>OZ010695.1:3739648-4004648 GCA_963932265.1 Thymelicus lineola | reverse complement strand
TCGGTAGTTTCGGAGCCTATTCAATGCAAACAAACAATCAAATCTTTCCTCTTTATAATATTAGTATGGATTAATACGGGCCTGAATGATATACAAACAATACTTAATAACTCGTAACACAATAGTATATTAGGACAGGCAATACTACAGCGCTGTATAGAATATGAGTCAAGTGACTATTATCTTTGTGTAATTAATAAAAATGCGTTGTACTTAACAAAGTAAAAAAATGAGTCTGGTATATTTTTATTACCATGTTAATAGAAAACGGATTGGTAATATACCGACGAATGTAGAGACACGAATCGACGAAACGTCAAAATTTCTGTACATTCTGTAGTGCGAAAATTAAATAGAATTATAATTTTGACGTTATTTTAGTTGTTATAAATAACGACAACTACGTGTTAATTGGTTTAGCTAAAAGATAAGAATAACTCACTTAATGCCATTGAAGTATAATGTCATAGAACAGACATCTCGAACAAAATGTGTGCTCCGCTCGGGAGGTTCGTTTTCAAAACCGAGCCCCCGTTCTCCTTTCAAAATCGAACGAATCCATTGAAGATTGAAGCCACATGGCGCCAATGCATTGGGACATACATGGTGTTCGCGGTGTCTGTTCTATATACGCTAGTAATAACACTTCAATGCGTATCGCCATTATTTTAAACTTTAGACCAAAACTGCTTCCTGCACTGTTAGTCGTATAAAATAAGATTATGTCAACCAGGAAGAAACTGCAATCTCGTGATGGCCACAATGTAACCGGTACATATTTAACGAATTATACACAAAGATAGAATTAAATATTATACAATTACCTGTTGCAACCTTGACAGCTTTGCACATGCTCTTAAAAATTAAATTTATTTAAAGCTGGTTGTTATTACCTCATTTCACATATTATACAAAATATTGTTGTATTTTGAATAATGTAGATCAACGAGATCAATAAATGCAGGGTTGAAAAGAAAAAACTGCGACATGTGGACTATCTCAGTTTTTTAAAGAGACTATCTATCTGTTAGAAAGTGCATAGAACCATTAATCTATTCTTTCATCAACATTCGCGGCTAAGTTACTTCGAGTCTCGTTTTACGACTTGAAGGCACCTATAGGTCATAAGCCACCACCAGAACCCAGACTTCACATACTTTCAGCAAGGTGTAGCGAACTCCCAGGTAGACAGCTATCCTCATGTTTTCTCGATTCTCAAAGACAACGCCAAAATAAAATAAAACTACTGATACTTTTTTCAACTTTTTAACCCTCAAGTTCTCTATTCCAGGCGGCTAGCTCGCGAGGTGAACGCAGGTGCATTGCGAATGGACACCACGTCAGCGTTCTCCGCGGCGGCAGCAGAGCGGCTGCACTACAAGAAGGTCTATTCCATGTTCTACGCTGACCTCCCGTACGCGCCGCACCCTGACCCCCCGCATGATGAAGCACGAGTCTACATCAAGGAACTGTGAAGGTGAGGAAGCTCCAAATGATTTGACCAAATGTTTGACCAAATTAAATCTGTTGTGGGTGCATGAGTGCACCAAAATGACTTGCAAACCGAGCGAAATGGCTAAAGATTATGGGATTACATCTGCTATTGATACGACTACATGACCGCGACCGCTTTGTCAAGAGTGAAACGTTTAAGAAGAAGAAAAACCATGGATACTGCTCTCCAGTTCTCTTTATTTGGCTTGAACTTTGCTTGACACGCGAGAGGTGTCTAGATTATATCATGTCCGACTTTTGAAACCAAAATGTAAAACATAGGCATTAATATTAGGTATAGTAATTGGTGACTTGTCCAGCCATGGATGGACATCAGTAATACCGATGGCCTCATATACGTTGCGGACCATACCGATAAAAGCTGGCTCTCCGACACAACCGAAATATGTAAAAAAGTTCACGGTCGATTTAAGGAACAAAGTAAGAAAGATTTAGAGAGATAGCCAGGCAGGAAAACAACAGGGGACCGTTCGCCATGGACTCGTCTGTTGTTCAGAGGCATCCTGCCTCAAACTGGGGAGGTTGATTTGGGTTGAAAGATGGATTAGATCCCTAAGCGTCCCCGCAGGCGGGCTTCACAAACGCCGCCACAAACGCGCAACAAGAAGCTAGAAGCGGTGGCTGCTTGTGTACCGGTGCGGTGATGCGCGCGGCAGCCACCGTTTGGCCGCTTCAGCTTCTCGTTGCGCGTTTTTGGCGGGGTTTGTGAAGCCCATCTGCGGGGACCCTAACACCAGCTCGAACTACATACCTATCCATAAAAAACAGAAACATAATTGCAGCTCACGAAGGAAATTTTTTAAACAGACGGACTCGGTCTGACGCTGACGAATTATTGTAGTAGTTGCGAAGCGAATAGCGATGATTTCAAAAGGAAAGATAGGACCGTCGGAACATTTCACAAAAAATTTTTTTCATCCAAAGCAAAATAAATGTAGCGCCATCTCATTCTCTTTCTCTCACAAACTACGTGAGACAGCGTCGCTGCAGTAAATAAGTAAAAATAAATATGTAGGTAGGTACTCATGATTGGTCCTATTAGACCATTTTCAGTGCCACGTTTTGGGCGCCTGTAAGTATTTTAACGTCAAGATACGGTATATTTGGGTTCGTTCTGCACGTAGTACGTAGGCTTTAATTTCACGTAGCTTTTATTACGTAGCTCTTATTTATTTAACTTGCAATTCTTAGATTATTCGTTTGTTGTTTTGGTTCAAATCTTGCAAGCTAAATTAGATCTACTTACTCTTAACAACACAAACATGAATATTTGAATAAATAGATACACACTCAATCATAAAGGCTCAATATAAACTCCATAAGTAGGTAATAGCAATAGGTAAGTACCTATCCTTACGCTACGCTCCGGATCGACTTCAAAGTTCAAACAGAAGAAATCTTTAACGGTGCACAATTATCACATTTCTTTTGCTTTTTAGTGCACTATAAAAGGGTGTTTTTATTTTTTAATTAATTAGGTTTTTAATTAAGAGTCCCCCCGCACACTGCAGACTATAAATCGGCCGATAGTTTAATCGGATTCGTAATCAGTATAGGGAGCGAATCGTAGCAATGTGCGCAGTTACATACCTTCCTATACTGATTACGAACCTGATCAAACTATCGGCCGATTTAAAGTATGCAGTCTGCGGGAACACTAAGGTATACAAAATACTAGCCACATTTTCGCCATTGACAGACACGTCAAGGAGGATATCAGGCGGGAATATCTTTTAAAGAGAGATAAGTTAATTCTTGACTACATGCCCACAATGAACTTAAGGCGTGGTCGGTTGTTTAATGACTGGTAACAAACCAAGACCCAGTAACAAACTTTATTCAATATGTACTTTGGAAAAATGTCACACAAACATTACGTTTTAGTAATTTTTTATCGGTCCCGGGAGTCAGCGATCGTTCATGTATCCTTTTCAATTTATGCAGTAGGAATTTCAGTTATCTTGGTCGGTGTTTTAACTAAACTATGATTAACGTTTATCTTTCAATTAATTTTTCAGGATACAAGCAGATATTGGCATACTTCGAAGTGATCACGTAAGACGTCCACCTTCTCAGAGTCCACATGTATTCGACGTCATACGTAATATTGTATTGAATTTAGTATTTCTAACTGTATAAGTTAATTTAGTTTGAGGCTCAAACCGATGTAGCTTTTAATTTGTATACCAGTAAAATTATTTTTAAGAATGGTAATTATAATTATGATTGGTTATTATGAGATTATTTACGGATTTTAAAATAAATTCAGAGTCATTGGTTAATATCTAGGTACATAATTAATTACCTATTAATGGAAGATATCTATCTAGTATATTATAGTTTTTTCCTATTATGATTGTATGAAAATCTTTTAATTTTATTTTAAATACTCAGTTAATTTCTAATTATGGTTGTGATTACTACAGTTATGAGACTCTTTGCTGTGCAGAAGAGATTATATTTAAATATTTCTGTTACAACCACGTATTTAATAATTAGACTGTTAACTTTTTTAAAGGTACGTTAGAACTTTGGTATCTAATTTACCTTTAAAATGTATGGTGTAAGTATTTATATTTATATACCTAAATAAATTAGTTAAGTAGATACTTTGTCAAAACCTATTTTATTAATTTTTGAAAATTGTATGTTCTTACCAAGAAATATACTCTGGTAGCCGTTCATAATGCTGCCAATTTGAATCGTACTTATATGTAAAAATTTTGTATCTATATCCCAGTCAACAACTGTACCTACTGCATTAATTAATTAATAATTAATTAAAATTACAACCGTCACCAACGACCATTTACCTATTTATCGTCCCAAAGTGTATTTCAAAACTATTTAACAGAACACCAGTAACTTGCTCGTATTATTTAATGATTTGACATAATACTTAATAAAATACAGTACCTAATTAAGGTATAATGTTATAATGTTAAGTTGATCCACCTAATCATTTGAGCTATAACGGATACTCACGAATTTTATGTTGCGACGTCCACGATCAAATTAATGACGTTGAAATATCGGTGTTGCATGCAAAAATCGTGAATATACCTTGTAGTTAAAAATGTTTAACATCCTAGATGGCAAAGTTTATGATCTAATCTACCCAAAGTTATAAAAATTATGGTCTGGCAGTCGTTCGGTTATGGACATAGTTTTTATTTACAAGTTACGACGCCTGTCACAAATTGTAATGCAATAATAGCACAAAACACAATTGCCACAAGAAAAGATAGATCAGGCCAATTGTTTTGGTTAAGCGTTGGTCAGTAGGTAAAGTTTAAATAAAATATATTCATAATATAAAAAAATAAACGAAATTATCTATTTTTGACCAATCTGTACACCCTACCGGACGGATTAGACCTACTTAAAAAAATCATTATAATACTATAAACAAATTGCCTACTACCTACTGCCTAGCGTTTTTAGAGAACTATTTTTTATTCCAAACTAGAATTTTTCTTATTGATATATTACAGTATTTTAATGTGTATTGTTATTGGCGATTAGTTTTCACTTGTGTACCTTCATGTCAATTTAATTGTGGAAAATATTTGTAAGTATTTTGTGATCGGATGACAAGTCAAAACTTGTTATCTAAATTAAATGTTAATTCCTAATAAACGTTTAAATATTTTACGGTTTTTTTATTTAACTCGAAAGTACAACATATAGTTACTGGTTATTTCAAAAAGAAATCTCTTCCGAGTAACCGAAGTAGATATCGACGCTTGCAAGGAAACATTGACTAAGCGACATTGAGCTAACTTTACAGGAGAGTAGTTTAAAGTTGGAATTTTTTGAAAAGTTGTCGTATATTCCACAATATAGATGATAAAATAAGGATTCCAAAATAGTAAGAATAACGTCGGTAGGAGGATTACAAAAAAGATTGTTTTTTTTCTGACGTTTTTGACTGAGCTGCCCTTCACACTATGACGTAATACGTAATAGTTACGTGTAACGCTGAGGTGTAAGTAATGTAACCATAGATTACCATAATCAATCCATAATGTTGTCTGTTTATGATATCGTTATCTTCTATGTGATACTTAAACCGAACCCAAAATCGAGTTGCGTTCCGATATCGAATACTGATTCACGTTACCACATGAGATATCTATTTTTATCTTCCACCGTTACGGTGTAAATGCGATGCGCAACTGTTTTGACACAAGTGTACGAGACTCGCGGCCTGCGCGCGCGCAATTCACAAACACTGATAGCTTTTACGTTAATAATAATATTTAAAACAGCTCAAGCGTCACAATAATTTCAGATATCATTCAAAACTCGGTATCAGCGTACTATCGCCCTATAATCGGAATTATCGATCCTATATTATGCTCTGTGCTTGGTTTTAACATCGGAGTACCGGTCTACGAGTTGAATATTAAGATACAAGGTAAGTACAGTCGATTTTTTATCGATGTTATCTCCTTAGTGTAATGTAGTTGTAATGATATTTGTGTATTTACATTTTAAGACATTAAAATACCTACCTATTCAGATTATGTTATTTGGATATCGTCGTAATAAAAATCTTGTTTTAAGTTATTATTGTCGTCGGCATATCCAATTCCATCCATCAAGCTATTGAATCTTAAAACTGTTTTTATTAGGGTGGTGATTAGGGTGTGCGGTCCCTATCCAGAATTTTTTTGGCAATACAACGTTTGCCGAGTCAGCTAGTTAACCCTTAATTTTTAATTACCTTTTTTAGAGACAATCTTCAGAAACCTATCCATCAACTTATGTGGGATTTTTCCCACTCGTCTGGTGTTTAAGTGGAGACTCTGGGAATGCTGGGATCTATTTAGATTAGAACCTATGATATTATATAAACATCATTGATTAGAACCTACTCGTGCACAAAGGTAACTTGGACCTCAAAGTCTCCCCTGCACCTTCCGTATGTCTTCGACTGGAATTTCTCCTATCTCGAGTCGGCAGTCTTCTTCTCAGTCATTACGATTTCGTAGAAGGAGACTATGATTGTCTATGATCTTCCATGACATATTCTTTAACAGAATAGTCGCTTGCCTAGATACTGTTAATAGCAAAAAAAGATCTCCCGGTCAGATTTACCTAACCTTATACTTTTAAAATACACCTACGTTACTTGAAACACATAGCTATTATCTAGGAATAAATATTATTATCTTAGGTATGTGCTACGTAAATAACTGTAGTACGATATCTTACATATAAAAACAAAGAATATTAAACAATGGACTAAGTTGCACTAAGAAACTTTGCCTTCCCACATATAAAATCATTCGTATAATTTGCATTCCTACTAATAGATACGTTATAGTCTAGGCTCTATCTATAATATCTACTTATCTATGTATAGGTCTATTGCCTTATCAAGTAAGTTTAGAGTGGTACCAATATGTGTACCGATTTATTTACGTTACTACCGGTTCATACAACCTATCTTTTTTATGGAAATAGCCGGCAAACGAGCTGACGATCCACCTGATGGTAAGTGCCTATCGTCGCCCATAAACATCAGCAAGACCAAAGGCATCTCTGATGCATTGCCGGCCAAGAAAGAAAGAAGAAAAAGAAAGAAAGGAACAGATTTTCATGAAATTAGCACACGGGGTATCTGCATGATCTGGAATAGGACATAGTTTATAGTGAATGCATCTTTTTCTTTCTCTTTTATGGCAGTTGTTTTCAAATTGCGAATTTGTCTTTGAGAACATAGAGAACTCTCAGAATATTATGCAGTTTTACTAAGATGTTGTCGTCTATCGATTATTTATTTATCAAAGCAAATGAAAATGTACAATGATTATGCGCTTAATACGCGCTTAAAAGTGCAAGTGACGTCATCTCCGACCATCCAGCGGTTCACAGTTCAAACTCAAACCACTAGGCCATGACAGTCATTTCTGTGTACTAAGTATTATTAAATCAAATATATTTGTTTAAGAAACAAGTCAGCCATGGCGCAAGAGGACCTCTATCGCATCGAGCCCGTACAAGAAAAAGATACCGATGATGTCATGAAGCTACTTAGAAGGTAAGATACTCAGTCAAAACTTCTTATTATTTCGCATTGTCTTTGTAAATTACTCGCAAACTATTATTAATGTTTCATTAAAATAATTAATTCTAAATAATTAAACTAATTAATTACGTATAGTATTATAAATCTAAATGCTGTCTGTTAAAAACGAATTTAGAGTCTGAGCGGTGGTGCAGTTACATTTTTGATTAAAATTAGAAAGGTTCTGGTGAGGGTTCTGGGTTCGATTCCCAAGAAGGATATGTGACAAATAAATTCCAAGTAGGTATCTACTTTTTTTACGTTCCTACGTTTTTTGTTGTACCACCACTAGGTACAACCAAAAAAAATCAAAATTCAAAATCGTTATTCATAATTATAACTTATGCACTTACCCCTTAACTACCAACGTTCGTAGGTTTACAGTCTAGCATGTACCTAGTAGAGATAAATAGGTAGATAGATTTAAATATCTATTCTTAATTATCTATTCTGTGGTCCAGCGACTAGGGGTGACCACAATATGTATATTCTCCGGTCTGTTTGTTTATTGACTGAAGACTAATGGTTCAAGAGCCCCGGGGCTGCCAGACTTTACTTACTTATTTTCTGATGGTACATAATATACGATACAATAGAGTAGTATTACCAGCCCCGGATCTAAGGGGGGGCAAACCGGGGCACTTGCCCCGGGCGGCAGTTTCATGGGGGCGCCAAATTCTTGAGACAAGAATTCGAAATATCGAACAAATGAAGCCTCTTTTCCTACAATCTCATAGGTTTTTATCAAGTAATCGAATCTTAATAAAATATTATGTTTGAAAAACAAACATTTCTATTTCCATACGCCCAGTTAGTTTTTGAACACATACCAAGTGATTTATGAACGCATTGTGGCGACAGCGCACATAATCACGCATCACGCTATCATGAATCTATCATGAAACACGCTATCGAAGTTTTCTCGAATCAGTGGCATATATTATACAAACGCTCCGACAACGTCAGTAGGGGCTCGGCCGCCTCCCAGGCATCACATCTCGCCTGGCGGGAGATCTCCCTTTGCCAAACTGGTGACCCTCGACAAGAACACGTCCCTTCTGTGCACCGATAGCGGCAGCAGGCATCACTCCCCCCTCACCTCACCGCTCACACCCGACGGACTGCAGCAACCTCTCGACAGACCGCACACCAGCCACGCTGACTCCCCGGGCGCATCGCAGCGACGGACGACGCTTCCTGTCCCCGGCCAGCGACTGCCCACACGGCCACACGGACGGCTTGAGGGCGCACCGCTCGCCCTCCGCATCGGTCGTACCACCCTCACATCCCGACTCACCGCAGATAGAGGGCATCCCAGGGCACATCAACCTCACATCGCGATTCACCGTCGATAGAGGAATTCTGAAAGGCTGAATCATCGAGAAGATGTATCGACCTCCGTTCTGAGCAGGGGGGTGATGTGGCGACAGCGCACATACGTCACACGATGACGTCATGCCGCCCTGAATCACGCTATCGAAGTTTTCTCGAATCAGTGGCATATATACAAACGCTCCGACAACGTCAGTAGGGGCTCGGCCGCCTCCCAGGCAACACATCTCGCCTGGCGGGAGATCTCCCTTTACCAAAGCATCAATAAATGTTTGAACGCGTGCGTAGTGTCCGTGATTTTTCTGCCAGGGGAATCCCCGTCACATCTATGCCTACGAGCCGAGCCGAACAAATTCAAACAGTCGAATCGAACGTCAAGTGACAACACAAACAGTTGGTTTTTGCCAGGAACTTGCCATATTTAAGAATTTATTGCACATTTATACCAGTGTTGCCAACTCGGTATCAGGTTTTGGGGCTAAACACAGTTTAAAAAAGGGCTAGATTGGTCCAATACATTGCAAATAGGGGCTATTGCTTAATTATCAGAGGTGACGGCGAAAAAAAAAAAAAAAAAGGTCGTCAGACGCTCTACCAGTATGGTATTTTTTTTATCGACATCTTTCACTACATTTTATCGTTTTTTCGATCGATTGCATCAAAAACTTCGTGGTAAACCTGAATTTATCCCTTTTTTTTCAAGATAGCGGAAAATGATTTTGGGGCTAGAAATGGGGCTAGGTGCTAAAAAAAATTATTTGAGGGGCTGAAAACCCGTAAAAAAGGGCTAGATCTAGCCCCGAAAGGGCTAAATTGGCAACACTGATTTATACCAAGAACATCTGCAAGCTGTGAGCGAAGCTTTAGCAAACTGAAAATAATTAAAATTTATTCTTATTCTTAGAATTAAAACTTATCTACGTTCAACAATGAGTCAGGATAGTCTATCTGGCCTCGGGATCCTAGCCAATGAAAACAAAACTGCCTATGCGATGGACTTTGAGGAGCTAATAGATTATTTCGCAGAAAAGAAAGCACGCCATGTAAAGTTGTAGTCTTTCCTGGTTATATTATTTTTTCTGTGTTTCTGTTTTATGTCACAAATGAAAGTTATTAGTTTTTTTTATGCTTAGAGCAGGCAAACGAGCAGACGGGTCACCTGATGGTAAGTGATCACCGCCGCCCATGGACATTAGCAACACCAGGGGCGTCACCAATACGTTGCCGACTAAGAAGATGACGATAGACCCGCTTCTTGAAGGACCTCATGTCATAGCTTAGAGGGAACACCGATGCAGGTAGTTTGTTCCACAGTTTACACGTGCGAGGTAGAAAATGACGTGAGAGCCGAACTGTCGACGAATGCCATGTATCCAGGTAGTATTGGTGGAAACTGGTACGTGATGTGCGGTGACGAAAATTAACTGCAGGTATTAAGCCAAACAGTTCTTCAGAACATTCCCCATTATATAGACGGTAGAATATGCTGAGAGAGCCTACATCTCTCCTCAACTCAAGCGATTCTAATCCGTCTGTAAGCTTGGGATCGTCGTCAAGACGAATAGCTCGCCGTTGAATTTGGTTGAACGGATCCACTTGGCCAGCTGGGGCTCCGGCCCAAAAGTGGGAGCAGTACTCCATGTGTGGTCGAATTTGCGCCTTACAGAGCATCAACCTGCGCTTAGGCGTGAAGTACTGCTTAGCTCTATTGAGCACTCCCAATTTCTTTGCGGCTAGTTTGGCCTTACTAACCAAGTGGTCCCGAAACTGAACTTCATTCGACATGTCGACACCAAGGATCCCAATGCTTTTAGAGATGTTAAGAGGAATGTTCCGAGACCCGCTCCAGAGATGTCTCGACTTCAGACACGAGTTTTTTCCTCTTCTCCTCAATCTGCACCCGAGAAAGATTTGCTCGCCCCGTATAACGGGCATCACCGTTACTGTCATCAGCATAGCAATGAATATCCCCGATATTCAGCATATCATTAATATGTATGATGAACAGTGTGGGTGAAAGTACAGAGCCTTGTGGGACGCCAGCATTTATGGGCTTCGTACCCGAGCAAGTTCCGTCAACGACGACCTTCATGCTCCGCTCCGATAAAAAACTGGCAATCCATTTGCACAATTTTTCGGGTACTCCGTAGGAAGGCAGCTTAGACAGTAATGCCTTATGCCACACCCTATCGAAGGCCTTTGCAACATCCAAACTTACAGCCAATGCTTCTCCCTTGCTCTCGATTGCTTCTGCCCAGCAATGAGTAAGGTATACTAAAAGATCGCCAGCTGATCTGCCGTGGCGGAAATCGTATTGACGGTCACTAATCAGCTGGCGATCTTCTAGATACCGGAGCAGCTGATTAGTGACCGTCAATACGGTTTCCGATAGTTATTAGATAATAAAAAGTTTAAATTTATTAAAGGATTATTATTTTAACAAATGGTCACAAAAATGCTATTCATTGGCAGTTTTAACACTTTTTCTCAAACACAAAAGGGAGGGGGCGCCACTATCAAGGATTTGCCCCGGTTCGAAAAAATCGTAGATCCGGGGCTGAGTATTACCTAGTGTACAGTAATCTACATAATATCCGCTAGCTTACCCCATGGGTACATAAATATGGGTATATAGATCCCCTCACACGCTTATGATTTTATTATGTACTTTCATTAGCTAATTATTAGGGGAAAAAGCTGAAGAAAATACAAAAAGAAATATTTACCTACAATAAAGTTTAATGTAGGTACGATTTTCAGAACTTTCTTCATCGATGAGCCAATGAACAAAAAGCTGGGGCTTTGCACTTCAGAAACCGACCCTTGTGTTGAGTTAGAAGACTACTGCACCAAGTCTTTGGGCGAAGGGTTATCTTTTAAGGCTGTGGATAACGAAAATAACATCGTTGGTGTCTTGATATGCGGGGTGTGCCCATTGAAGGAGGTAAACAATACACTTGTATTCATGTCGCGTCATATCTTAGATAACGTATCATTCCGAACGAGGTATGAGATTTGATTTCAAACTCGATTAATATCGTACTTTTTTCGCATTCTAGAACTGTGTACTTTAAAACGAACGTGGGGGTTATAATACCTATTACTTATTGTTACAACGAATGGAAATATTTAGGAAAAAATATATTAAATAAATATATAGAAATAAATATTTCCACTCATAAGTTGAAAAATAATAAGATGGGGGGGGCATGTTCATTTTTGAACTAAACGATCTCTACTATGATTTTTATAAAAAGATGTACATTTGTAACTTGTGTTAGAAAGAAAGAAAGAAAGAAATTATTTATTCTGTTAAGCACTGCAACAAGTTACAAATTGAATCTTAGTAAAACATTCCTAAAATAATAATAATAAGTAATAGTATGTTATGTGTATACTTATGTCTATGTAACACAGACATGTATACATCGAAATGTAACTTGGTAACGTGAGCCCTTCGGCGAAATGTATCTAGGAACCGACTTCTTGCTTGACTGGACAGTGGACTCGTCGTGTTCCGGCTGGGGGCTTAAGGCTGCAGTCTTGCAAAATTCACTCGCGGCGAATTATTTGTACAACTTTGTATTTTTTTTTCATACAAAGTAATGAAATATCATAAAATATTATTATTACACAAAAGTAACCATAATATAAGTAATAGCTAGTTATTTTTTTTAAGTTCATCTAGGTGGATTTTGTTAGGTAAATCAATCGTTAAATACAGCTCTTTCGCGCCCAACGTCATTTCGAGTTATGTTTGTGAGCTTACTTTATGGAAACAAAGAATTAATTTACAAATCTGTTCAGCGCATAATTAGCTCAACATTCTTGTCTTAAAAATGCGCTGAATAGTTTTTTCTAATTATCTTTCATTTTCTTAATTCAGACATCACAATTCCTTCAAAATTCTCGGTTTTTATCTCTTTACAAATGGTTTGTTTCATAATAACTATGCATCGTATGTATGTAAATAATTGATTATTTTAATGCCACGAGTTCAATAAAGCAAATACAAAAAAAAAGTGCACCTAAATCACCTTACTCTAACAATAATAATAATCTCAAAAGACCTACAAAAAAAGAGTTTATAAACAAGAAATGCGAGGGAAATTCCTTAGTGGCCAATGCACGGCCGAAGCGTTCAGACGTGTAGTCCACGACGAATAAAACTGTTCCCTCTCACTCTAACCTTGCTCCGGCTCTGACGTAGATTGTGTATCGAAAGTTGCTCTACTTTATTATTTTTTTTATAATTTTTTGCGTGTTTTGTAAATATTTGTATTTTAATAATAGTTTTTGTAAATATTTGTGTATCAGTAATAGTTTTGTACATAATTATTTGATTTCAATATGGATCGTAAACTTAAACAATATGCATCAACACGCCAGTGAGGTACATTAGTAGTAATGCTATCGATACTATATAAATACCTAAAAACGGTTCAACTAGTTCGTTATAGACTGTAAGTAGAACTATATAACTATATAGTTATCAGACTGTTAGTAGAACTCATAGTTAATATAACTTGTCTTCTAAAAATATAGTACATAGTTATATCAATTCCTACATTTTTTCCTCTTTATTTTCTTTAAGAAGGAGCTAATAAGAAAGAAAGAAAGAAAGAAACATTTATTCCGTCATGAAAATAACATGGTACATGGGTTACAAGGTTAAACTACGGTGAAAGAAAAAGTACTAACAAAATGTAACCCTTTACTAAATTATTGCTTGACATGAAACATAGAAAATTTAGCGGGTACCATGTCACCTGACGAAAAAGGACTACCCTCTGCCTGTGCCATGGAGCGGCTAGGAACCAACCACGGCTGCTGATTTACAGTGTAGTCCCCTTTTTCGTGTAGTTTCACATGTGGCGTCAATCTTATTAATATTGTATATTAATATTATTTTAGAAGCAGGTCAATCCAAAGTTGAAGATAATTTACAACTTAATTATTTATTTTATTTAATTTTATGTGTATATGATTAAATGATACTTATTAGGGATATAATATTATAAAGTGGGAAATAAATAATTATACAAACTATAAAACATACAGAACAAGTGTACATAACAAGTGTACATGTATACAACTACACATCTTAATATGTTTAAAGGGGGTTTTTGTTGTCATGTTATTGCGCTTCAATTGATATACACCTATAGCTTACACCTATATCCATTTAGGGCAAATATTACCAATTATAAACAAGAAGTGATTTCAACGAAAATATAATTTCACGTTGTACTATATTATCACCCCTATTGAACGTTGAGAATACCAGATTGTAATACTAGATTAATTACAACATCTATACCAGGCATTCAAAGCATCTATACTAGCAACAAGGTGATTATTTTACCAAAAATTGGTGTGACCGTATCCGGTAAATTCCACCAGATCCGGTATACGTAAAAAACGTCGGACCCGGCCGGATTACCGGATCCGTTTTTCCTTATTGCAATCCCTAGTTCTATCATATTATTATATACCTATCACGTCTGTGGAGTTTCGCTAGCTAATTTAATTTGAAATGAAATGAAATAATCTTTATTCATGTAGGTATCACTGATACTCGTATGCACGTCATTTTTTTTAATCTACCAGCTTTTCGGAAAGGTGCTTTGTCATGGAGGAGAAGAAAAGCCGTAAAGAAACTCCTCAGCACATCTTTTAAAACTAAAACTTATATCTATTACAAAAATAGGTATTCTCTAACCTGTGCAGAACTGGTTGCCTAGCTAGTCATTTCCAAGCATCCTTGTCATTTAAATATTCATTTATGCTATAGTAGCCCTTGCCTAAGAGCTGAGCCTTTACACGTTTCTTAAAAGATTCCACTGGTAAGTCACGTATTTGTTTTGGGACTTTATTATAAAATTTTATACCTAGTCCCATAAAAGAACGTTGCACTTTAGAAAGACGGTACGAAGAGGTAGCCAATTGATGCATCCTTCTTGTTTGACGATTTGAAAAATCACAATTTTGTTTATATGCAGTTATTATATGTATATTTATACATTATTATTATATGTATATGTATACAGTTATTATGTCTATATTTGTTTAAATTTGACTCGCAAGGACTCCCTTGATTTTAGTTTATAAATAGCTCTAATGGCTCTTTTCTGTAATACAAAAATTTGTTCTATACCGGCTGCTTTGCCCCTGTAGTTAGGCCCTAAACATGAATAAGATAACTACTTACCTTTGGATTCTATTTCTCTTCATCACTTCTACGTTGGCACCCAATTTTCCATGCATTTTTTGCATTTGGTGCATTTTTTGTGTTTGCTTTATTGAACTCATGGCATTAAAATAATCAAATTTTTTCATACATACGATGCTTATTTATTATGAAACAAACCATTTGTAAAGAGATAAAAAACAGAGAATTTCGATGGAATTGTGACCTCGGAATTAAGAAATGAAAGATAATTAGAAAAAAATATTCAGTAAATTTTCAAGACAAGAATGTGGAACTAATTATGAGCAGAACAGATTTGTAAATTAATTCTTTGTTGCCATAAAGTAAGCGCACAAACATAACTCTAAATTACTTTGGGCGCGAAAGACCTGTATTTAACTATTGATTTACCTAACAAAATCCACCTAGATGAACTTAAAAAACTTAAAATAACCAGCTATTACTTATATTATGGTTATTTTGTGTAATAATAATATTTTATGATATTTCACTACTTTGTATGAAAAAATGTACAAAGTTGTGAAAATAATTCGCCGCGAGTGAATTTTGCAAGACTGCAGCCTTTAGATTTTCTATATTGGGGATACTATAGAACACAAAAACACAGACAACTCTTCTATAGAAAAAAAAAAATACTTAGTAGAGCAACTTTCCGAACTAGTCAAATAATTACGCTATGTAGGATGAATGCGGGGACTGCGGGGAGCCTACGTGCAGACGCTTGACGTTTGGACTAGCCGCACGCGATTCTTATTTTGTGAACTACGAGACTAGGCCCTTAAGAATCAGTTCATTCTGTCTTTCTTTTTCTTCTGTTTTTGGGCCAGCAACGCATCAGCGATGCCTTTGTTGCCGCTGATGTCCATGGACGACGATAGCCATTTAACATCAGGTGGATCGTCAGCTCGTAAAACGAATAACGACTACATTTGTTGGAAATTCATGTGTTTTCTATTTGGCCTAATGGTAAGCTGGTAGAGAATGCAATAGCATTAAGCTCGCCATTTGTTCTTCAATATATTATATTGTGGTCAATAAAGTATACATAAATAATTATTAATAAATTCAGTTCGTAAATAAGTATATCTACTTCGTACTTTCCAATGCACCTACACCTCAGCCTGAATAAGAAGACAGTAAAACAGCCCAGAACCATCTATTATATAAAACACTGTAAAAGTCAAAAATTAATCAGATACAAATTGACATGCTGCGAACCACCTGCGAACTGTTGTTCAAATAAATATCCAAATAATACTCTCAATTTCACATTATTTACACTTTCAGGACGAAAACGGCAACGATCTACTAAGTTTGGCAAAAAAATGTGAAAATCCCAAGTTCCAGAAAATTCTTTACGTCCTAGCACGCAGAGAAACCGGGGCAAGGCTTTGGGAGCGGTTTCCTCACGAGGAGTACCTGGTGGATGTGAAGGTAGCCGCCACCGACCCCAAGTGGAGGAAAAAGGGCATCATGAAAGCCCTCTTAATGGTTTCCGAGTAAGTAGACTTTGTAATGGTCGTGACTCATCAGTTTAATAAGTTTTTTACTTAAGTACTATCCAACTATACTGCCCCTTCGGCCCTCGGGCGGCATGAGAACTCCGACACTTGCCCCCTAACCTGGAGGGGTTAGGGTCCAATCCGCATTGGAAACAGTTTCATGACTCAATGTCGTCTTTTTGACTAGCAACAGGTCGATCACAATCAGCTATTAAACAGAAAAACAGAATAGATGAATATCTTAAAAATATCTTATCCATATCACTGGCTTTATGTGACAAGACAATTTCGTTAAAGAATTCAAGGGCATCACAATTGATTTACACCTTCCACGAAAAATAATACAAGATAACTATCACATATCTCTTCCTTGCGTATAAGGGAACATACCAAAACCACGTGCCTCATTTAGGGGGGGGAGGGGGGTCTTCAAAACACCACGATTGGTCACAGAGGGGAGGGGGGGGGGTTTAGGTTTTTGTCACGTAGTCAATATTTTAGCAACCACTGCACCACAAAGTCGTCAAATATAAGCAAAATTATTATTTTTTAACTCTGTTTTTGCAAAAAAGTTTTGAAAACCGTATTTATCAATTACCACGTGAAAACTAGGGGGGAGGGGGGGGGGGGTCTTCTCATATACTACGGATGGTCACGAAGGGGGGGGAGGGGGGTAAAAAGTTGGAAAAAATGGGTTACGTGGTTTTGGTATGTTCCCTAAGTATTGGAAAAAGACACCTAACGAAACTCCCAAGGCAAGAAGCATATTTTTGTACTCCGTTCGGTCACGGTACAAATAACAAATATTATTCCTATCCTGTGGTTCGGTTGCAGAAAACGATTTTGTTTATTAAGAAATTCATGTAGGTAAATGAAATCTTTCGTCAAGTACAAGAATGAATTTCACGTGAGCTTCAAAATAAAAAAAAATATTTTGAGTTTGAAATAGTAGGTATCTGCCAACCTATTAGCCTTACATAAAAGATAATATATTTTTCGGTCCCCAAAATAGGTATCTGTCCTCCGTGTTCCATATGGTTCCATATTATGTCTATAGATTTTAGCCAAAGTCACTCGCATCGCATCTGGCATGATGTCATCCTTGGAGTGAAGAATGGCCTACCAGCATATTTACGCCATACGCGTCAAATAATGAACAACATTACAATACTATGGCACCATAACGAATAGATTTGTTAGAGACGACAAAATGTAAACCTAATTAGTAACACTTCATGGCAATCAAATTACTAGAATAGTTAGGCAATAAGAAGTATATAACGTATGACATCTGCTGTAAAAAACCGGGCAAGCGCGTGTCAGGCCTCGCGCCATGTGGGGTTCTGAAGTAGTTTATCGACTATTACTCATTAACTGCTCCTGCTAACATAGCCGGATAGTTTTCCTTGTTTTATCATAATATAACCAATTTTACATAACCCATAGTTCCCGACCGGTCAGATTTTAATCGACACCTACCTGTGGCGCCATCTCTGAGACAAGTACAGAACTATAGTTATTTCATTTACAGCTTGAATTATTATCAAGATTGTAGTTCACACATACTTTACGAGATGGCGTTGGCAGCCATTCTAGAAAATGTAACTAATAAAAAACAGGCCCCCAATTCTCATTTCGTAGAGATAAATCTCTAACAGAGATATCTCTAAAAAACATGGCGGATCTCTAATGAAACCTAATTTCCTTATTCTCGGGATGTCACATTAGAGATATCTCTGAGCCTTTTCGTGCGACATGCAACGTATGGTCCGGAGCGTTCGAGATTGAAATGTCACGCGTTTTGACCAATCACGGCGTTGTAAAGCGTTCGGGATTGAAATGTTTGACCAATCACAGCGTCGTAAAGCGTCCTTTAGAGATATCTCTGAGCCTTTTCGTGCGACATGCAACGTATGGTCCGGAGCGTTCGAGATTGAAATGTCACGCGTTTTGACCAATCACGGCGTTGTAAAGCGTTCGGGATTGAAATGTCACGCGTTTTGACCAATCACGGCGTTGTAAAGCGTTTATTTTATATGTCTAATGGTAATGTCGAAAGATAAAATCTCGAATGTGCTCCAGAATAACTTTTTTAGATACATTCGAGATTTTGCCGACATGTCTCGTCGAGATTTAAAGATTAGTGATATGTCTAACTTCGAGATTATCTCTACAAAATGAGAATTGGGGGCCTGTTCATTTAAAAGTATTTCCTGCACAATAAAATATTTCCTGACGATTCAAAAAATACACACGTAATTTTTCAAGTTTCCATATTTTTTCTCGACTCTTGGGCGAGTCCGATTTACACGTATTAAGTAGTTAAGTAGATAACTAAATTTTAAGTAAATTAATACGTGTAAACAGACATTTAAGTAACTTTTTAGTTAAAATTTTGTTAAATTTTACGTATCTACTTAACTACTTAATACGTGTAAATCGGACTGTGATATCATATTTGTTTTCTATATGTCCTATGAGTGTGTAAGTTATGTAACCATTTGTTTATTGTTTTCAGGGAAGCGACATTAAAACGAAACATAAAGCTCGTCCGCATGGACACCTCGAGCGCGTACTCAGCGATGTCGGCGGAGAGTCTGGGCTACACGTGTGTGTATACCGCCAAGTACAGGGACATCAAACTGGACGGCCAGCCGCTCATCGTGCCCGACCCGCCGCACGAGGCTGACAGCGTCTACGTCAAGATGTTGTTCGATCCTGCCACTGTTACTATGCCAACGCAGTAATATAAGATGTGTCTTTGTTACTTTTTACCACAGACTTAAAAAAAAACGATTGTCAGCAACAAATTCAGTGAAGCAGTAAGCACCCATAGTAATACCAACTCCTCTATTCGTATGTACAAGTATCACACGCCCACATTGACACCATGATGTTATTAATCGGGCCGCCATTACCGCGTGTCGGACCCCACTAAAAATTACGCACACATGGTAAGCGAGCGGCGTCACTCTCGATAAGACAAGGTGACGTCAGGTTCTTTTTTCAAGTCTGTGCTTTTGACCCAGTGCCCATCCAGAGCCGGCGTTAGAGGCACTGACGCCCTAGTCAAGAATATTGTGGCGCCCACATAACATCGAGCTTATTTGCTCAAAAAAATTTTTGCTGAACCAATGGGAACATTTATTAAGAATTTTGTTTTACTTTTTTTTGCTCCTCACCCCAAATGTGGCGCCCTTCCAAAGGCGCTCTAGGCTATCGCCCAACCTTGCCCCCCCTAACGCCAGCTCTGTTTATCCATCTAAGATTATCAGTAACAAATGTTTGACAGTAACAGCGTTTTATTAAGCATGATTTGTTTCAAGCATTATTTTACAGTTGTCTGTAAAATACATACAGTTGTTTGGATGTAAAGACAATTGCTCAAAAACATACCTCATTCCAGTGATTCATGAATGAATGAATTATGTATAAAAATGTATAGGTACTTAATTTTTTTAAATGTACCTCAATAATTTATTTAATATACTTTTTATGTAATTCCAAATAGTCGTAGATTGCAAACTATGTTAATAAAAGTCACTTAAATGGTTATATTTTTTACTTGAAATAAAAATATATTCACAATTGACCTATTTTTACTGACACACGATTTTATATTAACAAAGATACGATATAACATTTTTAATAGCTTCTGCCAAACGCGCATTTTTCTTAGATTGAGCGTCATAATTACAATCGATGTCTGAGATTTTCAATTCAGTTAACATAGAATCTGACGAATTCCTGTAAGGTCAATAAAAAAATAAAACAAAAGTGTAAACTACACCTACTTTTAATCAAATACAACAGCAACTACATTGTAATAATTATATTCAATAACTTTACATACATTTACAGACGACATTGAGGTAGAGATCTACAAAAATATCTCAAAACTATTCTAATAAATATAATTATATACATTTATTTACTCCGTTGTGAATTTAATTATAAAATGATCCTAATTTTTTTTCAAAAATAAATATAATTTATTTAAAAATTTTAGTATGTACACAATTATAATTACATACCTACTCAAAACTAAAATATGTAAGAAATCCGATCGATTACTCCATAATTATTATAGTTTTAATATTTTTCTAAGTATAAAAATAACTCTTATTTATACAGTTTAAAAAATCGGTATCATTCGATCAGTCCTTGTAAGTTACTGAAATTTTATTATTTGAATAATTTAATTTCTTCTTCATAGATATTTAGTATTCTTCAATTTTATCTAAATACCAAATAGTGAATCCGCACAGAGGAAGCTACGACAACTACATCTATACGAAAAATAAATAAACTATATTTTATCTGTGCACGAGTGTATTGTACATGCACCTAAATGACATTTGACTAAAATGGCATTTTCGTTCTGCGGAGTGTTTGAAAAATTATTCTAATTTCATACTAAATCCACTCCTTTCTAAAAATGCAGTCTCTGTGACTGTGATTTCAAATATAATACACCGATAACTTATAGATTTTTATACTATGTACATGATTTAAAAAAAATAAAAAAGTTGGTCATTACTGTTTTAGAAAATTTTGCTACCTGTCACGTAAATGAAAAATATATATTGAACCATTTTCGACGATAACTTTTCCATGTAGGTACTATAGTATCTGTGTGAGTCTGTGTGTGTCATAGTAATAATATTAAACATAATCACTTTTTCTCATCGGCCAGTGCTTGTCCGAGGGACGCAGTGGCCACTGAGGGGTTGGCGGCGGTCACAATCTTGTCCATTAACATACGGGTTTGCATCTGAAATACAACAAAATACATACTTTTACTACATACCTCACCTATACTATACAGGGTGAATTTTTCAAGTGTGCGTGGATGGTCAAATCCGAAAACTATGAGGAATAGCGAAAAACGCTGAAAAGGGTCTCGGGACCGATTTTGATGAAAACTAAGTTTACATCATTACATTTTTGAAAAAGCAATTATCCTAGCCAGGAATCGAACCCATTGATTTTGAAAAAAAAACGCACCCTGTATCATTACACCATTCGATAGTGTCGCTAACAAGGTTCGAATTCTGAGAAGTATTGACATAAGAAAAATCAATATTTCAGGCCAGGAATCGAACCCCTTGATTTTGAAAAAAAAACTCACCCGTATTCTTTCGGGTTCGATTCCTGGTCAGGAAAATTAATTTTTCAAAAATCTTATAATGACCTCGGCTTATTACGTCGCTTGGAGAAAGACGTTGGATTACCTTGTGTCAATCCTAAGAAACGCGCTCAGATCCTGCGGCTTGTATCAACAACGGGCGCGGTCAGTAGTTGATTAGATGACCGCTATGTGCTAATGGCAAAAAATTCTTGAGTATTTCCGTGCTTCGGAGGGCACGTAAAGCCGTTATTTCCTATTGTTATCGTAATAAAACTTCCGACACTTGGGTTGACTACAAACCAACCCAGGTTTGCCTACGATAAAAAAGCCTCGCCATATCATCTATCCCACTTCTGATTTAACAATAGGATACACAGAAAACAAGGTTTACAATTTCATTTTTCTGAAAGCAATTGATAATTGTTTTATTTAGACGTAACGACTCAAGGCGGCTGAGTCCGATTTTGATGACATATTCACACGTTACACATTAGCCTAGAGGGCGATCCTGAGAAGTTTAATAGCTATCGGATCAGCACATTTTTTTGGAACGAAGTTCCTTATCGCGCGTTGTGAATGAGGGCTAGACCGAAAATTTCGACACTTTTTGATTTTAAGAATGACCATGCCTCTTTTTGAAGTGATTCAGACAGTTTTACAAGAGATGGCGCTGTACTGTACAACTTTCTGAAATCACGCTTGCGTGATTCAGAAAGTTTTACAGAGATGGCTGAATAAACCCGAACCGAACCGACATTCATGTCATTAGGTCGATTACTTATAGTCCAGTCAAGGAATGACTCAAAAGAGGGTATAGAGTGCGTGAGCGGGAACCTAAGCGATTTCTTCAGAAACTTGTTCAGGGTGCTTAGGGTGATAAAATACTAAAAGTCCCCGCGTCTAGGGGGTGAGCCGGAGGGAGGGGGGGGTTACAAAGGTCTCAATTTTAGGTTTTTCGCCAATATCTCAAAAACGGTGCGTTATAGCGAAAAATGTTCTAAGATGAAATTAAAGCTTATAAAATTCTCTATAACTTTAATTCTATACACTTTTTCCGTATCTCCGATCGTTTTTGAACTATACGGTCCAGAAATGTAGCAATTGAAGTTTTTCAGCGTGATAACAGCGTGATTCACATCAGCTGTCGTAAAAATGACACCTGAACTGATACCATTAAAAAGATGTTAGGCAGGCATCTTTATATAACGAAGAGGCAGTTCCGTTGCAGCTCAGATTTTCTGCTGCACCAATTGACTTCAAGAATTATTGTTTTTATGTACATATTGCCTCAATGAAGATATAAAAAAGCCTTTGAAAAAAAGTTGGGTTGTACATGCAGTTGAGACTCTAGCTGCTAAATATTGTATCAAGCAGGTATGTTCTTCGAGAATTGATGCCTGGGGTAACGAAGTTCTTGATATTTTTTCCTGCATTACCGATATTGTTGCTGAAGGAGCAAAATATCACGAAGACACTATTACTCACTTGTGAAGCCTGTCAGTTACCCAAAACTCTACAAAACTTAGATCTCTAGAGATACCCATGTCGTAGAGGCTATGGAAGAAATATTTGCTTACATAGATTACTTTCCCACGATGAGATCCTCGTTTTTTTTGTTTGTTTTTGTTAAAAAGCTTTTTTATATCTTCATTAAGGTAACATGCACATAAAAAACAATTATTCTTGAAGGCAAATGGTGGAGCAGAAGGTCTGAGCTGCGACTGCCCTGCCTCTTCATTAGATAAAGATGCCTGCCTAACGTCTTTTTTAATGGTATCAATTCGGGTGTCAGTTTTATGACAGCTGATGTAAATCAAAAGGGATGTCAAGTCAAGGAAACTTCGATATTTGCCGTCTTTCCTTTCCTTACTAGCTTTAATACGACCCGGCATTCCCTTTCCTTTCCCTCAGAGACATCGTTACTTCCTTCAACGACATTCTCGTCATACAAAATGCATACAGGACTCTTATTAGTACTCATGTTGGATAACCCAATTGTGTTACTAATAACAGTGTATGTATATCTGAAAAGAATATTTTGTGGCTGCCCCCCTGCATTACCGGCTAGACTACCGTGCCAGACAAAATAAAATTGCGAAAACCTATAATAACATAAGCCCGAAGGCAAGTATACAATATCAATAGGAGTTTTAGCCAAGAAGGTCGCGTTTCCTACAGCGAGCATTAAAGATATTGAGCGAAAAGAAATCTTCATCAATATCATGATTGTTTTCCCGCCTCTGCTCAGTTATCCACTGTTATAAAAAACGCGATTTCTTACTGTTACTGCCTTTACTACGTGGAGGTACTCCCAGCTTAGGTTACTATAAATTTTAACATAATTTTCGCATCAGGTAATGGTTATCACGCTGAATTACTTTAATTTCGACATTTCTGGAGCGTGTAGTTCAAAAACGGTTGGAGATATAGAAAAAGTGTACAGAATAAAAGTTATAGAGAATTTTATAAGCTTTCATTTCATCCTAGAACATTTTTCGCTACAACGCACCGTTTTTGAGATATTGGTGAAAAACCTAAAATTGAGACCTTTGTAACCCCCCCCTCCCTCCGGCTCACCCCCTAGACGCGGGGACTTTTAGTATGTTATCCCCCTAAGCACCCTGAATAAGTTTCTGAAGAAATCGCTTAGGTTCCCGCTCACGCACTCTACAACTACTTTATTGACTGTACTATTATATGTTTTATAAAGAATCTCAACAGCGTGATTCAGAGTACATTTTTGTAGCGACATCTATTATTATTTGTTAAAATGCATTGAAGTATAATGACATAGAACAGACATCTGGAACAAAATGTGTGTCCCGCCCGGGAGGTTCGAATTTCAAAATTGAGCCTCCGGTTCTCCTTTCAAAATCGAACGAATTCATTGACGATTGAAGCCACGTGGCGCCAATGCATTGGGACATACATGGTGTTCGGGGTGTCTGTTCTATATGCTAGTAATAGTACTTCAATGTTAAAATGACATATTATGTTCTATTTACAAAGTATTCTTTATTATTTGAATTCAAATCATATTTGACATTCCAAGTTTCTACAATGGCGCTGTACAACAAAACAATACTTAAATCGAAAGGAACTTCGTTCCATCCGGGTATCCTTTGACACCTCTCATTTTTTTTTATTAATGCTAATGCAACCGGCATTGCAGCAAAACCGGGGCGAGTCGCTAATATCTTGTAAATTATAAAGTATTAACCTCATTAGTTTTCCCCCTGGCCGCTGCACGAACCTTCTCCAATTCCTCAGCCAACATCATTGACTTCTCAATGTTCTTCCGTCGATGGATCGAGTATGATTCTCTGTAATTAATATCACTTGCACTTAAAATGGCAATTAAATTTGTTTTTATGAGCAGTGTTAGTTAATAAGTATCCGGATTACTGAGCTTTGCTAGGACGCCATCTACTGAAGTAGCTTTAGTGTTGCTACTCGCCAATAGATGTCAGGAAGAGTCTATTGTAGCAGTTTTTCATTGCTCGAAAACACGGATAAAATGATATTTTCTAAAAATGAATCCTAGCTAGATCGATTTATCGCTCCTGAAACCCCCTGCATACTAAATTTCATTAAAATCGTTGAAGCTTTTTCCGAGATTCTGAGAATAATATATCTATATATACATAAATCAATCCATATTTCCCTTGGTCATGGCATCACGCGTGAACGGCTGTACCGATTTCGCTAATTCTTTTTTTTTGTTGTATTCGTTAAGAAAGTTGCGCAGAAAATTAGAAAATTTAAGAAAACTTATCGACCATATTAACTTTTCTAATGTAACCATTGGCAATATATGTTATTTTATAACTGGCAGTCGATGGATAAGGAGAGGGAGAGGTACAGGGAGAGGGGTTGCTTTTGCTTTGCTTATTTTAAATGATAAAAATAAATTAATTCATACTTTATAAGCGAAAGAAAAAGTAAAAATACTAATAATAACAATATTAACGATCAATACCAGTGCCCATTTTTAATTTTCTCTCTTTCTGAAAAGCTGTAACTAAGTGACGAACTGGACAAAGTGGGCGCATGTAGGCGAATTTTGTGACTTAGTGGCAAAATTTTATCAGTGCTAATACAGATTTGGAGTACATACACCTTAACATTTAAATCCGAGTTATTACTACCAACTTGGATTTGGATTTTGTCAACAACAATATATAATGGAATAACATGATTTATATTATGGCCCTCTATTTTGGGAAGACCCCAATTTTGAGAAAATAGTCTGCAGATAGCCCCAATTGTAAAGACCCTTACGAGAAGTTACTTAAGAGTTAGTAAAGAGCCCAAATTTTAGGCGGCCCATTGCATGATGGCCCCAATGTTGAAGAGCTCCATAGTCTGAAGATGGCTTTAAGGCTTAAGCTCATAGCTTAAACTTGTGTTTAAACAAAGCATACCTTATAATGACCAACTGCAGTATACAACCGAATGCAGCCACAACAAAGCATATCAAAATGACGGCATAATTCGGCATTTTCTTCACGCCCTTCACTCCATAATATGAATCTGAGTCTTCATTCATCGTTTTACTTTTACTGTGATCATAGAAACCATAATAGCTGGGGTTTCTATTTTGGCTGCAACAAAAAAAAATATACTGAAAAATAATGAAATTAAACATTTACAAAGTTAAAAAAGCACATAATCTTTATATATAAAACACAAAAAATGTATGGATGTCCTTTATTAGACTCTAAAATCATCCAACCGATATGCCTCAAAATGGTTTCATTTGAAAGGCAATAATCCGAGTGTGGTCAAGTGTGATTTGAGACCACTAAAACAATGCATTGGGCACATTCAGTCCATTGATAAAGTCGCTTTTCCACTTTCTTCTCGTAACTGAGGGGCCTTAGCATACTTTAAGCTGCTCCAGTGTGGAGTGATTAGTGGCCATCCCCAAGTGTTGAAAATTTTATGCCATCCGGCCTTCAACATGACTTAACTATCAACAATTTTAATATCAACACACGTCAATAGGCTATTAGAGCTGCTATGTAACTATGTAAAATTTTATTGAAAACTTACGTGTATGACACATTTGGTCTATAAAAATGTGAAGAATTAGAAGCAATTTCAGTCATAGCGTCATATTGTGCCCTGCTTCCTGGCTTGCCGAGGACATTGTAGGCCTCCACAATCCGAACAAACGTCTCCTGAGCCTTTGCATCTTTATTCTTATCAGGGTGATACTAAAAGTTACAAAAAATATAGGTACATTTATCTGGAACCCTTGCTTTAAAAAAGATATTGAACTACTTGAAAAAGTACAGCGTAGAGCTACAAAAATGGTAACATCTTTAAGACACAAATCGTATGGAGAGCGTCTTTCTGAGCTGAAATTAAACAGCTTGGAACGCCGGAGGCAAAGAGGAGATATGATAGAAACTTTCAAAATTCTAAATGGATACTACAGCGTCAGAAATATTGCAGATCTTTATTTACTGAAAACAAATGCCCGGCTACGAGGACACTCACTGAAATTAGAACGACACCCTAGCTCCGGCAACCCTAGATATCACTTTTTGTCTAATCGTGTAGTACAGCAGTGGAATAGGCTACCTGAATCAGTGATAAGTGCACCGACAGTGAACATTTTAAAAAACAGACTTGATGAATTTATACACACAAAAATAAAAAATATATATAAATCGAACACAAGTACAGTGATATGCACGCATCAGCTCCAGTAGCTGCTAGTGCATCATTAAATAATAATAATAATTAAGTTCAATGGGGTAAGAGAGATATCTGTTGCTTGAAATCAATGATTTGGAACTTCAGGTCGATGAATACGTTATACGTAACGTGTTTTTACTCCGTACTGGACGGGACGGGAAATTTTGGAAACATCGTTTCATAGAAAATGTTTACTATAGCACATACGGGACGAGAACCGGCACGCACATATATTTATGCTCCCTCCACGTCCTGTCCCATCCACGTTATACAATGTATGCAGCAACCTTTATTCTATTATTCCTTTATTCCTTTAGACCATAATAAAAAAAAACAAGTAGGTACTGCCTATATTTCAAAACACCTAACAAAACTCAAGCAAAGTGAAATTTCTATGTTTTTTTTCCTGTGTTTTTTTACATAAAAAAGTATTTATTTCACTTTGCTTTTTGTAAGCAAAGTAAAATAAATTCTTTTCTTATGTATACAGTTGACAAAAGAACAGGGAAACCTGATGTTAATGGTCATCATTGCTTATAAACATTAGTAACATCTAAGGCATTAACAATGCATTGCTGGCTAAAAAGGAAGTGTTCATAATGAAAGTTCATATTCTAAGGCTTGGCCTCCCTCAAATTATATTAATATAATACCTACTCTCAACTCAAATGTCAGTCATTTAAAATTATAACTTTGTAATGTAAACAAGTTTGTAACTAAAATTTAAACAAAGAATTTGTTTCATACTTTCAATAAAGTTATTTTTATCTTTTTTTATCATTAACATTATAATGACAATTTTCACCTTCAAAGGTTTTTTTACCCTCTAATGTAAAAATATCTCACATTCAATACATATGGCTTCAAAGTTTGTACACTGCCAACGTGAATGAGCTGCTTACAGTATATTAAAAAAAAAACTGGGCAAATGCATGTCCGGCCTCGCGCTATGTAGGGTTCCAAAGATGTAAGTTTATTGACTATTACTCATTAACTATTTAAGTTAACCTAGCCATGATAGTTTTCCTTGTAAATTCATGACATAACCCATTTTTGTGCAGTTTTTCACTAATCTATCTCCAACCATTTAGCTGGCAGGGGGGACTATTTAAAAAATTATGAAGCCGAATATATCAAAGCGGGCCTCTGAATTCAAAAACAGTATGAGCAAACCCTTAACATAATATATTTTGAAAGAACTTTTCAATGATAACACACTATGGGGTATGCAATGAAAAAAAATTCATCCTCATATTACCTATTATATGGGAGGTACCCTGAAAAGGAAAAATTTTTCTACATTTTATTCTAAGGTTCTGCAGTTTTAATAAATATGTATATTCATGCCAAATTACAGCTTTCTAGCACTAAGGGTCTATGAGCTATAGTTCACAAAGACGAACGGACGGACGGATGGACATGACGAAACTATAAGGGTTCAGATTTGTACCAAACCCTAAAAACAGAGACAATATACAGAATAAAAGATAAACTAAGTGTATCATAGACATATAATTAATGTTGTCTAATATTATGAAATACTGATTCATGTGCAGTTTCGCTGCCCATTGTACAGTACAAAATTTATGCTGCCAGCGGTACATACATGCACATAATATGTGCACACATTATACATACTATATTATATACATGTACACAAGTTAGAATTTAGAAGAATTGAATAGAAGAATTGAGTGAGGTTGAGTTAGTATGACGTTCATAGCGCAAGTTATAATGATAATATAACTAAATATTCCATCACATTCTTCCAATAACTAGCTTTGTTGCAGGCTTGTGATTTTATGGATGGAAGATGTAGATACTATATTTCCAATTATTACGTACAATTCCTATCTAAAAATGGATAAGAATTGTATGTATTAATTAAAAATATAGTATCTATAAATACCAACATAATTATTTCGCAGAAGCAAAATAGCTTGCCCCTTTTTTTCTATGAACAACTGTAAATTACATCATAAAATCTTAATCTACTTACTTCTTTGCTCATCTGAATATACGCCTCCTTTATTTCTTTATCGGTACAGTTTTTTCTTAAGTTCAAAATATCATAGTGGGATTTCTTGCCTACACTGAAACGTAAAGAAAAGTAAAAAAAAAACATTCTTCATTTATTACACTTGATTCATTATTATTAACTCCAAGTCTATTTACTTAAATAGTCTGATGAAGGAACGAATTGATTTTATGTCTGGATTACGTCTTATAAAATACATAACGATTTTGTTTCTAAAATGCCTGAAACATTACGAAAGTGAGACATTTTATTTTGGCAATTTATATTTTCATCAAATAAAATGATATTGTCAAAATTCAAACAAAAACCTTTCTAATCCGAGCTGTCACCTCATTTGTCTTCTTTTCATTGTCTTTGTCTTTCTGACATTTATTCTGTCATAATGACATTAATGACATACATTTCTTGACACGGGTGCGTTCCACTTAATGCTCACAACAATCACTCACGATCGCGGTTTTTCCCGTTCCACTTACTTGTGAACGTTTACAATCATAAATGAAATGGACTATGGAGCGTTTTAGCCGTGGCGAACTTGAAAATAAGTCAGAAACATAATGAACTTCATTAATTATTTAACATTTATTTAAATAAAAAGAACATTGCATTTTTATATTTTATTTTAGTGGAGTTTTTAAATAATTAACGTTTATACGTAATCAAAAGTGTATTTTCCAATCATACAAAATATTTTTTTCTGTCACCATCTATAACTTTTAAAAATTGCGACGAAATTCTTTCACCGTCCACTTCAGACCACTTCGACCCAGCTCTTGAGATGGGTTGTTATGAACTTGGCGTGAGTGAAAATAATGACGTCATTCGTGACGTTTAATTTTCACCGCGACCATATCGACCGTGGTCATCATGAGGAACGACTGAATAATTATTTTGATAGTTGTGATCGTTAAGTGGAACACACCCTGCATACATAGGCACTTTATACCAAGAACTTCATTTAAACAACTGGACTCCAAGCTTCAAAGAGACAAAAAACAAAAGAGACGAATCACGTGACATTGATGAATATTTTTTTTGTATGGTGTGACCATGTAAGATCTATATCTCAGGATATACCTAATTCGATAACGTAACACACTAATCTGACAGTAAGTAAATCGCCGGGCGGTTGAATAAATTATTGGCTGGAGTATATACTTTTTACCACTAAAGTATATATGTATATCAATAGTAAACATTTTGAAAAACATATCGCACCCTCAGTGGAAAATAAGCATAAGTCGTCTTACGTTGAATTTTAGTTATTAATATGATTGGAAAGAAGGACAAAAGCTGCATAATATGCTCAATTTTTATCATTAATCTTGACTGTTTTGTGCAAAATATCGTACTTAATGTAAATTCCTTAGACTGCTTACTAATAATTTAACAGTTTTTTTGCTCTCCTGTAAAATTGCTATTTTCATCTTAATATGCCTTTTTCCACTGAGCGTGCGATAATAAAAGCAAATTAGAACTTTAATTAATCAGTCTTAGTAATCTATGGACACCCTACATATTTTCTGAAGCATGGAGTATAGAGGTAAGGAAAGCTCTTTGTGTATGTAAAGTGTCCGTAAAAACACGTCCAATGAGTAATGAGGGTCGCGGTAGCCTAGGGCAAATTATTATAGAGTACTTGAACATTTTGAACTCAGCAAACTTCGTTCCGTCTACAACAGCTATGTTCATATCGTAATTATTCCGACTCCAGCGCCAGTCTGGTAGGTATTGGAACCTCTGTTATCAGTATACAGCTGGACACTTTTTCAACTTTCCCCCAATATGAGATTGCTCTCCTTAGCTCTGTACTCCATATTCTGAAGGTCAACCTCAGTCAGGCCTTTGATTGGTCAAAAATATTAAATCCAATGACATGTAATGCGTCTTCCAGCATTGAAGTATAATGACATAGAACAGACATCTCGAACAAAATGTGTGTCCCGAAACCGCGATGACGCGTTCTTTTTTCAAACTCTAGAAGCCGATTTACACACTGGCAGTAGAGTAACTTTGTATAAGACACTTGCCGAACCACGACAAACAGTCAACGACTCCAAACTTTTACAAGCTCTTCCAAATGTTTGATTTAATGTTTAATTGAATTTACTGATTAAAGTAATACCCTTTATTTATTATTTACCACAGAGTAGGTACATTAGTCATTCTTATCGGGCTTATTATTTGAGTAAGGCCGACACTGAGTATTTGAATAGTTTGTATTTTAAATGTTCAAGTAGGTACTATGTATGTCTGTAAGAATTAAGAACTATAGGTATAATAGAACTGGACGGCAAACTTCTACAGGTACCTGAAGACGGATACGTGACATTGGTTCATTGAAGTATTATTTACAGTTTTACACTAGAACAGACATCGCGAACAAAATTAGTGCGATGGGTCTGGTACTGCGCTGCGGGGTCTGCGAGGTGCGCGATATGAATCATAGAGTTGTCATCATCAGAGAGGTGACTATTGTGCCTAATTTGGTAACCATAGAGAAAATACACGTGTAAATTGGTATAAATTTATGTTTTATTGGTAATATGTAAGAACCAAACCTTTTTTTGTATTAGAATTCAATCATTCAAAAATTAAATATAATTAATATTAAGTTGAGTTATTGTCATTTATATACATATACATATTTACAAACCTATTTTAGCTATTGCACTGTTATAATATGTTTATCGTTTTTCATCAGAGTTAAAGAAACAAAACATTTTATAAGCCTATATTATACTTAGTATCCTTTGCCTACAAGCTGAGCTTTCACATATCGCTTTAGCATTTGAATATATCACGTATCGACCACGGTAATTTATTGTAAAAATGTACATCGAGTCCTATGAAAGATCGTTGAACCATTATTATGCTTAGGTATAGCTATGTAGATTTTTTATGAATAATATATTACTGTAAATAAATTCATATGCTTATTTCTTTGAATTTTTCTCGTACAGAATCACGATTTCATTTTATAAATGACTGTAGTGTAATAACATCAATTGTTCTATCCCACATCAATATACAACATGACATGAGGCTATGAAGTTTGGCAGTTTCTACATTAGTAACGTGTCTTATCTTTCTAAAGGCATAAACTGGTCAACTTAGCTTAAATCAGCGTGATAAACGAAACAAAGCACTGTTTACATCATCAAAATGTATTTTATTTCTATTCGTCTTATATTTCAAAGACGTATCATGAACAAACAGCACAATCTGTGCATAGTTATGAATAGAATACGTTAATGTACACTAACTACAAAAAGTTTAGTTCTGCCGTTCACCAATCATCATCATCAATTACCATATATAATAAGTTAAGTGAATTAACCTTTTTCTACTTATTTATCTACCTTTAAACAAAATAAGTTTATTTAGTTTCTGACGTTCAGACCAATAATCGTTTGTAACTTTTGCTTCGTGATGTAACCTAACAGCAGTATATTTATTTATTATTGCACGAATCAGGTGAATTCTATGGTTAAGTGTGGAAGGTTGATCAAATGAATGGTGAATTAAGCAAGTAAAGACATCTTTGTCCATGAATACTTTAAGGGTGTTTACTGTGATGTATGTGTAAGTATATTTTGAGGAAAGAGATTTACCACCGCTTTTCCTTATAAGATGCCTTATAAAGGTCTCAGTTGAGAGACATATTTTATAGACATCTTCGGATGAGTAACACAAACCACCCATATCTTTCAAAGTTATTAACTTATGATGTACAAGTTTATTTGTTGTTATTAGGCTTTCAGTACAATCTTCACATTTTAAAATTTTAATCAGTTGACGAGATATATAACCCGAAATATATCCAACAATAAGTTTTGAAGCTTGTGCTACACTTTCATAATTGAGCATGTTTGCGAATATTTCACAGTTGCTTTCAGCTTCTAAATCAGATTGTAGCGCTTGTGTAGACTGTAAAACTTCATATGCCTCATCATCATGTCGGATTAAACTACATGTACTATTAATTATACTTACAGACGATGTATTTAAAATAGAAAAATTGTCTAAAGGAATGCAGTTCCCACTGAAAGATGACCTTAACTCAAGATGATTCAATGTTTTTTTATAGGCAGCCCGAAATTGCAGAACGTTGGGATTATTATTATACCCACCATGTTTTCTAATTAATCCAAAAAAAAGTTCTATGTGATCCTGATTTAAGCGATACGTGGATATATAATTAATAAGTTTTTTTTCTTCTACTAAATAACTGTATAGAGTCTTTAACGATTCAATACAGATAATAGCTCCAACAAAACCGGTTTTGTTTGAAGACTCCACAATTTTCTTCCTCGTGATATTCAATATGATTTTTGGATGGTGATTCTTTCTTTTGACAATTCTTTTTGACTTCATTTGAAATTGTAGCTGAATTATGTACGACTTCACTTCATCTAAAAACGCAAAAATTTCTGGTTTGTTTTTTTGATCTATTGGACGCTTAAAACCATAGAAATGTTTTTTTCTTGAATTCATAACATCAAAAAAGTTATTCATCAAAGTTATGAAGTTAACAGTAGCCAAAGAATCGTTGAATTTTCTTGATTTTAAAACTTCATCACAGAGGGTTAATGCTTTTGCTACGCTCATGCTTAACAACTGTGTAGCGAGCTTCACTTTCATTATTTGATTGCGGAAAAAAATGTGACGCGGTGTCAATTTATTAGCAAATCGAAGACCTTCATTTTGTTGGAGCTTGTTTAGATTAATTAGTAGTTGCCACTTTATTCGTCCATTATGTTTATCAAATATCAACCGTTTTCGTTCAAAGGTGTTTCTTATCAATTTAATTATATGGCAAGGGTCCATGAAAATACATATTTTTTCTGACGTAGAAGGATGAGGAAAGTTAGTTTTTAAATTATTTAAATCGGTCAATTTACATCCTAAAATTTCAGCTGTCATTAAATTCGTAGCACAACCATCGAATGTGAGATTAGTAACAGTCACACCAACTTCATGACATTTTTCCAAACAAATTGTAACTAAATTTGCTTTTCTTTCAGCATTAATGCCGGATATTAAAAAATACCCAACTGGCAATTTCCAATTTTCGTTCAAAGAAACTAGCATGAATACTGAAGCTTGATTTGCTGCAGTGTCTTCGTCTTCACCTGTCACTGGACCTACGCCAAAGTTGATTGCACCGAGTTTGCGTTCTTTATGAAATAACTTTTGACGTCTAATTGCGATCTCGTCAAATACCAAAGAACATAGCACAGGCTTTTCGTTCAGCTGGCTTTTATTCTTTAACGTTCTAAAAGCTTCTTCGGTAAAGCCCGGTTCAGCGTTCAACGTTGAATACCACCTACAGATTGTTCTGGTATGGGGAAGTGCTTTATTATAAGTTTCTCTGATATATTTATAGGCAGCTGGAGAATAATAATGCAAGGTTAACGCAAATTTTCGTAGTGGTGCGGAATAAGGAAGTAAGGAATGTCTGTTTTTTTTACTTTTATTTATAAATGATTTATGTAATTCTACAAGTTCAGCTTTATTAGTTAGGTTATTTTCCATTTGGGCATCAAATCCAAACCTACTTTTCAAATCTGTGACCATCAATTTGTAAGATTCACATTTTGATTTTAAGATTTTGTTTTGACGCTGAATATTTTTGAATTTTTTTGCAAGTATTTTTTTTGCTGTACTTTCTTTTAATAACTTTTTTTTAATACTATTTTCCGAGGAGTATCGAATATTGATTCTGAATCACTTACTGGTTCAGATATTGGTTCCACAAAATCTAAAATACCTGATTTTGGACTACTATCATCGTATGGTACTGCACATTTTTTCAAATATGTTCGACCTTTCTTTGAGGTGAATTTATCTATGTCTTTGAAATGTTTAGAACATATGACTGTATGATTGCTTGGTAGCCACGTATCTTCATTACGACTTTTTTGTACAAATATAATCCATGCTTCTCTTTTCTCATGACCAGGACGAAGAAATCTAAAAAAATAAGTGATTTTTATCACCGATATAGCGATATCATAACCAACGTTTGTTTCTACCCATAACCTCATTTATTAAATTTATATTCCTAAGTTCATAAAGTTCATAATATTCCCTAGTTTAACATATTATTATGTAGGAGTTAAATTTTCAAAAAGCCTATTAATTTATTTTTTATTATAACAAAAAACATATTACAGTAAATTTTAGCATGTATATCACAACAGTACATAGAGACAATAAGAAGTATTGGAACCTTTTACAAACCCGATTTTCTTTAAATATCAATTTAATTAATACCGGTATTTCTATAATATTTTGATTACTTTTACGTGGTAAAAATTTAAGGAAAATTTATTAAAAGCAATTTATCACAAAACATTCAACACAAAAGAGACAATAAGAATTATTGGAACCTTTTACAAACAAGATTTTCTTTAAATATAAATTTAATTAATACCGGTATTTCTATAATATTTGGATTACTTTTACATGGTGAAAATTTAAGGAAAATTTATTAAAAGCAATCTAATTTATCACAAAACATTTAACACAAATCGACACATACGTCTTATTGCCATAATTACTACGCATATTTAACGTGCAAAACAAAATTAAAAATAAAAGCGTGCAAAAGCGTTTGAACGATTTTCAATCGTTTACCATTGATTCGTGTCGAAAAACCAACATCACAATATATTGATCACATCACAAGCGTCGGCAAGCCTAAGCAAGTCTATTTAGTCCATTAACACGCTTACGGCTTGTCAAGTGTAAATCTGCTTCATAATTTTTTCATTCCACAGAGTACTTAATTTCATTCAAAATGGCGGGAACATTGCACAATAATTTAATGAAATTCGTTTATTTGATTTAAGTTAATATTTTGTTTTCTTACCGATGATAAGTAATACCGTTATCTTTTTTGTTTCTTGTCGTGCGATTGTGACACGTTGTTATTACGCACGACGGCATTGTTTCAGTGTTTTGCTAAAAAAATTTGACATGCGGCCGCCATGAGCGCAGGTGAGTGACAAGCGAGTGAGTGAATGAAGTGAGCCACCCTGGCCACAATGAATGCACCCGACTCAATGTTCGGGGTGTCTGTTCTATACGAAGTAATAGTACTTCAATGTCTTCCAGTACCTCTTTTGCTTGCCCTCCAGAACATTCAGAAGTTTAAATTATAAAACTTCTTGCGCTTCTTGCGCAGTCAGCGCAGCTGTTATTGATACTAAGTTCCAGTTTAATTCCAAAAAGCACGGCTTCAAATATTTTTGAAATTGGAAATTGTTGTTTTTTAAAGTCAAAGTCAAAGTCAAAATATTTTATTCATATAGGTATCACTGATACACTTATGCACGTCATTTTTTAAACTGGCAATAATATAATGGTTTTAACATAATAACACAACATGGCGGCAAAACTGAAAGCACCAAACGGCCGAATCATAAATATATTATTTTGTGAAAATTAATCATCGCCGAATCACGACATTTACACCGTTCAAGTCACTTACGTCCTTAAAGAAAGAGATATCAAATAAAAGCTTGGTCAGGTTTTATCCCATTTCATTTTTATAATGTTCTTCATAATATAACGCTATTTTTTAATTTTTATGTAACAATAATTATGACTTGTGTATATGGGTATAGTCACATAGTGTATATAAATTCAAATACAGCTACTTATTAACTTATGTACGTGAATTTAATTGGATAGTGAGTGATTGACGATTGTGAAGGTAAGATAGGCTTTTATTTCTTAGGCTTTTTCAATAATAATCGGTCTTCACCTGTGAAATTGGAGATTTTATAACCAGCATTTTCAGATTTAAATATTGAAGTATTATTACTAGCGTAAGTATAGAACAGACACCGCGAACACCATGTATGTCCCAATGCATTGGCGCCACGTGGCTTCAATCTTCAAAAATGGAACCTCCCGGGCGCGGGACACACATTTTGTTCGAGATGTCTGTTCTATGACATTATACTTCAATGGATTTAAATACATTATGTGGATTGCCGCGCAATTCAGAATCCAAATAAATTTAATTCGATTTGTTACTTTCATTTCAAATTCAGTCATTTGTTTTCAGATAGTGTTTTATTTTTGTGAAATTTTGCTAGTTTTTGGCGCCATGGATAAACTGAAAATTCGTACAATTTTCGAATATGAGTTCCAGGAGTTCCTACGTGGAAATACCGCTGCGCAAACAACACGAAACATTAATGGCGTATACGAGCCTAACACTGCTTGCATATACACGGTCCAATAGGTTCAATCGTTTTAAACCTGGAAGTTTTGAGAAAAACCAGCTTCGCGGTCGACAGGTATCCATTGTCGACAACGGCGAATTGAAGGCGATAGTGGAAGCGGATCCAACTCAATCTACGGCTGAGCTTGCTGCGGGTTTTGGAGTTAGTGTCGAAACTACAGTGAAACAACTTGTTTGACACGAGATCGGAAAGATAAAAAAGCCAGATAAGTGGGTGCCATGCCACACGAACTAAGCGACTGAAAAAAGATTACTCATAGGAAGATGATGGTGACTGTCTTGTGGACCAGTGCCGGACTTGTGCATAACAGCCTCTTATCCAATGGCACAACAGTGACGTCAGATGTCTGTTGCCAAGAATTGCAAACAATGATGGAGAAGCTCGCAATTCAACAACCAAGAATGGCCAATCACTTTTTCCCATTGCTTCTCCACGACAAGCTCACACTTCACGGCAGACCATCAGAAAGCTACAAGAGCTAGAGCTGGAAGCTCTCGTCACCTACCGTACTCACCGGACCTTGCCCCAGCCCCCAACAGATTTCAACTTTTTTAATTAGACAATTTTTTAAGTGAGAAAAAGTTCAACATCCGAGAGGCAGTATAAACGCTTTCGCTGACTTCATCGCCTCCCATCCGGCAGACTTCACTAAAATAATAAACAAACTGCCATCAAAATGGTAAAATTGTATAGATAATTTGGGTCAGTACTTTGATTAGCTAAAATAAAAAAAATACCATATTTTTATGTTTTAGAATTTTCATACAAGTCTCCAATTTCATAGGTACCTATTATCATATTATGTACTACAATTACTACATATACATAGGTACTGAGTTATTGAGTTATTAGTGCTTTAAGCAGAAGGTACTATGTAGGTACCTAGCTTTGTAAAAACAGTAGGTAATTTAAATATACATTTTATTTAGTACTAGTACTACGAAATTTTAATTTTACTTATTTTATTTTTATTTGTAACCTAATATTTATATTTAAATTTAATTTAAACTGAGTTTTCTCTTAGTTAGAAGTTAGAACCCCTCATTGATCGAACGTGAAGGCCTCCTCTAGGGATTTCCAGGTGTCCTTGTTATTTGCCGTGTTCATCCACAGTTCGCCAGCCACTTGTATGATCTCGTCTGCCCACCGAGCAGCAGGCTTGCCTCTCTTCCTAAAGCCTGATGGTCCGATCCAAGATGTCAGTCTGTGAGACCAACGATTATCTGACAGTCGGGTAACGTGACCAGCCCAGTGCCATTTTAGTTTTTTACAGTAACTTAGGGCATCAGTAACATTAGTCTTTTTTCTTATAGTTTTATGAGGTATTTTATGAATCTTTTTGATTTACCAAGCTTCTCTCCATACTTCTTTAACACGATCTTATGTTATTTTCATTCGGTATGTGAACTTCCAAGTTTGGCTAGCGTAACTCAGTGATGGGAGAATACAGGCATCCATGACTTTTTGTTTAATTTGTATTGGCATATTGCTTTTCATTATTTCTTTTAAGCTCCAAAAATTTTTCTAAGCATTTATGACTCTTCGTTCTATTTCATGCTCGATTCTTTGCTTAATAAAGGAAATTTGTTTACCCAGGTGTATGTAGGTTGTAGGACTCTACATGTTCTAGTACTTCATTTTCTAGGTATACTGGATTTTTGGTATAGTTCGTCAAAATATTGGTTTTACTGCGGTTTATTTTTAGGCCGACTTGTTGACTTACTGCATGAAGAGTATTCAGCATTGTCTGCAACTCTATTGTATTTTTAGAGCACAAAACAATATCGTCTTGTGTACTCATTGTTTATATTGAGACAATTTTTTTTCAATTTAATTTCTCAAACACCCATTGCAAAACTGCTATAAAAATTGTTGGAGAGATAGGGTCTCTTTGTCTCAACTCTCACTCCTCTTCGGATAGGTATAGGAGGACCGGTTGACTCCAATCTTATTTTGCTGGTACAATTTTGGTACAGGTATTGTAGCACTTTGATATAGTCTGTTTCAATATCTTGAGAATATAGAGATTCCCATATTGAGTGGTGAAACAAACTATCAAATGCTTTCTGATAATCTTTGAACACGAGGTAGAGCGGTCTACGATACTCTTGATATTTTTCTATAAGCATTTCGATAAAGTGGATGTGATCCACTGTCGAAAAACCTCGTCTGAATCCTGCCTGCTCTATAGGTTGGTGTTTCTCAATTGTGACTCTTATTCTTCTTTCCAGAATTGATAAAAATAATTTATATATCGAAGATAGCAGACTTATTGGTCGATAACTACTTATGTTGTTTGGATCTCCTTTTTTGTACAATAAGATTATATCCGGATCAGTCCATTGTTTGGACGTTGTTGCTGCTTTTAATACTAAATTAAAAAGTTGCGTTAAAGGTCTCGTTAAGTAAGAGACTCCTAGCTTTAGGGCTTCATTGGTTACTTTATCAGGTCCTGGGCTTTTTTTTTGACTTTAGCCTAGAGATCTCTTTCATTACCTCTGATTCCACAATGGCTTGTATTTCCGACGTGTTTCTCGTGAATATATTAAAACGTTTTCTTGATGTTTTAAGTCGTATAAATCTATAAAATTCTGTAGCTATCTTTAGTATTTCATTTCTATTGCAGGTGGTTTTGAATGAAATGAATGAAATGAAATGAAATGAAATGAAATGAAATGAAATGAAATGAAATGAAATGAAATGAAATAATCTTTATTCATGTAGGTATCACTGATACTCTTATGCACGTCATTTTTTTAATCTACCAGCTTTTCGGAAAGGTGCTTTGTCATGGAGGAGAAGAAAAGCCGTAAAGAAACTCCTCAGCACATCTTTTAAAAATAAAACTTATATCTATTACAAAAATAGGTATTCTTTAACCTGTGCAGAACTGGTTGCCTAGCTAGTCATTTCCAAGCATCCTTGTCATTTAAATATTCATTTTGTTTGAGGCTTTGAGTCCTTCTATCCAATTTCTATGTGTTCTAATTTCTTTATATGCTCTCTTTAAACTTCCAGACTGTGTCACATGTTTTTCAATAGTCTTTGAACGATGGCCGTACTATACGAGGTTTAAAAAAGCGCGCCACTCTGTGCTAAATCTGTCTTATCTGACACGTTAAACGATATTGGTGGCTATTATAAGCTCCACAAATAATGCTTGATGAGTTCCTAAAGCAAAAGATTTTATTTATTACTTATATCAATGAATCTTCAACAAAATTTTACTCCGACGAAATAAAAGCTCTATTTCGACAAAAGTAATTGACTGATGTATCAACGCACAGGCCAAACCCTTAGGGCTAGAAACTTAAAATTACTCACATGTATTTTTCTTATGACATAGGCATCCACTAACGAAGATTTTTCAAAATTCAACACCCAAGGGGGTGAAATAGGGGATAAATATGATAAGCATAATTTCCGCATGCGTAGCTGCGGCCAACAGCTAGTCTTACACTATAAAAACAGAAAATAAAGTTAGCTTTTTTAGTATAACTATAATAAATATTTAATGTTAAGGCTAAGTAGGTTGGTCTACGACGAATTAGAAATTAGCGCAATTTATACATATGCGCAACTCTGATTTTAGGATAATGTAATAAGCCATTTACATAATTTTGTCTCGTCTTATTATTATGTTACAAAGGTATGTAAGGACAGTTACAAAATGAATCGTCGAAAATTTAATCGCATCCAAAAGTAGCCGAATGCACATCATACTATATGTACCTAAGTACCTGTAATCTGTATTACAGTAAGTATTCCTATACTTTATTATACATGACGAATCGGTGCTTCAATACCTATAAAGAGTCTAGGTCTACGCGCGCGCGACACAGTTGGCATCGTAGGTAGAGTGTACTACTGTTCGTATGTATAAGCACAGTGTACTCCTCGCGATAGTAGTGGGAAGACGCAGGCTGAGGCCGCAACGCAATCGACGCATCACGCAGCGAGCGGAGTCCGGACAGCGCTGGCCGGCCGCGCAGTGTTCGCGCGACGTACGGCGCTTGTAGACGTACGGTCATGCGAGAAGCGGCTGGCAGGATGGCCGAACTAGAGTTCGAAGCGCCGCTTGCCCAAATCGAAGAGGCAGACGACTGTCTCTCGACCGCTGACTACCCCCAAAAGACCATTAACGGCAATGACATCCACTTAAACAATATCAACAATCTCAAAAGTGAAATTACTAAAATCAAAACCGACTCCAATAAGTTGAATGATAATGACGAACCGAAACCGGTGAAGTGTAAACAGGATAATTTGCAAAACGGTGAAGGGGATAACTTCACGGAGACTTTCTCCGGGTCGCTCGAGGATTTGGTGAACACGTTCGATGAAAAGATCACGAAGTGCTTCGGGAACTATGAAGAGAGTGTGGAGAAGCTTGCTCCGGTGCAGGTTCGCTCACAGGAGGAAATCATGAACGAGTGCCAGTAAGTCCTGATGATGATGATGAACTATTTCTTTCGTTCGTTTACAAACCAGCGTATCGTTATGTCGCTATTTTTTAATTTGCGTGTGAATTAGCTGTTAGTAAATTATTGTTTTATTATCTAAAGTATATTAATTAAGACGATTTGTTAAAATTGCGAAAAATGGATAGAGCATCATAGTAGTTATAAACAAAAAGGGCGGGCTTTGCGCATGGCATTAGAAGCCGCAGGATCGATCGATGCTCGGGTCTTGGGGGTGTATGAAGAGGGTGGCGGTGACGCATCGTACACCATTTCGCCCTGCTTTGTCCCAACATCCCCTACCCAAGCCGAGGCTAATATACTTAGTAAGCGACCAGATACCTTTTACAACATTACATCTATGTCAAAGGTTAACTCTGCAACCTGATTACCCACATTTATCAAGTAATACCTACCAACGACGAGTACAATATCTTAATATGTTGCAATATAATTTTAATAACTAATAATAATGTTATCATAATGTCAGTAATTACTTAAATACTGATAATAATATTATAAAGAATCGCTCTTTACTTAAGTTGTAGTCTCTAGTAAGATTATTATAATTAAGTAGATACATGATTATGCACATGAAATATTGATAGATCACAATTTTTATATTAAAATTGAAGCAAGATTTTTGCTATTAAAACATCTTCCTGTAAATTTACTCGCTAGTACTTAATTACAATAATCACATAGGTAACTAATTTGATAATAATGACAGTTGTGTCCAAACTCCAAAACAAACATCTTCTTATTAATCTACATTCTACGTATCCTCTGGACTATTATTACCTATATGGAACTAGTCATAGCGTTTTGTAAAATATTTTATAATAGGTTTTCTTTAGAAACCTTCATGGTCACAGCCACTTAGCGTTCTTTTCTCTTGGCGTAACTTGAAAGCAAGTCTATCACATCTCCCTATTGTATTGCAAAGATAAAGAAAAGCTTTTTGCTGTTGCTTCCATGTCTTTCACAGCGTTATGGGAAATAATCATTTATTACATTGTTCTAACATTTCTTGTGATGAAGTTTCTCCCTCTATTATAAATGTATTTATCACATATAATTTATCCACAATTATGTTCTTATTGAGTTCGTAAGGTATTTTATAATATTTACAAAGTTAATTTAGCCTTGAAACGTTTTTAAAATAACATGTGTGAGTACTGAGTACTCACAAACTGCTTGACCACAGTTTAACACCGTGACCACGACATACGATTACCTCAAAATATTGGCACCCAAACATAAACATTATCTTCGTCAAACACTAAAAGTAATTCGTAAAACCAAATACCCAACATGTAATTATTATCCAGTTTATGCAACCGTATTACGTGTGGCGAACACACGGCCCGTCGCATTGTAAACATTATTTTGTTCTTTATGTCAAAGCAAATATTTTGGAACTGATCCAGATGACCCAAATGCCAGAATGTCGGGGAAACCTAATAAATTTACCAATTCGCGAACAACTGAAGGGGTGAGTCTCTTTCCTGTCGGTCATTGATATCTTCACATGTATTAGTAATCGAGTAACCTAATTCCAAACGGAACACTTGTTGGACAATTAAATTTAGAGTGGCTAGGCTACAAATGACTAAGAATCTAAGGTTTCTATTTATGCGACTGATCCAAACATTTTTACTGTGACGTTTTCTACCTATTCTTTGTTGAGATAAAAGCCTCTGTTATCTCTGTAAAAAACAGAATATCATATAATTTAATGCAAAAATAAAAGCAACTTCACAAATCAGATTATATTGTAACATTACTATAATTTATCCTTAGGATTCCTTATAGCTTTCTCTTTCATCCTAACTTTGACTTCTCAGTTCATTAGAAATCAATAGGATAACAAAAGAAAGGACCTGCTGTCGTAATAATAATACCAGAAAACCCTGTATGTACCTGTCAATATGACGGCAGGTGCATGCATTGGTTTGGCCGTGATTCTCTTTGAAACGCATGGGGCGTTTATGCAGCTGTTGTAACCACCTTGCTTGAGGGACACCTTGTCGAATATCGAATAACCACCATGTGGTCAATATGATCATGTGCGCATAAAAGAAGTCTTAGGGTCGTCGTTCTGTATTTGTAAGGGTTATTTAAAAAATACATTTGTGAAACTGATATTTCCGTAGGTAATTTTTTATATTTTCTTTTTCAGTGCTATTATTTTCTTTTTTTCTTATCTCTTTTTTCTTGGTTGGCAAAAATTGGTGTCACTGATGTCCATGGGCGCTTGTGATCTTGTACCACCAGGCTCAAATGTTTGTTTGTCTGTTATTTACTTACATAAAAAATATCAATACCTTTTCTGTGAAATAACAATTTTAACATTAATGTCATTTGCAATCAAAATTTTTATTTTAGGTAAATAAATAAGTTCGTAAACATTAATAAGCCAGTCAGTAACCGCCAATCATATTGCATTACAATTTGACAGCTGATTAAAAGCGAGGTAACTTGTCAGGTACCTAACATCACAATTACTTTATTACGATCGAGTTTATTGCACGAACGAAACGTCTGATATATTGGTATATTTATGTTGGTATCTACTTAATAATTCCCTGGCGCCATTGATATTCAATATGTAAGCCTTTATAAGCCAGATAGAGTGGCACACGACGCACGTCGTCTTCATGCACTTCATTTCGAATATTAATGGCATGGTGTTCATTTGCAAAAGAAATTTTACATTTGAATCATTTGCAATTTAGTGAACGTGATTTGAAATATAAATCATGATGCATAACGTTGCCATCCGTCATCCCGTCGAGAACTCGAGACCCGATTATGTCCGAAGCGGTGACCTCTGGGAGTAAATTGAATTTGCAATGGAGATCACCGGACAGACGGCGACTATAGAGTTGAATTTACTGGGGATTGACTGTGGAATAACGAAATATGCTTGAATACTTGAATACTTTAAAATAAGAATTTTCCTTATTCGTAACATTAAAAATATTCAATAGTTTAGATATTTGACGACTTCGAAAATATTTCACAAGTTTGGAAACATTCCGATATTACAAACTTGCAAAATCTCTTCGGATCCACAAAAAAGTAATAACCTTTTTATCACTGCTAAAAAAAGCTGCGTTTACAGTTAACACGCGACTAAATAACCTGCGAATAGTGAGTTGTGACCTTACATGTGTGTTTGTGTTTGCGTGATCAAAACTGATTTCTTAACCACAGCTCTGTAACTAATAACCTTTAGCACTGACCAGTCTGTCCAAGTATCACTTTCCACGCAGAAATAACTTACTGATATCGCCATAAATGCATAAAGTTCGTGATGCTTGATAATTAATCTTGACTGATAATTGAATTAACCTTCCCAAAACTAGCTTTCTACTGCAGTTAGTTCTACATCAAATTATTTTAAACATAAATAGTGAGTATTGTTAAAATAGCCAAGGACTTTATTTATTCGTTGTACTATTTTCAAGGGGTGTAATTAGTGAGGCATATTCAAAAGGAATGCTAATGACATTTTATCACCATGCCTCAATTTGCAAGTTTATCAGCTGTTCCGCTGCGGAAGCGCGCCCTAGATCTTGCGTTGTGACAATTTAACGAACCCTGCCATTATCTTTTTCATGTTTGCAATTTGTAATGAGGCTGTACAGGCTTTTTGTTCTACCGAGTCTCAACACTCATTATCTCGCGCTTCTTGATGTACCTTTAAAGATATAAATTAACTGTGGTTTTATAGCGTAGTACAAAGACAGAGCCCATCTGACATTTTACTTACATGGGAAAGTTAAGATTAATGACAGTAAAAAAATTAATTACTTTTTTTAGTATAAAAATTATTACTTAGAAGCAGAATGTCATTATCATCATAAAACATTTTGTGTACCATGGAAACATCAGTTCTGAACTCCTGATGCATATTTATTTGCTACATTATTCCTTCTAAAACCAACTAAACCTTCGTAACTGTCTAACGAAGCAGTATTCCATATTAAAGGCCCTTTCATTACGTATGAATCTAAGCCCTTTGATATATTGTATATTCCTTTATGAATTATTCGTTTACATCTCCCATAATTGTGTCAATGCTGGCTTCTTTTCAGTTTGCGTTCTGAGTCTGAATTAGGTATGATGTGTTGAAAGTTGTTCAAAACATTAAATTACCGTAATAATCGACTCACCAGGAATTGGTACCATCATCGTATTGCCCACGCATGTGGGTCTGCGGGTATTGACCTGCGATTCGCAAGGAACTCTGGCACTACAGTACTAACAAAATAATTACCCACTCGATAAGGCTTTCCGTTTCGATATTTTGAACAAAACTTTCTATCGATCTTTAATTTGAAATTTAATGCGCTTACTGTGCATTTCATAAAATTCCACACCGAATGCTAAGCGGGGCTTTATGATCCTGTTAATTAAAACTTCTTTCTTTTTTGTATAATCTTACTATTGGGAAGTCGATGTTAAATGTATCATATAAATCTTGGTGGGTCGAGAATAGAGATTCCCACACGCTTAGTTTGTACTGTATACCACGAATAATGTTAGTCGGCTTGCTTTTTGAAGTTGCTTCAGTAAGTACCGATACGACACAAGATTATAATCTTCGACGATCAATTATATGAGTTAATACGATTATGAGTATTGCTGTTGAGAAATGCTCTTATCGAAGCATGTAAAGTAGATGTTAACAGTAAGCATAACTTGCAACTAAACACGATTAAAATTTGTAATTGTAAACTATATATAAATACGAAATTAACGGTTATCAGAAATATCATCCTATACCTGAATTATTCAGCATCAATCTTATTGTCAGATTATTATGGAAATTATTAATGAGATATGATGATCATTTGTCAAAGAAATAAAACAGTTATATCATAAAGTCAGCTAATCGCTAATGCGTATCTAATAGCCAGAAAAAACTTGGGCCCAAGTTATCGCTTTTTAAAACCCTAATGTTCTTCCAATCACCATAACTACGGTACGTGGGTGTATAACATATTATTGTGTAGGTCCAGATGATTTTATGGATGGCTACCACCAATAATTGGACGATGAAGATAGGGATCTTGGGATAGTCACGTACCCTTTAATTTAAAATCGATTTGGCGTGATTTTAAAGACTAACGTCATAATTGTAAATTACATTATTACACATTGTAATTACGTTCAGTTTAATCTTATGGATAAACGCGAGCGTGTAAGTCCAATAAAAAAGAAGGTATGTAAATTAGAAGCTTAGCTCGTCATATGTAGTTACAATGTCAATGAAGCTATTGGTTCTAATCGAGTAGACATCGTCACGGACATACGCCTGCGCGCAGTGAGGTATTACAATCGCGTAGGTGAAATTACTAAAACAAAAGGTCATAATTTGTGTTTACTTTCTACAAGATCTATTATGAATAAAGATGTTTCATAATTGGTGCAGTTTTATTTAATAATTGAAATACAAAATGATGTAGCATTGATTCCATTGTTATGTAACAACTTTGTTGTTCAAGTATACATACATGCATTTTGGAGAGGATGTTTTATTTATATAGTTTAATGAATTAATATGAAACAAAAAGCAATGAATGTCTGATGTTTCCATGAATACATCAGCATCACAAGCATGAAATTGCACTGAATGAGCAACATGACATTGATGATCAAACGAGAAGGGTTGATAACGTTTTAAATTAAAAAAAGTATTGTTATCTGAATGAACACAAAACAAACACAAAGGTAGAGTTAGCATCAATTACATGGTCTAGTAAACCAGTTGCACCAGGCTTGACTTTCAGTGGAGTAATTTTGAATACAATCCCACACTTGTGTAGCACTAGCAGCTCATTTAATTAATAAGCGGAGATGTGTAATAAATAGATAATGTTCGTTTGAATGACCATTGTTATTCGCTTTGTTACGAAGATTGATCACTACGACAGTCATTTTAAGGCCGAATCTATTAAAGAAAAATCACTGCAATGACAGTCATTTGAAATTTTATCGTGTCATGCACATGCGTTATTTGGCATACATAAAGAAGTAATTGATGGAAATAAATGAGAATATAATTTACGAAAAAAATATTTTAATTTCGATGTTTGTGTTCGCAAAACTCGAAAATTGTCGATGAACTTGAAATTTTTATACAAAGTAGAAGACAGTAAATTTAATAGAAGAGCCTTTATAAACTCTTTTTATTCCGAAGTTCTTACGAGAATTTATTGATTTTAAGTATTTCAGATTTATTTATAATTTGGCACCCAGTTGCCACTTTCATTTCTGAATTAACCATTGCTACAGTAGTTTCGAGCCAATCAAGCGAATTTTCCGAGTTCAGCTTTTCTTAATAAACAAGAAAAATGACGATTGTATCATTATCTATTTAATTAATTACACTAATTTCAACTCGGGTGTGACCTTCGATAAGAGGAATGTTATCCGCGTCTGTTTAGATTGTGATGAGAAAATGGGCGTCAATGTTTATGAACGACTAATTGTGCAAACCATACATGCAAGCACATGTCATGTTATCATCAGGCCAGGACCGCGTTGGTATGACGCATCTAGCCATATGTCACGGTTTCCTTGAATACGCCACCACGAAACTCAATCTTGGTTTATAGTTACAATGAATACTTGTCAGACAATTTTAAGTCTTCTGAATTATGTTTTAGTCATTAAAGTGTAAGATATAATAGCTCTACAGGCATTTTATTTTATTTATGAATTTTATGATCTTTGATGTTATCAATAAAAGTATTGGGTTTTGTTTTATAATGACACTGAACTGTTTTATCAGACAGATTTACAATAAACGAATGTATAACAATTTTTTTCTTAAATTCATATATTTTCTCAAATATAATGATAATGGTCGAATTTAAAGCACTCACAGAACATCCGTAATTTTAAAACACAAATCATTTGGTGCCTTAAATTTATTGTAATGAACCAAAAAATATTTATTCTAATTGCTTACAATATCTTCAGCGGGCGCATCGTATTCACGGCACAAATGATTTCACTTGGTCATGACTGGGCGATATTTTAATTCTGTACGATTGTATTTATTGCTTCGTATCTCGAGTGACAGCTGATTTATTGATTTTTAACGAACTTGGTCTAACAAGTGAAGGTTTTAATTCAGTATAATTATTTTCATAATTCCACATGTTGGCTTAGTTTTAAGTCAGCATCTAACGCGAGATGAAAATGTGGTCTAGAATCTAGCTTTTCATCTATATTGTCAGTCGTCAACGTTCTTGAAACATCTCCACGATCTTGACATGGTTTCATTGCCTTATGTTTACTCGGCAGCACCAAATACGATGAAAGATTTATTTGTAGCGATCCAAACATTAAAGGAATTAATACTTTCCATGTCTTTCGTCGGGTACTATTTGTTTTATTTGGTATATCATTATCATTAGCACCTTCCCTACACTTTCTTTTACTCCTTGTACTTTTTACCCTTCACGTGTTATACTTCATTTCGGTTATAATTCTGTTAGCATCTAATTCCACGGCTGGTGTTAACTGCTCCTAACCCAGTTGGTGCTCAACTCGAGCTGACCTTCCATTAATCTTAAATAGGTTATTACTGTCTTATTTCTACGTGTATGTTTGTACGATTTCATTTATTTTTAACAGCACTAGAAATGTTTTTAGAATTTGTTTGTGGAATTCATCATAATGCTATTCAATTGTTATATAATATCACTGTAATTAATGGAAAGTGCGTTTGCTACAAAAGTTCCTATTTTACAATTTGGCTCAGAAAAAGTAGTAACTGAATTCTTTCCTAAAATTAGAAACACGTTTTATTTCTGCTTCAGTGATCCATCCGTAACAACAACACCATTTGTTTTGTTTGCATCGCCATACTATTAGCTAATTGAAACAAAACTTATTATTAATTCTACTCGATAATATTTCCATTATAATTTCAATTTAGTAGTGTAGTTCAAACATCGCAAGAAATAGCTAATATTATATTAAGATTACACATCATCTTCCCATAATTGATGGTCGTGATAAGATGCTTATAATGTGCGATAGTTTTTGCTCATTGTAGACTTGTCGAGCTCTACCGGTTTCTATAACGGTTATGTCACACGAAGTATACCAGTTATGAAAGTACGGCTACGGTCAACCAGTTAATTTAAACGTAAGGATAATTCTTCTTCCAGTGATTAAGTACTTAAGACAGTTATCGTGGGAATAAAGGGAATCAATATTCTATTGTTGTTACACTACTGTTTATTTTTAACCGACTTCAAAAAAAGGAGGAGGTTCTCAATTCGACTGTATTTTTTTTTATGTTTGTTACCTCAGAACTTTGGACTAGGTGAACCGATTTGGATAATTCTTTTTTAATCGAAAGCTGGTGCTTGTCGTGTAGTCCCACATAAATTTGAGCAAGATCTGACAATGGCATCCATGTCAAAAGTACAATGTACTTCATTTGAAGTCGGTTATTTTTTTGTTAAAATGTTAGATTATTGCTATTTACAGAGCCTGTAAGAATTTCCAAGCTTCAAATAGCTACTTTTTATCATCGGTTACCTCGGTCGAACTGAATTTGTTTATAAATACGCCCAACGCTTCAGGCTTATTTTCGCGAGATTCACGTCATCATCCCGTCTGGAATTGTTTGCATGACTCCATGTATGACTAAAACTGTAACTCATTTCTCGGTGAGTAATCAATTTGTAGAGGAAATTAATAGGTTGCCTGCTACGCTCATTGGTATTGTACTACGATGGTACTCAAAAACACGTCAAACATGTTCAGACCTTAGATGCAGGTTCATTGGTTAGATGATATTTTATATGAGTTTTGTCAGCGTGAAAAGTAAAATATAGAAAGAAATAGGTAGTAACACGGAATTTTAGAACTATTAATGTAACAGACTGTCTTGCCTGTTTAGAAACTTCTACAATTTATATGAAATTTGCTTAGGTCAGGCAAAATAAAGTTGATGTTAAATAGGTGGAAGTATCGTTTGAAAATTTTTGACAGTAAAACTTTAATTGAATTGCTAAGTAATATAGACCTACTATAGAATAATATAAAATGTAATCAAATCACACGACTCCGAGGTTTTGTCCTTGCCCTACGCCCTCTGCCGATACGCGTACATTGTCAAAACGAAACTTTCAAGGACAGGCCCGTTGCCTACCCGTCCCGAGGTCCTTCCCATTCCACTCCTTCAAATACAACCTTACGTACTAACTTTTCCTTTTTTACCTTTACCTTAGGTACTTAAAACTTACCTTTCATACGCATGTTCAAAGACATTCATGATTTACGGCTTACGGTCTAGCTGGTACAGTCGACCACACTAGTCACTAACATTATTTAGAACGCCTTGCTTCTCATTGCAACGTTCCTGTTCATCCACGGATTTTACGTGTGGACACGCTTTACTAGTCGTCTCTTTCACTCCCCCCAAGTATCGACTCGAGCGTATTCCGCCACACAGGTACAGGCTACAGATACCTGCGACCTTACAGTCACGTCTGCATCCAAATACTGTTTCTTTCACACGTATGGAACAAACCTCAGCAATCTCAGCATACTGGTTATAGGTGAATTAGTGTTCTTCAAAACTCATGAAGTACACACAGACAGCAGCATATTCAAATGCATGCACTTATACGATGTATGTATTATTAGCAGCTACGCTAATTGTATCCTCACTGAAATAGCAAGGAATTTCCTTGCCTGTTGGAGAATCAATGTCGGCAACCTCACATACGTTATGATTTTAATATTAAACGAAATAATCTTTATTTTTCCTCATGAAATGTGATCTGATTTGACCTCCTGCTAGTTTATCAGTAAAATTATACCTTATCAAATATTTAAATATTGAATCAATCAGACTTATTAAGGTGTAGTTTCATTTGCTGTAGTAATAGTACTACTATAAAAATACTATCAATATTTGCTGAAGTCGGTATAAAATTAGCTGATATTAGTTTTGGTATCGTTTACAATATCATGACGTAAGATTCCTAATCACGGTCTCAAATTACATCAATGTGTTCGTGTTTGTATTTAATGAGTTAATAACAATATTATCTATGATCAGTTGAATGAATATGTAGTTAACGAATAATTTCAATACAATAAACGAACCTTAAGATTTTAATGGCATCGATTTTAGAGACGAAAACCGGTTTAACAAATTTGGAACAATATCACAGCTAAACAGAGAAAATACGCATTAATAACGCAAAAATAGAAATGTTTGTAATGCAACCGTCATATGCATGACCATGATGAAGTAATCGAAGAAGACATAAAAACGACGCATCGCGAAATACATCATCGAAATAACATTGAACGAATTAAATATAAACTCAGGAAGTAAAAAAACTGGAAGTGAAAACCAGTAAAGCAGGCATCAATAGGTAACACAATGATAATTATTGCAATAATTATAGTACCTATACCAATTTACAGTATCTAAGGTTTTAAATATTAGGACAAGTCAAAGAAAGTTAGGTCGGTCGGTTCGGAGAGGACTGGATCGTACAATCTCCGTCGCCATCGACCGGTTTGACCGGCGCGAATCCTGACTAACGCCACCCATATACTGCCCCGCCAGTTACTGCTAGTTCATGTACGTCGAAATCCGTGCAAGTTGCAACCAACCAGACTTTTAAGTTTTAACACAATGTATCTGCTAATAGGAACATTAACTTTTTAGTAAGAAGTTTTTACTTGATCATTCAGGTTAAGTTTGCCCCTTTTGACTTCACAAAAAGGAAGAGGTTCTCATTTTGGTTGTTTTCTCTTAAGTTTGTTACGTCATTTGGAAAATTATTTTTTTGTCTCAAAGTGGATACTTCCAGATTTGTCAAATATTTATCAAAATTCAGATGTGGTGGGATCTATGAGAAATTGAGGAATTTCTTAAATATTATAGGTATATATAATGGGGATTTTGATATAGGTTTTTTCAAATACTGTTTCTTTGAAACCGGTTATTGTTTTTGACAAAAAAAAAAACGATTAGAAGGCTAAGCCATAATAATAGACACGATAAAAAATAAGTTGAAGAACCCGCGGAAGCAATATGCGGGTTGCAGAAGCAAAGACCTAATAAGGTCTGGAATATTAGCATTTTATTCATTACGAGCACGTACTATGTGGGTGTATTATATTATTATGGTCTCGGCTGCGCTTTATACAAACAACTTTCTGCGATAAGCTCGGTAATAATTATTATAATCAGCAACGATAGTCATGAGCTCATAGTCCTCAGGCACGAGGCATAAATACGCGTGCTGCATTTGTTTAAAACTTTAAATTAAATACGTTCTTGAAAACAAGTGGTAGGCTGGTAGGTAACATGAAAGACAAACTGCTTTTGACTATTCTAAACTATTTACCAACGTTTTATTTGGCACTTAACTATGAAAAAGCCAGGAGGAATGTTGTATGAGAAATACGTAACGTATTTCTTACATGTTAATTTTTGCTCAATGTAATCATTGATATAATCCAGTAATTTAACAGTGGTTAATAGAGAAAACAATGTATTTAAATCAAATTTTGGAATTTTCATTACAATGTGAGTTGTGACAAAATCTTCGTGCTCAATATTCCAGTTTATAGTAATGAAACAGGTTGTCGAAATAACTTTAATATTTTAAAAGTTATCAAAATAAGAAGTCAAATTCTAAAAAAATCAAAGTGACATTTGTAATTCTAACAACTTTTACATATTGAAGCAGCTATTAAATTCACTTAGCCTTGTGGGCTGTAGCCCACTTAGTAGCCGTAGGTATATACGCCTACGCCTACGCCTGTTTTCAAAACCAATGTTTGTGTTTTTATCAATATGGGTACATCTTCCAATACAAATATTCTAAACTGTGCAATATAGCTCCTCACGTGCAGTCCGGAAGCCTACAAAGTGTAAAACCTGATCGTCATATGCCCTGATTGTAAATCACATGGAAAATTTACGTGCTGTAAAATTTACTTACAATACAGTTGCGAAAGATAAAAATAAAAGGAATAGATTCATAAGTTTCATAACACATAATTTGGAAAACAGTCTTGCCTTACTTGGTACTACTTAAAATATAATATAGCCAGTGTTTATTTATTTCCCTAATTAGGATCTATGATGATTTATAACTTCTGAAACGAACAAAAAGCTACATTAGCAAGTAACTTATAACTTGGCCCAATGTTGGTCACCATATCAATCATTCCTGATTGTTCAGGTGTTTTGATTAAAATATCTAGCAATTAAATTCAAGAATTATTTTTTACAAAATTTACAAATATAAATTATCTACATGTTCTGCTGGTTACTTTTCCTTCGTCTGCGTATAACAAAGTTTGAATTGTATCAAATTGATTTCATTATGAAATGGATGTTCATCCGTTTTTATGTTTCAAAATCTTGGAAGATCAAAGTGCGTGATAATTGACGGCTGGGCTGCACATCTTAACACATCTACCATGACACGCTTGTTTGCTTTTCTTCAATCCTATTCAATAACAATATTATTGGTAACTGATAGTTAGTGTTTCTAAGAATTTCTTATTTCTGCATTGAAATAATGATCGAGTTATACATATAATGATGATGACTAATTTATTTTATTTTAAAGAACGAAGACTTTATTTTGTATACTAACAAAAACATTACCATTATCACAGTTGTTATTATAAAAACTAGTTAAAACATTGAACCAGTATGACATTATACTTCAGTGGTTAAAAATACGTTTGATGTTGTTTACATTCGTGGTATTGACAATGTTGTTGTAGGCCTATCATATTACAGCTTTCTCGTTAGCGTGTTCAAACAACGCGTAAACAATTTGATGTGGTTGTCAATAAAATTAGCAGCGCTAACAGAGAAAGTCGACAAGAGACTGGTTAGATAAAGTACAGAGAACGAAAGAAGAGCCAAATTATGTCGCAGGAATCTTGTACAATAACATTTCATTATTTTCAATAGAATAGGAATGATATAATAGTAATCACGGGACAGAATTTATATTACTTTGGAGGAGAAAAGAACCTCGGTTGACGTTATTCTTTTATTCATTCTGTAGAATAGTTCACGCTGAGGAAAACAATTAACTAGGTGGGGTTTCCAATATTGCTGCTATACCATTAGTAAAAGGTATTTTATCCCTCCGGCCTAGTATTTTGGCTATTCAGGATTTTAAAATTATAAAGAAGCGAAATTAGAAATAAGAAATTCCTGTAAATGTAATATTCTCAGTGTAATCTAATAATATCTCAATCTCAGTAAATGGCATTTTCTAAAACCGGACTAACCAAAGTACTGACACTAAAAAGTTACATTAGTTAGGCTGAACGGACTAATAACCAAACTATTGCCACTACACCATATCATATGGATTCATTGTTTTATGGATGATCTAGTACCATTTCATTACCATAAATACTGATATTAGGTACTAGGTGTATTCATAATAAATTACCGAAACACAACACAGCGCTAATCAGAACTGAATCGCAGGCAAATCTTCAAGTCATCCGATAAAAATGTCAGATAAAATTGAATTGAATTTTATTTATGGAAGCAAATCTAGAACAATACTAATTATTGCCTCGTAAATTCCCACGCACATCAACCTTACCTCAGATTTTTTGCACTAAATAATCTTTACGTGCAACAATTAAATGAAGGAGCATAACATTAATAGCGGTCAGTGCCCTCGTCCTAGTACTTACGTTACGTTAACTACCTGTGCGATAAACACTGTTTCTAGTTTTATTTACCCTGATTTCATGTTCTTCATTGTTTTACAGTCTTAGCTAATGGACTTTTTGCCTGAAATATTTACCTACCCTGCTTTCTTGTTGTAGGTATGTCATTAAAATAATATAAAATTAAAATAAATTTCAAAATCTGTGTCTTAACATGTTACTCCCTGTCCTCCCTGAATAGGATTCCTTGTCTTGTTACTCTTAAGTCTTAATTATTAATGCCATCACGAACAGTCAAGACACAAGAAGAACTGCCTCATAAACATCAGCTGCTCCTGGAATTCGGGTCTATTCACATTGTAAGCAGCATCAGGAGCATCACTAATTGCTTTACATGGTATCTTTACGAGTCCACGTGCACTCATTAGAATACAGATTCCAAACATTATGTCCTGGCTACCGAATATAATTGGTAACGCCTACACTAGTATTGTTTGCAGTTTGTAACGCTATCTAGATAACATTTAAATTAATTGTAATGTATTTCAAATGAAATTATTTTTAAGCTTTTGGGACTGAAATTAATAACACTCAACAACAATTTAGTAAGATGCGTTTCTACATGTGGGTAACCATAGCATAGCATATAGTAAAATCAGGCAAGTGCGTGTCAGGCCACGCGTAATTTAGGGTTCCGAAGTAGTAATTTTATCGACTATTAGGTATTCATTAACTACTTATGCTAACATAGCTGTCATAGTTTTCCTTGTAAATATGTACGTCATACTTATAACCTACTTTTGAGATTTTTTTCACTATTCCAACTCCAACAGCTGTTGAGCCGGCAGGAGGAGGACACTTGACTCTAACCAAAATTAGTATTTTGAAGCCAAATATTTCGCAGCTGAACCCCTAAATTCAAAAATGGTCTTAAAAGACCCATAATATTTTTGAACGATCTTCCGATTTAACTTCGCACTTCCCTAAAAATGTGGAAACTTGTTATTTCTTGTTTTATGTTCATGTAAGTAATACAAAGCAAAATTCAAAATTATTATTTTTTGACGACCCGGTAACCTAGTTTGTAGCGACTCTGCCTGCGAAGCGAGGGGTCTCGGGTTCGATTCCCGGCCGGGGCAGATATTAATGTGACAGATAAATATTTGTACTCGAGTTATGGGTGTTATTGTGATGTGTTACATGTGTTGTTCACACAGGTGGAAATATGAGTGTGTAAGCGATGGCGTTGGAATTTTGAAAAGTATTTGTAACACCGTGTCCTACGTGGGCGACTCAACGCGAACGCGATCGCGAAGCGATCCGGTGCGATTTCAGTGCGATGCGGTGCGATGCGGCGGCTCTGTCCTACGTGCACGCGAATCGTCCCTTCACCGCCACTGACATCCGCCGCGCCGCTGAAGTTCGCGCGAAAATATCAAACCAACTGATCGCGTTCGCGTCAAATCGCGCCGCGCCGCAACGCACTCTACGTGCGTTTTGTAACGTAGGACACTTCAACACATTTCAACTGTTTGTTGTTTTCGCATCGCGCCGCGTCGCTTCGCGTTCGCGTTGAGTCGCCCACGTAGGACACCGCGTAAGCAAGCCACCTTCAAATCCGTTTCCTTTCGTTTCAAAGTAATTCTAACGCTAATGAAATTGGAGTTGCACATGCAGTCCAACGTACTTAAAATCGTGTCTATGCCATTTGCATGCGTGTGACGTCATTTGTTCATTCGATACAACAAAGCCAGCGAAAGATAGTCATATACTCGTAATATAATGTTTCCTGTACAAAGCAGTCGTGATATCTTTTTGATAGGTAATCGATTTCCTGCACCGTGAAACAAAATGATGACAGACAACGATAATTCTCAGAATATGCGATATGAATACAATGCGGCACGGTTTTGAATATGTCCATATTGTTTTGTTTATTTTGAATGCTAAAACAATTAAAATAAATTAATTATAATGCAAGCCATATTTAAAGTAGATGGCCTATGCATTGTCAAGAAAAAGAAATTGAGAACGGGTAAATAATAAATGCATACTAAAAGACGATGTAGATACACTTATATATTCCTGTTACATTATCATAATATCTCTAGTAATCATTAAAATAGTAGAAAGTACTCGATTCGTAAATAGTGAATACTAAATACGAGAAATATAGAAGAAAATCATATTGTATTGTACTCTCAAAATGTATTGTTTTCGAAATGAAGTTTGGTCGTGTTTTTTGTGTACTAAGTATAAGGACGATGAATGATTAGTTATTACAGACAAAAACACATCGTTAAACGACATAAAAACGTGCATAAATATTGCAGTGTCACCATGGCAGCCACTAATCGGCTAGGCGACGCAGTGGCGACCTACATAATAACAGAATCAGGCCGCTTGCATAACTGAGGTCTTCTGCATAAGGAGACAAACTTTTGTCGGCGAAACCACTTGAGTGTAGTGCGAAATGTGTTTTATTTTTATTTTTTGAAAGTCCGTTCTAGATTTGTCTCACTGAAGTTGGAGTTTTCTTTACTAGGTTACGTAAAATTTGTGAAATATTCAATTTTGAAGTTAATATAAACTTAAGTATAAAAATGTCCTATTTAAGACAACGCTTATAATTCTCAAAAAAATATTGGGCGATGTGAATCCTACACTATTACATAACCTGTACATTTTTGTGATACACTTTACGGTAAAACTATTTCACTTTTGTTAGGTTTGGACTTTAGCATCGTTATGTAAATTCATGTCTACATGTGTTATAAATATTTAATAAACATTGTATGTAATAAAATAAAACAATTTGTATAAATTGTATTAATTTGTATTTGTGTGTATTTGTGTTGAAAATTGTTAGAGGTACTAGGCATAAGAGGAAAAACAACCTCACGAACACAGGAGCTGTACCATTTTGCTCGTTTTACAACAAATCGATAATAATTTTCCTTTATTTGAAACAATATGAGGTACCTGTATTTATCAAAATTCAGTTCTAATGATGGGACATTTATCTAAAAGTAACTTCGGCGCTTCGGTGCGAATTACCTCGTTAGAAGATTACGTGGTAATTACAAAATGGAATGGTTATGCAAAAATACGCAGAATCCGTTTTAATCACTACCTACTGGCGCCAACCCACTTTAATCGAATAAAATATGAGCGTTCTCGTCAAACAAGCTTGTTACGTACTTGCAACTATATTTCTCTCCATTTTGGATTTCCAACTCTTCTTTTAATGGATATCCTATAAATTTACTTATTTTCGGAAGGAAATGTCTTTTTGCATTGCTTCACCAAATCTTAATTGTCACAAGGGAAGCGGCTAACTTTCAAGGCAAATATTTTTATTTCTACTCAAATTTACAAAGAAAACTTACCTATAGGTAGCATGTCTACAACATAACGTTAAACTTATTTTCAAATTTTTGTCTTTCAAATACGAGTAAGGATTAAATTTTTAGGAACCTTTCGTTTGACTAGTCTACCTTTGAGTCACTCGTTTTCCTACATCTAAAACTTTGAGCCTTATCGTATCACGCATGCTGTTAATGTTTCATATGTATTTATAAAATAATTAATTGTCAGTTATAAGCTAAAGAATATTCAAATTAATCATAACCAGCCCATAACGAAACTTATTATCTATTATACAAAACAGTAACTCTAAAAGGTGTTTGCTTATCATTAGTGTTTAATGATGACGATAACTTTCAGCTATCAACTTGATGATTTTAATTTATATACTTACCCATAAGAAACATGGATGGTATGCTATGATTACTATGAGTGAAACTTGTGGATATTAATTTCCTAATGTACATCGTGGGCAGGCATAATGGCCTGATATGGGCGGTTGGGTGCATGTATAATTCATAGATAAAGTTGTGTAAATGAATGAAATGACGAATCAATCTGTACAGTTATTGAATTCTTTCTACGTCTGCTGCCTATAAAGTTATCATTATTTAATGTTTTGAAAATCAATATCAGTTTTTTTTCCGAATAACAAAATTCTTTTGTTTTTTATATATCTTGTACCTACCTAAATAGGAAATTATAAATTTCCTTGCAATTCGTGATTCAATCTTTCTATGCGTCAGCTCAAATGGCTTCCAGAGGGATTTTTGTTGATTGACATGATAATAGGATCTCTCAAAGACTCCGTATACATTTTGGATACATAGGTACCATCATCTGACCTGATGGAACAAAAGTGAACATTATGTCTACATTTTATTTGACGTACTCGGACATGACATCGCGAGAATAAGAAATGTAATGTAGGTATCAATCAATAGAGATTCGCCATGTTTTTCGAGATTTGTCCGATTCGAGATGAGCACGAGAATTGAACTCCTGTTCGTCCTCGGTGCGCCAAAGGCCGTATGTTAATGCATCGAACTTGTCTCCAACTAGGGATGCACGATATACCTACATCGAAGTTCGATGTAGGTAACACTCGATGTAAAGTATGGAAACATCGATTTAATCCGATGTTTTTTAATACGTCAACATCGAGTATGCATCGATCTTTTTAATTCGATGCATCGAAAAAGCAAACCTGAAGAAACAAAGCGTTTCCTTAGTTTTTGGACATCAAATTCATTGCCGATAACCATTTTTTTAGTTCCAACGCTACTAAAAATAAAAGCAATCGGTGTATAAAAACATCGATGTATTTTTTGAAACATCGATATTACATCGATGCCACTATGCGATGCATTGCATCGAAAAAAACATCGATGTTTTTTTTCAATGTGCATCCCTATTTCCAACTAGTGGTCCGTGACTTGCATCCACTGACACTTTTACTTTCCTTCAGACGAACGCGTACCTACGCGAAGAGCTTTCTAATCCCTTAACATTATGGTTTTTGTTCTGCGCACAGAGAAAACTCGGCTTTTTGTTCTAGACGAGGTTAATGTCCCTTGGGACAGCTAGTCAATTATAATGCCATCAGGCTTTAATGAAAAGGTAAAATAAATTAATAATAGATTTTTATTAGTATTTTCTATCACAAGAGACCCATTTATCGTTTGTGGTGAAGCATAAACTGTCCTGAATTATTTCTTAACCAACTTCAGGAGGATGAATACAGATAAGTACTGTTTATGTGGACCTAACAATTTAGCGACAAATACTCCACACTCGCAGACCTATCGAGTGGACTCATTGTATAGGTGTTTTTGTTCATTAAACTAATATACGTATACTTATACGATATTTGTGTTGCGGATGGCAGTGACACAGACATTATACATGCGAGATAATATTATGCACAATATGAAAAACTAACTAGGATACCCAGCGTGATTCACTATGCTAAAAAAAATTCTGATGACAATGACAGATCAGTGTTTTTATGTTGACAGTCTGTTTATGCGGGAAAAGTTGAAAATCGACTTTATCAATTGAATGTGCCAAATGTTTAATACATATTTTTTTAGTGATCTCAAACCACCTTCGGATTATTGCCTTTGAAATGAAACCATTTTGAGGCATGTCGGTTGGATGGTTTCAGAGTCTATAAAGAACATCCGTACAAACATTTCTTCTGTTTTATATATGTATATAGATTAAAATTACGACACCTACCACTTGACCACAAATATTCATATCATAATATAAAAAGTACCTACCCCTCGCCTCGCTCAATAGACTAAATTGAGCTACATACAGGAATATATCTACTTACAACCAATGATATTATATACAAGATATGCCAAGACGGCGCTGTAATTATGTCAGTCGAATTTAGACAAGTGTAGCGATTTCAATTCAGACAGACAATTTCATTATTATGGTTTTAGTAATGCCATCCCTTTTACATAATTTACCAATGAAACTAGGATTGGTGTAATGAAACAAAAGATAAACGTGTGTGTGTTGTTGTAGCTCGGTGGGAACAGATTTTTTGGTTGATTTGTAAGGGCATAACGCATCTATAGTTTAATATCATTGCTTACAACTAATCGTGTAACTATAATTAATTCTAAACACTACCACTTCGATTAATAAGTGATAAAGTTAAACTGCTAAGCTAAGTGTCTGTCCGTTCATTAGGTTCGCCATAGACAATTGACAGTGAAACTTAATAACATAATTTGATCGACCGGGTTAAATATGCGTGTGCGCACTGCGTTGGATGCGTTTCTTTTAACTAATTATTGCAGTATAATGTGATGTATGCTAATGTATAATTGTAATTTATTTATAATTTATAATTAGTTACCTATTTTTTTATATTTATAGCTTTTTATTAAGGCAATAATTACAGGCCCATATTATGTTAGTAAAACTTATAAACTAGGAGTTAGTAACATGACAATAATACAATATACAATAATCTAAAAACAAAATAAATTACAATAAAATAAACATATAAACACAAAACATATAAGTAAACGCAACAGTCTACACTACAATAAATGGAGACGTATCCAGTGTGAGATGAATGGAGAGTCCCATCTGCCAGCTAATGACTACAGGATGCTGTTGGAACTGCTTCGAAAGCGCCTCATCAGCGATGCACATCTCTTTCTATAATGATAGCATGGAAGCCATCAGTTTGCCTCAGTATTAGTAGTGAATAGTAATAGTCTGGCCTCTAGTGATAGGTTATATGCCTGACTTTTCTACTGGACCTAATAGGTCTTTCTACCTCTTTGTACCTCAATTATGACAGTATAACGTGATGTGTGCTAATGTATAATATTGACAAAGTAATTAATTGTGTTTTTAATTTGTTTCAGGTAAGTATCACTATGAACATGATGCATTTCAATTTTTTTTACCTACGGAGAGCATAAAGTGAGTACCTAGGTCCTAGGTATATAATACAAAGACGTTTAACATCTTAGGGTAAATACCTCATAATCTGTGTACTGTAATTAATTACAATAAAAAAGATTTATAGTGTACACTGTGGTTTAGATAGCTTTTATTATAAAGAAAGGCGGTTTAATTAAATCGTTTAAAAGTATCCGTTCGTTAAATTTCTCCCGCGTCATCCAATTAGAAACGTTCATTTGAAAAACGAACAAAAATAAACCGAGAACTTCGGGTCATTAATCAGGCATGTGGCGTCTATTCAAACAACAAATACCGCTTCCTATAATAAATTTATATAACATAAACAAGACAAAAATGGAAATAATGTAGCTCTTCTGAGAAAAAATCGGATACAAAAATTTAACACCGTAGTCCGAGCGTAAACTGGAAAAAAAGTGTAAACAATGACGCGTGTAAACAGTAAGCCGTAATATTCGGTGCCGCAAGTTTTTCTCCGGAATTTAAGGTCAGTAAGTAAGCTTTTTATAAAGGGAACTGGGCAATACGGTTACTACCTGCGCTCGCACCTGCTTTCCACAAAAAATATACACATTAGGCTATTTCGAGGAGCACTGACTGAGCCAATGAACTGTGAACGAGAGTTATTACTCCGACGTCACGCTTAAAAAGCAGCGGAAAAGGCAGTTACCGTTTTCGAATGACGTTATGGAATGGATGAATCTTATTCTGATTATTTTCTTTACTGTACAATAAGTGCAATAAATAGCTGTGGTGAAAACGTATGTAAAAGTCTATGGTTTTATCGCTGCATAACATGATAATGACCCACTGAGTTAATCATTTTCGTTTCAGGAACCCAGGCAGCAAGTTTTTTCATTTTTCAAAAGATAACGACATGAAGTTTTTGCGCTATCGTCATTTACAACAACCAAGTACTAGTGTCTGTGGAGTTACGAATTTTACATGTAATTATTAAATTAAACATCTAATACATAGTTTTCAGTCATAATCTGTAGCTGCTACTAGTAACAAATAAATAAATTTAAGTAAAAAACACCTTCGTGTAATGTTACTACGACTGCGGCTATTTGTGGTGGCCCCATTCACGCTCTTCGGTTAGTGACATCGCTCAGCGAAATTAAAAAAAAGTGGAAGCGCATGGGACTGATATAAAATTCTAAATTTGAATCTCTCCCGCCTTTCTTAATAGGATGCCATTATGTCACTGCGCGGCATTTTACAACATTTGAACCAACGTAAGGCTAGTAATTTCCGAAACATTTACAGTGACAAATAATTACAAATAATTATAAACTGCCTGGAAGGGTTATGTAAGTTTTTCGCGCGTATCTTGTATGACTGTATGTATGCTCTTTATTACCTCGTATCTTCCAAAAGATATCTTAAGATTCGTCTTGATAACCCAAGTGTTCTTAGATAAGTGAAATTAAAAATAAAACAAATATGGTGGCTGTGAGTGAGATGACATTGTTTGAAGTATCAAAAAATAAAAATAAATCGAATAATGCAATATGGATATCAAATTAAAGAGGATAAGGGTTTCAAAAAGGTATTTAATTTAATAAAAGTAGGGTATTTTTATTTTTAAATTTATACTAAAGTTAACGTTTATTTTTAACGATTAATAATAAATAATAAAAATAAATAACGCTTCACACTCATAGCCCCACACTAGGATTCCCTGTGTCGTGGGTGCCATGGACAACACACAAGACAAGGACATTCACACCCAGACCGAGAACAGATATTCGAACTCATCATTCAAATTTCCGCCTCGCTGAGAATCGAACCCAGGACCCTTGGCGCGGCGATCCGGCATGGTAACCATTGCGCCACACGGGTCGTCAATTCGTCGATTCTTAATCAAATACGAGTATTTACTTAAATTTAACTCTTTGGATAGTAGTAAGAAGTGAGTTAAGACTCATGTTACTATCTTGGTATATATCTTTTAAAATTTCTCGATTAAAAAACAATTATAAAATTAAGGAGGTACCCACTATATAATCTGGGTGGTTCACCATCATTCTGACCACTTAGGTGGCATGATAACGAAGTATATCGTTGATAACATCTTGCGCTTCTCTCGGTGCGAGTAATTACGATTATCTTAGCCGGGTAAATGCATTGGTAACATGATACATCGGATCAATATCTCGCCTCTTGGCGGCTTCAGTAAATTACTATAAATTAATCGTACGAGACAAATTATTAAGATAAGATACAGTCACGGTAAAAAGTTTAATGTATCTACCATGTCTATGTATAATTTATTGGGCATATAGTGTGAGTTGTCTTCTATAATCACATTTTTTTTCCTCAGGTGCTTCAATAAAAACGATCCAATTATTGTTCCTATGTAAGTACATCAAAAAGATACAATTTGTATGTAGGCTAGCTGCACACAAAATGCAATAGCAGTTTCTTAAATTCTTTGTCTAGGGCTATGTAATTGCACCTTATAAACTATCATCATGGAATTTCGGTGTTATAAAAATTTACGAGAAAACATTTACAATTAAAACAGATGCGAAGCGAAAGAGTACCTGCAATTAATACCGATAAAAAGTATAATATTATATACTCCTAGTAGGTACTTACATTAATAAGTATAGTGAAGTTATCGGTCTACGGCTAGTTACGGGGTTAAAATTTATGTACTCGTACTGTAAGTAATACCTCTCTTTATGCGATCCTTATGTAGTAGGGTATCCTATGCAGTGCCGGATTTATATTTTTTATGAGTGTAGGCCAATAAATTTTCGCCGCCCCATGTACCTTTCTAAATTAATAATTTTCCATTCATAGTAAGGAATGCACTGAATTAGTCACTAAGAAAGTGCGTAAAAAAACAAGAATTTCGGAAATCTGCCGCCCCTAGGACGCTGCCGCCCATAGGCCGCGGCCTATACGGCCTATTGACAAATCCAGGACTGATCCTATGTATCAGTCTACGGGGTTAGTGGGGTAAACGATGGGTAAACGGGACAGTGCGGTTGTGTTCGCCAGAGCTTAGCGAATCGATATTGCATCGAGACTGACCTACAGTTCACTACACTGAAAACACGTGAGTACAAACAAAATGCGTTGTACCATGTGCATTTACGTCACTAGGTCACTACTGAATACATTACTGCTGTAATGCGCACTGCTGTAAGTTGGGATCGTCCTGTTGACTAGACCAACGTCGAAATTTTTGAAGTTAAACTTCGTTAGTAACTTGAGAGTAGGTACCTAACTCAGATTATTTTATGGTAACACAGTTGGCCGGACATCGGAAAAATAAATATTTTACTACTTGTATCGTAGTAATCCTTTTACCAATTGTACGCCTCTATATGAAGGCTGTATGTTAGATCTACCACTGTACTTACATATGTTGTAAGTAAGCACTAGTAGGACATCGGAGAGAATATCGGTCAGTATCGGTCATCGACTGGGTGGAAGGGGTTGGACTGGGGTGAACGTATCTTTAAGGTCGTAGCTCATCTACACGACACCGCTCCCACCCAACCAAAGTATGAGAATTCAAATATAGACTTAAAATCGTGCTCTGTAGGTGCACTTTACAGTAACAACAAAAATTAGCAGCCCGCGCGCGGGAAGCAAGCTTACCGCAACCCTGCCACTCAATAGTTGCATCTACAGAGCACGATTTAAAGTTTATATTTGAATTCTCATACTTCGGTTGGGTGGGAGCGGTGTCGTTTAGATGGGCTACGACCTTTACAGTGCTGAGTGCATGCGGCGGCCATTACAGCATGGCTCGCCCGAAAACCCCGGATCAATATCGCACGGAATCTCCTTCCAACTGGGTTTTTAGACTTGTAGTTTGATACAATATTTAATAAGTAAGTTCAGTTGAATATTGACTGAAGTTTATTGAGCAGAATACTGATTATAATATGATGATAATAATGATATTGTTGTTATGCTCTGAAATTAGTGAAAATAATTCAAAGCCTTTATTTATATTATTCTAGCTGGACCCTTGACATAATTGTAATATTTTATGTACTTCTAGTGTGCACAATAAAGAATATTGTATTGTATCACCGGTTTACACCACTGATTAAATCTGTTGCGTTATTTAATACCCGCAACCTTAGAATAAGGAATAAACCCCGCAACAATAGTTTTCTATATATCTTTTATTATGGTAGGTTATATATTGTACCTACAGATTAATCGCAGTAGAAACTCCCGTGTTCATTCCATGTAACATTAGACGGCAGTATTTAGGTTAAAAGATTGGTTACACGCTTTATCACGCTCTATTTGTTGTTAGCCCTTCACTCATCGGAGACACTGACAGCCCGGATTCCTGCAGAAAAGCATTTCTTTATCTATACTAATATTATAAAGAGGAAAGATTTGATTGTTTGTTTGCATTGAATAGGCTCCGAAACTACCGAACCGATTTGAAAAATTCTTTCACTGTTGGGAAGCTACACTATCCCCGGGTGACATAGGCTATATTATATTTTTTTACTATTTTTCCCGAAGCGAAGCGAGGGCGATTTCCTAGTACAGTTATAAGGTCAACATATAAAATTCTTTAAATATCATATGCACATGAAAATACATGCTGCCTGTGAGAATTAAATGTCTTCGTAATTGGCCACTGAATTTTTATTAACAGATTTATGTTCTTGGACACAAAAACGTTATGGAAAACGTTATTGATATTATGGCGATAAAAATTAATAACTTCGACGAAAAAGTAATCGAAATTGTCTGCCAATTAACCTGAATAATATTTCGCCTAATAACCACCGTATTTGCAATAGGTACGGTGTAACCATACCATTTGCATTATGTTAGAACGTTTTAATTTAAGTAAGTTTATGTAAGAGTTCACACTGTTTCGACCCTCTTAACTACTATCTCTGATAACGTTAAGATACATTTGTAATAGTATCAACCTGACAATAAAACTGTCCCTTTTTAACCGACTTCAAAAAAGGAAGAGGTTCTCAATTCGACTGTATTTTTTTATGTACCTCTTTACTTTCGACTGGGTGAACCGATTTTGATAATTCTTTTTTTAATCGAAAGCTAGTGCTTGTCGTGTGGTCCCACATAAATTTGAGCGAGATCTGACAATGGCATCCATGTCAAAAGCATATAAGTCCTAATTCATAAATTACAGTACCTACTGTCTGTCAAGCCAGAGTGAGAAATATGGGTGTACCTGTTTTTAAAAGTAAGTATACACTAGTTAGATAAAAATTACGTCAAACTCAAAGGGCCTCAGTCCTCACATGTACTTTGTACATGTATGTGTAAGAATACTTTGTGTTAGCCGACTGAGCCTTTTACGGCAGGCTGTGGAATGCTGAGATGAGGAGGGTTGTCGCATCTCAGTGTAATATAAAACTTAATCTAGATTATGTACTTATAGTAATTATTATAAAATTAAAGTATTTGCTAACACAAATCCGAATATGAATAATATTTTTATAAACATTTAAAAGTAAGATAAATCCATACTAATGTAATAAATGCGAACCTAGGATGACTGCCTTTTCACGGAAATAGTTTGAGACCTTTGGAAGGACATAGGATAGTTTTATCGAGAAATAATCTCTTGGGGATAAAAACGTTGTTTGTCGTTTTATAGGCGTCCTAAATTCATTCGTGAGTTCCTACAGGAGATTTCCAAAATCCGCGATAAGTCAATTTTAAATGAAATATGTAAGATATTTGTTTTAATATATTATACATAATATTCGGTTAAATATACAGCTTTTTTCTGATCCATGCTTAAAATTTTGTTGCGCGTTGTCATCCTTAGTATTATAAAATGCCCGAATCCCACAGCAGAATTCTGTCTTGTGATTCCCAGAACTCGAGGCGCACTAAGGAAAGAATCTTTGTTTTATTTTTCGACAAACATTTCAGACGCTAGAAAATAAGCACCGAAAAAGCGTAGTAAATTCAATATTTACCTTCAATTCAGTTTTTACTTTCTAGGCTGCAGTTTTTTGCTGGATAATTAATAAATAATATTTCTGGATCCTATTTGGAGAAATAACTTAAACATCTACTTAGTTACTCTTATTTTAAGATAATTATGTAATCATCATTGAAAACATCTACGAGTAGCTGTATATTGAAAACTAAAATTGTGAAGAAGAGTAACTTTATTTGTTAACTTATTATATTGTGTAATTAGATTATATTGCAATGTTATGTAGTTATTGTCATGTTAATTTGTGAATTAAAGACAAAAAGAAAAAATCTCCAGGGTTTATGGACATGAACACTGGTTTTGAACCAATTTCTGGCCATTATAAGATTGGCCATAAGTAAGTAGTGGACCTGATTCTATGCTGATGGAAGTTACAAGTTACCTTTTCAGTTACCAAATAATATTAGCAAAAAAAAGAATTTTATGAAAATGTATTCTTCACAGACGCTACGCTCAATTACCGTTAAAACAATACGGTTTACTGATCAATAAACCGACTAGCAACCATCTAGCAACATGACAGATTGAGGCATTTCACGCGAACCTCGTAATCCATTCACCCAATTTGAAATAACTTTCACTGAATATCAGTTTTAGATACGTTTTCATAAACTTTTCTAGTTTAATTAAAATTTCATTTGCAATATCACATATAGCTGTTAATACTTTATACGAAACTTTAAGAAATGCATCCGCATGAAGTGAAGAATCCAATTTGGCTATAAAGTCATGTTAAGTTATTGTTTTAATTTTATACGAGTAGTAGAACATTAAAAGAAACCTGCATACATCGTAAATTCTAAACATCTAAAAATGTACACTGTTTTTGTACCGTGCATTTTGTCGGATCATCATAAAGATGTTTCTATGCTATGGTAATCTTGGAATCTTACTATACTATAACCGCCTTGCATCCGAAATGTTTAACAACAAACCGTTGCCTAGCAACCACTGACAACCAGGGATTTAAAACTTTTTGTGGTTTTATGAGTATATTTATTTTTTTCCTTTATTTCTTAATCTTTGCTACTAATAAATCAAGTGAATAATATAATGATAAGTTAATGCATAAAATATATTAAAAGGCATAGTGAGTGACATAAAGATTCGTATTAAAGGTTCGTCTTTCAAAGTACGATCTTTGTAATAGCGTGTAGATTAATAAAATGTTTTGTAATCTTAAAACTCCACAGCATCTTAACTTCAATAGATAATGAATGACACTTACAGTTAGTCGGCAATCGAATTCCTTTGTGGCCACTGCCATTGCATTCAATACCACTGTTATGATGACCAAGCTATTATCTATTGTTTTTCTACGTATAACATAACGTGTTTTCTTTCGATACTATACATAACAGTATATAGAATTTCTTATATATTCCTTATTTCCTATATATTTCTTGGATTTTGTTTTACATTCCTATAATTTTTATAGAATTGACATCCGAATCAGTTAGCTCTTAGAATAATAGTTATTACTTTTTACAACCTGTTATTTAACTTGCTTTGTTGGTCAGTTTGTTAGCAGTTTCAAGCAGTTGAAATTTTGCATATGGCTTTGGCTCCAATGACAACGCATTTTTATGATAACGGTGAACTGATACTATGCTCCTTAGCATAGTCATTGGAGCCCTTGCTCCATAGGAGAGGGAACTCCGAGTAACGTCACAGACATGAAATTTTCGTGCATTCAATTATGATAGCTCGTTCTTTAGTTACTCCATCTTAACTTAACCTAATTGTCACGCTCTAGGTCTGTCCGAGCCGTACTATCGGAGAGCTATTGCATTTATTCAATTGTAGTCTGCTGTACCAATACCTATATAGTTTTGATTGAAGAACACCTGGAATTTATCATCGCTTCGAGAAAGGGTCCATGTCACAAATCACCTCAACGGCAATCAATACAAACACGTAATATGAAAAGTTTTTTATTTTTTTATTTAATGTATTAATTAGTAGTATCTAATATTAGTTTCTATAGTTTAAATTCTAGAGCAGTCTATTACATAATATGAGACCTAGACGAAAATAAGTAATAGGTATGCAAAACAGCTGTGACGTAATATTTAAACTAGTAAAACCGACATGACCGTGGAGGCCATTTGGCTCCTCATCCCACACGAAGCCAACACAACATATAAATATTGGGCTTCACAAACAGTCCAACCGACCTCAAGGTGTTTCAACACTACAGGATTATATCAATCAGTTTTATTGTATATCCTCAAGGTGAAGCCGAGTAAAGTATGATATGTAGGTGGATGTAATATGTGCCTAAAGCTACATACTTCAATAGCTATTACGAGTTCACATAAAGTTATGCAAAAATTTTCTGTGACCTCCCTTTGCGTACCGCTTCAGTAATTGCTTCAATTTTACCACCCTATTCTTTTTTAAATTATCAGTTAAGAAATGACCAGTACGTCATAGACTACAAGTCCTAGATCATCTTTTAAAATACGTGTGGTAATACATGGTTCTAGTTGCTATCTTCATCTCCCGAGATAAAATATTCTGTTTTCGGACAGGATTTCTTCGAATTCTTTCCCTTACTGCTTTGACCACCTTTTTCGTACGTGGACGGCCAGATTTTTTTCTGTCACAAATAGAGGAGGTCTCATTGTACCTATTTAATAGCCCGGTACACAAACATTTTACTAATATCAAGCGTATGGAGAGTTTTAAAAATTGCATTTGGCTCCATACCTACTTTGTGTAATGCAATCACAGCGATTCGGTTCTCTTTATCACTTTACTCCATTTTAATATCGCAAAATATTGTACAATGTATTGGCGCCAAAATGAGAAAACTCTATGAACAATCAATACAATCATATAAAAATGATAGATTTCAAATTCAAATGTAATATTTTGTATTTTTGTTTACTTTTAATTGTAACAGTATTTATGGCCAGACTAAGTATAATACGAGTATGTGCAATATTCTTTATTACATCATATCTTCCAAACCGCTGAACGGATTTATATAATAGATTTGTTTTAATAACCCAAGAGTTCTTAGATGAGTGAAATGAAAAAATAAACAAATATTGCGGCTGTGAGATGCCGAATGCCGATGAAAAATAAAAATAAATCAAATACTGCATCATTTAATACGAAATTAAAAAGCTCATCGTATGGCATATCATGATAACTTTTTTGATAGCAGCAGAGTTTTTTAATTTTCAAATTTATACTAGTTTGTTTTATCATCCGATTTGGATTCTTTTTCTATCTGAATGAATAAGGAAGCAGTTATCATGATGGAAACCGTGAGGAATTGAGGGAACTACATAAGTCTCCGTTAACGTCAGGTAAATTAGTCTTAACTTGGACACCCAGTGGAAGTTCATGATTGTATGGTGTGAAGCAAGACCATTTTACCATAAAGTTCAACAAAGTAAAAATTCAAATGTTCAAAATGGCCTTCACATCCATAAGATTGCATGTGAGTGTGACACAATGCAACTTGCCAGCACAATGGGTACATGGCAAAAGTGTAAAGGGCTAAGCTTACAACACTATAAAAGGCGAACTTGTAGCATATAGGTACTTAGGTCTTTGAAAACTTGCTTTTCTTTTTTTCTTTGTATAGGCACAGAACAGATTGTTACAAAGTATAAACATAGTCATGATAAAATGCCTGATTTTTACAAAAGTCTTGCACATCAAGCAATTAAGCCCATTATGCTTTGAACTCAGTTTTTTAGGGTTCCGAAGAAAAATCGGTTTCATCATGTCCGTCGGTCCGTCTTTATTTATTTATTATTTATTTCAAAAACTAGATCACAATGGGCGGACTTAATGCCTAATATGGCATTCTCCACCCATCAACCCTGGGTGATAGTTAAAGTTGCGGTAGGTGCTAAAAGAAATATATGTCTTTCCGTCCGTCCGTCCATCCGTCCTTCCATCTGTCCGTCCGTCCGTCTGTTCGAAGCACCTTTAGTGCTAGAAAGCTATAACTTGGCATGAATATAGATATTTATTAAAACTCCAAAATCGTAAAATAAAACATTGAAAAAAAAATGTTTTTCAGGGTACCCTCCTATACAGGTAATATTGGGATGATTTTTTTTCGTCGTGTACCCCATAGTGTGGGGTAACATAGAAAAGGTCTTTCAAAAATATTATAGGTTTGCTAAAACCGATTTTCAATTCAGGGGCCCGTTTGCGAAATATTCGGCTTTAAAGTACCAATTTTGCTTAGAGTCAAGTGTCCCCCCGTCAGCCTGACACTCACTTGGCTGTTTTTTTAACATAAGATCAATCAGATTAAACCCAAAAAGAAGGATTAGGTCTAGTATTCTACAATGGACAAAATAATACACTAGGATTATCTGTATCGTGGGCGCCATTTTGCAAAGGCGCCATTTTGCAAAAACTTTTGTGCACATTAATTTATCTGCTCTCTATAATTCTCACAATGCAATGTTAAGTACGAAATTATGGCGCATCCTGATCTCATCGTTGCATATTATATTACCATAATAGGACTACTGTTGTGATGTAGAAAGTACTGTTTATCGAAAGTCGATCAGTGTTGCCAACTCGGTATCAGGTTTTGGGGCTAAACACAGTTTAAAAAAGGGCTAGATTCGTCCAATACATTGAAACTAGGGGCTATTGCGTAATTATCAGAGGTGACGGCGAAAAAAAAAAAGGTCGCCAGACGCTCTAGAAGTATGATAAAGGTAATTTTTTCGACATCTTTCACTACATTTTATCGTTTTTTCGATCGATTGCATCAAAAACTTCGTGGAAAACCTGAATTTATCCTTTTTTTTTCAAGATGACGGAAAATGATTTTGGGGCTAGAAATTGGGCTAGGTGCTAAAAAATTATTTGAGGGGCTGAAAACCCGTAAAAAGGGCTAGATCTAGCCCCGAAAGGGCTAAATTGGCAACACTGAAGTCGATATCCAACACTATCACACTACATACCAACTATAAAACAGGTAGCAACTTAGGGAAATGGTCCGTGAAATAGACGAGCAGCCATTCATTGCGCAGTTCAAACAAAGGCTTTAGTGAGGCTTAAAAGGATTACGTAATTTAATAGCATCCATTAGCTCCATACATACATGCATATGTATGTATGTTTAAGGCAGTGTTGTCTTATCTGGATATCTTAGATGACAAGAAATCCAAGTAACATTTTCTAAGCTTCGAGGTATTAAGCGCAATGCGTTTTTGTTTACTAGACATTTTTGAAAATTTCTCAGTTTAAAGGTCAAGTTTTATACAAAATATCCTATTTTTCACCTTGTCATATTTATTAATAGGATAAGTTATAAGCATACTTCCTTTGATAGAATTTTGGAAATTCTCTTAATTCTTCTTACGCAACATAATAAACATGTGCAAATAAACGATGTTTACCAAGTTCGGAAACTTTGTCACTTACAAGAAATAGAGAGAAAATTACTTACTTAATAAGTAAAATTAAATTGGATTTCAATCGAAGACACGATGCAGAGACCGAGTAATATGGAGTGGTTTTTAAATATTTAATTTACAGACAGCTTTGGCTTCATTAATGGCCCACTACCGGGCTCGGGTTTCTCCTCTTGAGAAGGCTTAGAACATACTCCACCACGCTGCTCCAGTGCGGATTGGTGGAGGGGTTAGTGGCAATCCCGAGTGTCGGAAGTTTTTCAAGCCGCCCGAGGGCCTCCGACATGGCTTAACGACTGTTATTTTACGATAACAACCGGAACCGACGGCTTTACGTGCCCTCCGCAGCACGGGAACGCTCAAGAATTTTTTGCCACTAGCGGTCACCCATCCAACTTCCGACCGCGCTCGCTGTTTTTTAACTTTGTCGATCACTTGGGATCGATGCAAGCCAGACTATGAGCGTTTCAAAGTTTCAGACAGACAGCTTTGCAGTTTCATAATAACCTCATGTTCTTATGTTACAAGTTCTCAATACCAAAGTAAACACATAGCATGAACAGTAAATAACGATTAATAAAAGGTCAAGTAAACATTTGCGTTTCGCCACAGGTTTCGCTAACGTTTGGCTTTATACACGACGGTACTCGTTCTTGAGTTGTTATTGGTTACACCAATTAGGTATGGCTCTTCAGCTATATACGGATATACGGATTGTGAAATTTCGTATAATATGTTACACAAAGTTCATACAGTTATAGGTAAATTGTAGGTAGTTTCGTACTTGCATATTGATAAAATATTTTGATAGAGTTTATATTATGATATTACTTTTTAATTTAATTTAATTGTAATAAAATGCGGTCTTATTTAAGTCAAGAGGGAAATAGCCTTTTTAGGGTTCTGAAGTAAAATCGTAACCCTTATAGTTTCCTCATGTCCGTCCGTCCGTCTGTCAGTCTGTAAAAAAATATTATAGGTCTTCTAAGACCATTTTTGGAATGAGGGGTCCGTTTGCGAAATATTTAGCTTTAAAGTGCTAATTTTGGTTTGAGTCAAGTGTCTCCCCCCTGCTGGCTAAACGGTTGAGGTTGGACAAGTGAAAAAGTTCTCAAAAATAGGTTTTATGATGAATTTACAAGGAAAACTATCACGGCTATGTTAGCATAAGCGATAAACTTACAACTTCGGAACCCTACATTGCGCGTGACCTGACACGCACTTGCCCGGTTTTAATTAATAATTGGTTGATGTTTTATAAAGAGATGTTAAGATCATAGAAATAGAAAACATCTTTGATTTCCTTAGCGGTTTAATCAAACATTAAAGTAACATTCTAGTAAAATCAGCATAAATAGTGTTATTATATTACATGATACATGAAAAAATTCCTCCACTCATTGAAGGCAGGTCAGGTAATATTCACAGTCGCAATAGCGTGTCGAATTCATTAAATGTTTTATTATCCGAGAACCATGAACATGAATGAATGTTGCCATTAAAATAAATGGTTGCCTCTTGTAAACATTGCGTAATTTGAAACTCTAATCAAATCTTTAAGTATCCAGTATCTTCTTAACCACAAAAATGATTGTATTAGGTTCATCAAGTACATAAGGAATTTACCTATACTTACTATTATTTGCTAAAATTATAGTAAATAATATTGAGGCGTTTACTTTATTCACACCTCTGACGGTCTGACTTCACGTATTGATCGGCATTTGGAATTTCCCTTTCGAACATAGAATACCATCAAATAAAACCTTTATAGAGAAAACTTAATTCAATAGGGATGTTGACTAATTTTAGGATTCAATTTTATTTTATAGATAGAATCTCAATATTCACGAAAAAAATATTATAAAAATAATAATCTTCAATTTAAAAACAAAAATTGATAAATAAAAATCATTATCAAATTTCCCATCAAAAACGTCACGTGACGTCATTAAACGATATTCAATACTATCTGTCTACTAAGTTGGTTGAATTTCCAAATAAAATTGTTCCAATGACGTCATATTCTCAAAATGGCGTTTGAGGTCACGTGACAGCGAGTACAGTTTTTAACATTTTAAATTAATGATATTTAATTTATTATGATTGATTTCAATAAAATAATCATATTTAAGGCCTTTAAATGTTACCACTAATATTTTAGACATAAATTTATATTAATTTGTAATTAGTGTCAACATCCCTATTGCAATCTGTAGCCATTTTTAAACGACACACAAATGATAGGATTTATGTTACGAGTATAGTATAATAATAACGATATTATACCTACTAACAAATCGTAAAGAAATCTTGATTTGACTTCCAACGAGCGTGCAGCGGAAATTTTACTATAAATGAAAGGTTCCATGTTAATAAAAGACGGTAAGCCTCTAGGTAAAGAGCTGCTATATTGATTAGCTCAGCAACTCGGCATTTCCCACACGAAAGCGACGAATACCAAACTAATAATGTTGCGACGTCGGTTTGCTAAATGCTAACAACGAATGTACACAATACACATCGACCCATCGACCCTCTATGAAACTGTTTGCGTGACCTAAAGTGACTTGTAGAAAAAAGGCTACCAAAATCTACCGAATTTAAGTCATTAAAGACGTGAAAAGTGTTTGCTCAATGTAGGATTTGTTTGGCCTCTATTTGTTTTTTAACTTATTTAGGTATGAGTTAAGCGATAAGTAGGAGCGATATGTCAATTTCGGGGGTTTTAATGCAAATAGCTCTCGTTCAGATAGTGTCTAGTCCTAATTATCTTACTCATGAAAAGCCATAAGAACTACTTACGTGATAATTATGGAAATAAACGATGCAATAGTTCCCAATTTTACTAGTGAATTCAGTAGATAGTAGCATGACTGTGCTTAGTCTTATGCGAATTCGTCCTATAATCCATGAGTAATATAGAAAAAATTGTCAGTTTCTGTGAACGGATCAATAGAACGGCTAGGTAAATAAACCACTGTCTTTACTAATCGCAATAGAAATTCGGGTCACCCGTCTTTGAGATCTGATACCAATTCGGATGTGGCCAACGTCAGACGTGAAAGACTAGATTTATCCACATTGAAGACCCTCACATTGCTAATACTCATAGTATTCTGTCACACAATTTTAGGCTTTTGGAGCTCCATCATTAGAAGGCACTCAGAACTTTCCTACTTTAAATAACGGTGTATGATGACGCATTGGTATATTAGGTAATGTGCTACATTTTCTCTGCGTATTTGGAGACAGTTGACCATCCGTTCGTTTAGCGGACGACCACGCATTACCGTGTGGTCTACTTGGCCAAAACCACAGAACATCTACTAATTATTAGATGTTCTTTGGCCAAAACTATATTGTGAGCATTATTTGTATTATGTGTAGTACGTATTCATGTTATACAAATCTTGAATCTCCGGCGCTCTTATTTTTGCTTAGTCAAACCTTAGGATTGACCAATGCCTTGCTTGCAAACTCCGAAACTACTGTTTCGCCTTTGACTGATGTATTTAGTAAAACCTAGGAGAGACTAATTGGACAGTCAAACACCAAAGCTCAATTGAATGAATTTGGGGTTCGTCCTCCATGCTATATTTATGCCAAAGTAAAGAAGGTGAACGACCTAACGACGTAGGTAACTAACATGATAAATAACTAACTGCTAATTTTAACTATTATAATAAGTAGCTAATTAATATCCTCGACCAATGAATGACACATTGATTGGTCATTTAACGCCTGACTGGCTTCTGCGATCATTACACAGCTCAGGTATTGTTATAAACTCAGGGCAACGACGACGTCTTTACTAGGTATCCTTTTTTACCTCTGACAATTTAATTAGGTACCTATTACAATCTGGGAAATTAAATATGTACAGTAATATCGTATACATGGAGAAAGTAAGTGATGAAGTAGAATTTTCCGTAGAGCTATCAATAGAGCTAAGGGAAGATTAAAGACAGCAGACTATAGACTGCAGACTACTGAGGCAGACTACTTTACCCATAGCTAGATCTAATTTTTTCGATTGGACACATTGCGGTTTGCCCTAGCGGCCTTTACAACACGCAGACAGATAGATATACTATCAGATTATAGAACAAAATCTACTGATGCTATGGTGGTAACCAAACAAAAAATGAGACATTTATGAAGCGTTAAAGTTCATTGTTGATTTTACGGATGGTTAGATAAACGCGTCGGGCAGTAAAATGTCAACTAAATGTCACAATAAAATGGTCGACCAAACTAAGTGTCAAAATATGGTCACCTGGTGGCCACCATACTAAAAGTAAAAGGATATTTGTGACCAAATAAAGTATAGGTTTCATAAAAAGTGCTTTATCAAATTCGTACAGACGATCATAGACATTTACCATACTATGTATACTCCACTGGCTTCTAGCACTGAGATAACTTTGGTAGCTATTAACAGAGATCGATTTCTGTTTTGGCCCCCTCGAGTATTCGGCTTAAAACACACGGATTTTTCGCTGTTTAAACATGGTTTAAATTTAGATAATAGCTTTGTAAGCTAAGTAAGTTAAAAATTTAAGACACATCAACAGCGTAAAGGACTTGTTCTATCTTTGAGTTCAAGTCTACCTGCTATTTCCATAAGACCCTCTACAGATTAGGGAATATGGTAATAACCGTAACTTCTTTGGAGATCTGATTTTCTGATCTGATCCAACTGACCTATTTATAATCCGACGGTAATCATACGTGATTAAAAATATGCTAGAAGATTGATCAGAAATTCAAATTCAAATGTTTTTATTAAAAATTGGCTTTATTTATAAACTCTTTTTAAATCGTAACTATTTATTGGATTAAAGTAGAACAAGTTTTAGTAGCTAACAGTTCGCACGGTGAAATTTAATAAGTTATCGCTCATCTTTGAAGTGCCAATCATATTACTTCGCATTAAAGCAATCTGATCCGTCGCGTCAGCTTCGCAAGTGTTCAGCGAATATCAAGAATTTCTTTATAATCGACAATGTAAACCAGTTTCGCATTAAAAGGTCCAACGGCGGGCCCAGACTTTACAATGTGAAAAACATGTCCAAAACAAGTATTATGACTTTCCTCGTTATGCAAGCGTGCATAAATAAATACAAATGTACTTTGTAGGTACACTGTACAACTATGTAATTAAAGAAATCATATTTATGGGTATAAAGTTAAGTTAAGCGATAAGGTAAAAAAGTCGATAAAGCTTTGCTTACTAAATTATCGTAAGCTTTTTAACATGTTATTTATAGGTTTTTAATTCAACGTTCATTAAATATTGAACGATTCGAGCCTTTTTAACATTTTTACTTAGAATAATAACGCGTTGTTATTCTAAGCATTTTTAGTAGTGTTAAAATCCTTTACTTGCTTAGTTAAGTATTGACTATTGACTACATATCTGAAAGTTAGTGATGTTCTGACTCAAGGTAGTAGAGCTTACAAAGCTTTGTTTTAATAAATGAAACTGAAGCAAGTTTGGTTTTAGAAGCATTCTTCGGTCTTCCTAATGAGCTTTTGTATTAACTACTGCCAACCTTGAACCCAGGACCGGAATATCACTGCACAGCTAAAACAAAATTAATTTATGCGACCATATGGCTATATGACGTAACACAAACGACTCCACCAGACCTTATGTTATTGAGATTATTCTGTTGTGGACCCATGACCTGTTTTGTGTCGTGGAAGATAAGATATAAACCAGACACTATTGTTTAGCAAAACACCTACGCTTCCCGTATAAGGTACCTAATAGTCAACTGCAAACTGATAAAGTAGTAGTTTTTACATTGACTCATTTTGGAGTTGAAATAAAGTAGGTTTACTTTCATTGTAAGCTGGCAAGGCACCTTTGGTAATGCTGGTGTCCAAAAGTGACGGTGAACACTTACCATCAGGTGGGTTGTCTATTTACATAGGGAATACTATGTACATTGTAATACTCGTTAACAAAGTTTTTTTTTTTATAAATTATAAGTTAATGCTTGACTACAATCCCACCTGATGGTAAGTGGCGATGTAGTCATTGATGGTAAAACGCATTAACTTAGTAAACGCCTATTCACTCTTGCCTTGAAGACACTCACATTATAATCGAGCGGAAATACCGACGCGGGCAATTTATTCCAATCCTTCGCTGTACGCATAATAAATGACGAAGCGAAGCGCTTCGCCCGTACAGGGGGAATGTCAACGACGAAGGGATGGATACCCGCCGTGCGTCGGGACGTTCGATGGTGGAATGGGGATGGCGGAATCAAATCATATATTTCCTGCGCACACTCTCCAAAATGTATCCTGTAGAATACCGAGAGGCTAGCAACTCTGCGCCTGTGCTCGAGGCTCTGAAGATTGGTTCAAGGCCCAATCATAGTCATAATTAAAGTAATCCTTCTAAAGTCAGAAAATGTGTCAAATTCTTAATGCAATTAAACTAGGTACATTAGAATTTATATTTTCCATAACCAGTGCAAGTGCCATTATTCTAATATTTTTACACAAAAACTGATGATTGAAAATTGATCAGATGCATCATCTAATTGAAATAGCGTAGACTCTAAATTAATAAGCTATTTATAAAAGCTCTTCATCATCATCAAAGCAGTGCTAAGTTGTATAATCTGTACATTTTCGTAAAGTAGTGATTGTTTATAGAAGATTAATGAATATGGCATAGATGGGGCTACATGGATCGTACAGTTGCTAATATCTTACATCACAGTCTTCGCCCGGTGTATGTGTGTATGTGCTATGTAGGTTGCATGACCATAACTGGTGATTGCAATACCGGTCGAAATAACCTTTTTTTATTATAAGAAAGATTTAAGGAATCTTTTAATGACATTTACGTAAGTATTTAAAAGTCGTGTTATGTTATCTTGTACTAATAATTCCAATATTTTCGGCTCCAGTTCTCGCTTGATATTTAATTTTATAAAATTTCTCGATAACAACCTATATGACTGTCCTGAGTCTGATCTGAGAAACCTGCAGTGTTGCCAACTCAGTATCAGGTTTAGGGGCTAAACACAGTTTAAAAAAGGGCTAGATTCGTCCAATACATTGAAAATAGGGGCTATTGCTTAATTATCAGACGTGACGACGAAAAAAAAAAAGGTCGTCGTGTGGTCGCTCTAGAAGTATGATAATGGTAATTTTTTTCGACATCTTTCACTACATTTTATCGTTTTTTCGATCGATTGCATCAAAAACTTCGTGGAAAACCTGAATTTATACCTTTTTTTCAAGATGGCGGAAAATGATTTTGGGGCTAGAAATTGGGCTAAGTGCTAAAAAATTATAGATCTAGCCCCGAAAAGGCTAAATTGGCAACACTGAAAACCTGGATGTTAGATGGTCATTGTCACATAGACACTCTTGACATGAAAAATATTCCCCTGGCAGTACCGATTCTACAATTGAAACAACTAATCAATATTTCAAAGTTAATTCTCAAAAGCTGCTACCCTAAGTGCAGGGTGCCGTGTGCTATCAACAGGAGCGTAAGGCTTGGAGACTAAGTAGTGGATGATATAAAGGCTCTTCACAGCCACATTTTTTTTAAATAAACAGTAGTGTTTTAAGTTTATTTAGCTAATATTATCTGCTATTGGTTATAAAGTAAAAAATACACTATTTGTAGAACACTACAAAAAGGTCAAGACAATGTACCTATCACATTACTCGCGATCAATTAGATACAATAAGTACGGACATTTATCAAGCCGCGCTTTACAAATCTGTCGTCTAAAAACGCCTACGTCTTTAGGTAGTAGATTTATGGACAAAGGTGATTTCTCTTTGCTTTTGTGGTAGTTTAGTTTTTCTGTAGTCACACGTCATAGGTTCTGATCCTGAAGTTTAATAGACCCTATAGATAGGTCCATGCAGGAAAATACCTACCTTTACTGACTAATGCGGACGCTATTTAGACTCTAGAACCATCTTCACCGTGTGACTACGTTTTTATCAGTGGTAGGAAAGAGTGAGTCCTTAAAGTTCGGAATTTTGCAACGACAGGATGCAATAAATATCGATAATTTTAAGTAATCTGTTACACCAAAATGTTCTGTGAAACGAAAATTCTGTAGGAACATTTTATGGAGTCAAGGTAATATTATTTCAATTGATTTCTCAAAGAAAAGATAGAGACTAGGACATTCAAGACAAGACTTATAAATCGGATCAAAAAACAGACGAGAAATGTATTCACAATCAACACTGATTATTACAGCTCATGCCTATTTTCCTGACGTGAAATTCATCTCCATCCCTCAAATTACTCTTAGGCCTTAACATTATCTCGCAGTAGTTTCGTTATACCAAATTAGGTACTCAACACTCTCCATACCATAAAAGTTCCATCTAATCAGACTGCACGGGGCAGCTACTCTGGTAATGTGAAGTGACACATTCCTCAATTGAGCCGTGACGATGTGACGCGCTGCGATCTCAAATTGGCGCCAATTTGTGTCTCCGGCTGACTCACGAGCATTCGCTACGCTAGCTGCCGAGTGTAATGCTAAGTTACTACGGCATATGGCATATGGAGAACGAACTGTTTATTTACAGTTTTTTACATCTATACACTTTTTTACACGTCCCTAATCTGTTTAGTCCACTTCTGAATAGAACTATTGTGAATGTGTAATCTAAGCTCTGAAACTACCTGTGTTTTTAATGTAAAAAGAATGAAAAAATTTTCATTATTAACCGACTTCAAAAAAAGGAGGAGGTTCTCAATTCGACTGTATTTTTTTATGTTTGTTACCTCAGAAGTTTGGACTGGGTGAACGTACTTCATAATGTACTTCATTTGAAGTCGGTTCTTTTTTGTTAAAATCAAGCGTAAAAGTAAAGCTAAATTAACAACGTTATATTATTACGCAATCAGTAGAATTTCAATTAACATTAGGTACGTTTTAAAGGCGAATACGCATAATGTTCTGCATGAACATGAACTGTAATAGGTATACAACAAATGTTACAAAATCTGTTCAACAATTGACGACACAGATTCCAAAATGAAACACGTGATAAAAACCAGCCACTGCACAAAACGTCGACCTTGCGTGCAAATAATTGGGAAGATTGACGCAACGAGCTGTTCCCAACGCAGGAAGCACAGACGTGGCTGAAATGAGGATCATTGTGATAATGATAACACACGTCGATTCACACTTAGACGACCAAGGACACAATGTCATGGACTTTATGGTCTAAGATCCGAACTAGATGCGACTTTCACCCATTTAAAGGATGTTTTTAGCCAAGGAAGGAATATTTTAGCCAACCCACTCGACAGCCAACACTTTTCATCCTATAAACAGATGGGTGAAGGTCGCTTCTAGTTCTGATCTTTTACCATTAGCCGAACATAGGAAAGAAGCTATGTGCGTGCAGGATTTCAATTCTGGTCCAAGTGTAGTAGTCTCCAGTGTCTCAATCTGTTAGGTACCTGTAATAGAGCCATTGTAAAGCGCTTTATTTAAATCTGTAGATAGCCACAATGATCACGTTGATGCTCATAGAAAATATCAGGTGACGCTTATAGATGCTTCGGTATCAAATGAAAATCAACCACAAGCTGTTTACGTAATGGCTGTATCAATCGTTAATGAAACTTACAGCTACATTGTTGAAGACGGCTCGACGAGAAATAGTTCTTAAACATATTTTCTGTGGTATTAGCACAAAATAGTAGGACGAGAAAAACCCCGAGTATAATGGAGCAATATTTTATAAATAATTTGTATGAACTTGAATACAACGCCAACTAGCATAATAATTATGCTAAGCTAGTGACATTATTATTCCTATGAAAGACAATTTCCATGTAATGTAATCAAATGTGGAGATTCTCTGTAATCAATGCCCTAAACGAAATCTCCCAATCCTCTCCCAATATTATTTTAATTCAAACGGGGAATTCTTAAGTTGCCGTATCCCAAGATTTGCCTTGGATTTTCAAGGTTCTTTAGGCCAATTTCAGGATTGCAAATGGAATTTACAAATTTAATGATTTTTACCAAAGGACTGCAAGGATAGTGCAGAAAACCAAAATATAATATTGCTCTCAAATAAGTGACATAATTCGAAACAAAAATAATAATTTTGCCCATACCTCAGCATTGTTAATTAGTGATGATTGCGAACTTTTGGGAGGAATTTTTAATGTTCCATTTGGTAACCCTATTCTCGCCAACTTACAACATGGAACTGTTCCGTAGGGCTTCTGAGGTCTTAGTTAGTCAAGTAGGTCGTGCATTACAGCAGCATTTCTAAGCTGATGTATGAAAGGATTGCCCGAGAAAATAAATGCCTTATTTACTCGTAAGAAACCCAATAACTTATCGTTGCCATATTTTGTTATGTTTACTTTATTGTCTCTAAAACGAAAACATATAAAATCTGGTAATACAATAAATTACAATGAAAATGCACGACTACTTGATGGTCAATCAAGTTAAAACTGATAAGATATAGACAATATTTGCGCCAGTTCCAATGATGATTACCGTACTTTTATTAAAGCAAGTAATAGATCAATAATAATATTTAGTAGTAAACTCGAGCAAATTTAAGGCCAGTCATTCATCTTGGTTTTTTATTTCGATCATTATAACTTAAGCTCACAGCTTAACTTAAGCTCATAGCTTAAGTTATAAAAACTGCACGGACACTGAAGAATTAAAGTCTACCGCACATTCTTACAAGCATCAGGGTTTGAATGGTGGAGATTGAAGATGAGATGTCACTAAGTATTAACTACGAAAAAAGAAAAAGTGATTGAATAATTTATAACTTAGCGCTCATAGGCAGCACATCGGTCGTAATAACATTAAAATTAGGTTCGCTTGTTAACCTTTTAAAGGCAGTCGTGTGATAGACGAATGAACACTAGTGGCATTTCAAGCATTTATCGATCTATCAGTAGGTAATGTCTATGATGTCTCTGATGTCACTTGGCGACACCAAATACTTACCGTCATGTCAGTCCCTCTTGTTGTAGTGACTTGTCTTGTTTGGTGGCTATTCATATGAATAATAAGTCCTCCAGAGTCTGAAGAAGTTTCGACATTTGAGCTTGCAACTCTTCTACAGCAATATGGACTTAAACTGGACACGGTGAAGGCCTTCTTATTATAAGGAACGTGGGTCTTTTATTGTAGTCAGTTTTAAGCAATTCATATCACCCATCAAATATTTTTAGCTAACGTTTATATTGTCATTTTCAATTAACTATCTAGTTAGTTTGTTGAATAGAGATTGCTATCAGACTATAAAATATACTTGTATGCTTGTTCTATGATTAGGTTAGGTTTTTAGTATCATCTTAATCTCAATCTGTTTCTTTAGCATACCATGTTATTTAATGTTATCTAATCTCAATATCGATTTAACAAGTTGGTACCTAAACTGTTAACTTTCTCATTGAAATGAAATGAGTTGAATGAAACATGAGCGGGAGATTCGTTCACCTACTGCAGAAATCAACTGTCGAGTCGAACAGATGAGTTACCTGATGATAAATGGTCATCGTTGCTTTTGGTCAAAAACAAATGCATCACCGAAGTGTGCTGGTTAAAAAGAGGATAATTAGTACTAGCACAAGTAATAAGGTTCCCTTATTAATATTAATTACCTTTGTTTTACATGCTGCCAATGTTATTTGGTAAACAATGCTGATGTTTGTTTCAGGATGTGGTGGACGATCACCGGCAACTTTGGAAACATCCTGCCCATCGACTGGACTAAATCCTTCTCCCGCAAGATGCACATTCCCACGCTCAATCTTAGTGACAGAAAGGTTCGTAGAATATTTGAGTACATAGTAGATACAGAAAAAATCCTCCAATACTTGAATTTTTTAAAGATCAGGTACAACATTGTCCATGTTTAGAGGTCTTCTATACATGGACAATGTTGTACCTAACTACATAATTACAAATCTGTTTGTTTTGCGTAACTACATTCTCAGTCTCATCTCATTCTCATTCTCAACTACGGGATTCATTGCAGGATTCCTTGATTCTTAGATCTGGGTTAGTTGGTAGTTTGGTACTAATAATTTTGTTAGTAAAAGTTTCGTCAGTAAAATTCTTATATAAGAGCTCACTAGGAGAATTTAAACTTTATGGGGCAGTTATGATCATAATGACTCAATCATTTTGTTTTAACATCACATGTTAAGTGGCATTGAAACCGCAAACTGCGTAGTACCTATCATGGCATGACTCTAGTAACCGAGGAATATTTAACCGAGCCCTGCCTCATCATAGCATAAAAATACCATGTAAATATCATCAGAGTTTTGTTTACATTGACATTGTACTTCTGTGTTATACCAATCTACTAAAAAGCTTTGTATGATGTCATAATAACAACATTATTGTGTATGAATGAAATAAATATCTTAATGACATGTCCAGTTTTCGTAAATTCTATTAAATAGGAATGTGTACATAACTTTCACTCTATTCATAAACTAAATTTGAAATTTTATTTAGAAAACAATATTTCAAATGTAGTAACATAAAGCTACCCCTAACTCCTAACCTAACCCCATGGAAAATAATAATAGTAATACTGGTATTAATTAACAATTAAAATAAATATTACCAATATAATCCCTCGAGGAGCCCTACCACCAGCGGACCGAATTTAGTCGCCTCTTACGACACCCATCTGGCGTGGGATTGAGATTCCTTTTCGAGTAATAGGTAATACTTCCCATAATTCACAATATTCACATAAATTACCCACATGAACTCGAGTTAATGACAAATATTCAAGGCCAGCTTCAATTGGTCTCAATTACAATTAAAACAGATGAGTACCTATAAGCTTATTAATAGCAGACAAGCAGCTAATTGTAAAGCAGTAAACATTTGCCCGAACAGATAAAAGTTGGGATGGATGAGTCAAGCTCACCTCTGCCGGGCTGCCCACTGGTCTTATTTTATATATAGTTTAAGGTCACTCGTAATAACTTGTTGTTTGCTCTACATACTGACGGACGTTATTCTCATATCATATTAATGATCTATGGAAGACCAGTCTCGACATTCGTATTTGAATATGTTTGGATTTTATGAGCATATAATAAATACTTCATGACATGATGTCACACACGCAAAATCACCCACACACACAAATATCGGCCTTACCCAGCCATCGAACCTGGAACCAGTGCGCTAGAGAGTTTTCTACAGACTTCAGAATAGCTACAGATATCTCTCTGTACCTAATCCAATATAATCTCTAAGTATCATCTTTAAACGACAGAGCTATGGGAAGGTTGAAATCAAAGATTTGGACCTTTAACTACAGTTACTTTAAGCAAGCTCTGACGTCACCATTGTTCAGTAAAATGTTTTGGAAATAAACAAAACTGTGCCAGTGGTAATTTCGTGAGAAGCTCCAATCCCATTGTTGGTAAAATTAACTGCACAATTTCGTGCTTTAGTAAGCATGAAGTTATGAGCACGAGGTAAACATTATTCAGGTTTATGAGGTTAACGTAACGATATAATTATTTTTTGGGATAATATTATTCCGGTGTAGCTCCGAATAATTGTTATAGGTACTGAATAATTCGTTCAGGAATTATTATAATGCTCATTTACGATATATAAACGAGGGATATTAAAAAAAACTGGTCGAGAATTTTAGTGAAATCATTGAACTAAAATGAGCTAAGAACCTTAATAAACCAAGGAATAAGTAGACAGATAAATATTACACACATCTGAACTCTAAAAATAGGCGTTCACAGAGGCGCATTACTTAGCCAGAATATTTTCCTGTTATCCTATATTCCAATAATTCATTCCTCCTTTCCAGGGTCTGATAACGCCAGACGACGAGATCCACAGCTCGGAGGACGAGGCCGTGGCCTCTGACCTGGACATGCACGCGCTTATACTGGGCGGTCTGCACCAGGACCACGAATGTCCAGTCAAAACTGCTGACGAGGTAAGGACCTGCTTTAGTTAAGTGTGTTGAATCCAAGGTTGGTTCGGCCCACTCGCTATTGCTTTTTTATATACAAATAAGTTAGAATTGACATATTTATGTGTTGCTTAGGTAGGCCTTGTGTATTTCCTCTTCGATTGTATATGTGTCGGTAAATGATCTTTTCACGAAATGTTAATTACCACATACCTACCTAGACCACAGACAAATGCAAATGATATTGCAACGTCTTTGTATCTATCTACGTACTTCAATTAAACTACAATTTGTTACGAATACCATTTGCTTGATTTAATAGAAAAATAACCTGGTTATAACGGTTGTAAATGTAAATTTTGTAAAGATTGTATTTTGGATCATCTATAAGCATTTGTAAAGTAAAAATGTTCATGTTATTGACAATAATATTGTTATCTTTGGTTGTTGATAAATAAATTATGTTAAGTTAAGCTGTAGCAGAAGTTATTTTTACATCGAAGGAAAAATATCATCAGAAGATAAATGCGAACATACATCCTATTTTCATTCCTAACCCGAAATAATATAAAATTGCAGGTAATCCAAGAAATAGACGACATGATGCAAGAGACCCCGTCGTCTGAAGGTGACATCCTCGAGTACAACGAAGCCCTAGAGAAAGGCAAGGAGGTGCTCAGCTCCCCTCTCTATGAAGACAGTGAGTGTTCTCGTAACTATACTATACGTGCGGGAACAGACTCTTAACTAACTGCGATTCCCCTCAATTCACATAAACTACTACAGTGTTACGTCGGCAAAACAATAGGGATGTTGACTAATTTTAGGATTCAATTTTATTTTATAGATAGAACCTCAATATTCACGAAAAAAATATTATAAAAATAATAATCTTCAATTTAAAAACAAAAATTGATAAATAAAAATCACTATCAAATTTCCCACCAAAAACGCCACGTGACGTCACTAAACGATATTCAATACTATCTGTCTACTAAGTTTGTTGAATTTCCATATAAAATTGTTCCAATGACGTCATATTCTCAAAATGGCGTTTGAGGTCACGTGACAGTGAGTACAATTTTTTAACATTTTAATTTAATGATATTTAATTTATTGTGATTGATTTCAATAAAAGAATCATATTTTAGGCCTTTAAATGTTACCACTAATATTTTAGACATAAATTTATATTAATTTATAATTAGTGTCAACATCCCTATTATGCAAGGCATGAAACAAAAACTTTCTGCTTAATATTACTGTGTTATTATCGATATTAAATACCTTACGTATGAATAGCATTTAACATTGATAATAACACAAATATTATGTAGTGTTAAGCACAACGGAACGCTTTTGTATGATGCAGAGGAGAGTATTTAACTCCTCTTTTGCTGACTCTACACCAGACCTTCGTAATGTGTTTCTTAGACAAACATCGGCTTCCGTCGAAAGGAATGGTTCTACTAGAATAAAACATGTACCTAATGCGGAAATTTGGTTTTAGTGATCTCAGTAAAGCCGTGGTTATTTGTCAAACACAACTCCAAATATTAAATAATTAATTCAAGTCAAGTTTCCTTAGCGTCGTATTATATAACAATAATAATAACAGTATTTATAGCCAGCCGAAATGGAAACTACTAGCCTTGACTAGCTGTCAGCGTTTAATTTTCAATGGCTCATCGCGAACTTGGTAGGAAGTGTGTAATTATGAACTCATTTTACACGTTATGAAACACGTTACATCGTTGATTTACGAAGATAATTATTAAATGTACATTACGAATTAATTAATAATATCAGCAGTCATCGTTGGTTCAGAGCGTTTTTTTTGGACGCAGCATTGAAGTATAATGACATAGAACAGACATCTCGAACAAAATGTGTGTCCCGAAACCGCGATGACGCGTTCTTTTTTCAAACACTAGAATGCGATTTACATACTTGCCATAGAGTAACTTTGTATAAGACACTTGCCGAACCACGACAAACAGTCAACGACTCCAAATCTTTAGCTCTTCCAAATGTTTCATTTAATGTTTGATTTAATTTAAATTGAATTCACTGATTAATGTAATACACAAAATTTATTATTTACCAAAGAGTAGGTACTATAGTCATTCTTATCGGGCTTATTTATTTGTCCATTAACACGCTTACGGCTTGCCAAGTGTGTAAGCCCGACTCATGATTTTTACAATTCAATTCAAGTCAGTCTATTTGCATTTCATTCAAAAATGGCGGGAACATTACACAATAATTGAAATAAATTCGTTTTAGTTGATTTAAGTTAATATTTTGTTTTCTTACTGATGATAAGTAATACCATTTTATTTTTTGTTTTTTTTTACGTGCAATTGTGACAGGTTCTTATCACGCAAGACGGCATTTTTTCAGTTTGTTATTAAACAATTTTGGCATGCGGCCGCAATGAGCGCAGGCGAGTGACAAGTGAGTCACGTGAGTGAGTGAATGAAGTAAGCCACCCTGGCTGCAATGCATTTCCCCGACTCAATGTTCGGGGTGTCTGTTCTATACGAAGTAATAGTACTTCAATGGGACGCAGAGGGATATTTAGATAATCCTTTTGAGGTAAAAAGCGGGATATTTAACGTCGAAAATGGGTACTTAATAAAAAAAAACTTAGATTAAATTAAAATAATAATCAGAAGTTTTTTGTAACCTATTAACTTATTAAGTATTTTATTTGAGTTTCAAATTAAGTTTAGATGCCAAATAATATATTTTTTTTATAAAACACGAGTAATCTAGAATCAGAACGGAGTTAGTTCCATGCGGGATATTGAATTTAAAGCCTAGGGCTAGAAATTGTGACGCCTAGCTCCGTCATCTCTAGTAGTTCTTGAGACTATAATTGCACTAAGCTCAGACGTTGTTTTTTAGTGTGTCGTGATTCAATATCACGTGGGTCTATCAATATTATTATGACTATCATTCTCCATTAAAACAGAGGCGTGCTATATGCGATTCCTCAGAAACTGCAACTTGATACTGCACCAGGCGGAATGGAGATACGAAATACATCGAATCGTGTCGTATGTTATCCACTGTCGTTGACAAATTTGTCGCCGCGAGCGTTCACCCCTCCTCCCATCCAATTTATTTGCAACAACCGTGAATTAGGTACTCTGTCGCGGTATTTTGAGATGTGTTTACATTTCATGGCCCAGTAAGGTTTTATGGATTAGGTAAGCCATTTTTAAAAAGATGTAGATTACTCGATAGTACTGTACTTAACGATTTTACATCTTACCTATATTTTAAGCTACTTGTACCTCTATTTTCTTTAAACAAGGACAAAATATTCAGGCCAAACAATGTTTTCAGTCCATCATGAATCTCTGAAAAATCTCTTACCTAAATCTTAAAAACGTTAGGTACTTATTATTAATAAGAAAAAATTGTGTGTGTCAGCTCCGATGCACGACTGGAGTTTAACGCCATCTAGTTTGCAATCGTCAAATCAGTAACAACGCCATTTAGTTTGCGATCTTCAAATCAGTAACAACGCCATTTAGTTTGCGATCGTCAAATCAGTAACAACGTCTTCTAGTCTGCGATTGTCAAAGCAGTAACAAGATTATTGCAACGCCATCTTATCATTAGACGATCAATGATTACATTTACTGATCAGTAACAACGCCATCTAGATTGTGTGTTACGAATTATTAATCTTTATATATTACCTTTTACACCAAAAAATGTTTCCAGAACTTCGTCAACTCTCCCTCGCCCAACTGAACGAGATCTTCATGGAGCTGGAAGTGCTGATCCGGGAGTTCTCGGAGACGCTGATCGCTGAGCTGGCGCTCCGAGATGAGCTGGAGTACGAGAAGGAGCTGAAGAACACCTTCATCTCGCTGCTGCTGGCCGTCCAGAACAAGCGCAGGCAGTACCATATAGAGAAGAAGAAGCGGCCCGGACCACCGCGCTCTCCGAACTTGGGGAACACCAATGCGGAACCTAAGGTGAGATTGAACTATCTTCAACAGACGGCGATATAACAATCTGATCTATCCTTACCTCAACAAATGGACCTTTTAAGGTGCTGCTTGTAAATTATGAAAAAAATGTGTGGCTCTTAGTTAACAGTCTACAATCTACATGTATAAGTTTTTTACATATCTATCGTTTGTTTTTTTTATACAGAACTAAAGTTGCTTTTCTTTTTAACTTCAACTTTATTTTTACTTTTTTGTTGTGGTATCCTATCTCTCATGCAGCCGTGACGGTAAAACGTTACAAGTCAACGTTGCATAGGTAGTTAGTCTGTCTGCACAACCTCGATATATAAGTTTCATTTCAATAACTCGTCAGGTTATATTATTGATGATTAAACGAACTTACTTGTACGTGACGTTCAATCACAATTATCAGAGCTTCGTTCGTAGATATTAGCATTACACCCGTTGTTTGAAAGAAAAATGTTTTGTGCACATTTAAAATTGTTGAAATTATTTCTTTCGAGGTTTTTATTGGGTTTTAATTAATTTCTTCAAAGTTAGTTAAAGAACATGTTTGTGTTTTCAGTATTTGACAACAGTGATACCATTCCACCTGAACAACGGCACGCCTGACAACCAGTCGCTTCAAGTTCTCATCAAGAGTAAGTATACTCTGTGAACTTTTTTCTGTATTTTATAATAAAAATTTTGTGGCTAAATTACTTTTAAAAGAAAAATGCATAATTTTTATGACAAAAGTGATTGAAAGTTTCTAGTATAAAAATGTTTCAATCATAACTTTTTATATTTTAGCTTTCAAACCCAAAAGTCTGTATTGTTCATGACCTTCTACTCGTACTACGAGTAAAATAATATTCTATTTTGTAAGTTAAGATCATCACTTACACATTTGTTTGTCACGTCAAACTTTATATTACGCTAGTAATTGCCCTCGCTTCACTTCCTATGGACGGTATTATTTAAATTGACATAACTTTATTTGTATACCGATTGAAATAAAACAAAAATATCCACATCGGTTAAGATATGCTGGAAGAAACACACGGAGAAATAGTTAGAGAGAGAATCAGTTAGTTTTATTGTATGTATGTATGTATTATTGTCCACAGTACTGAAAGCGATCAACGAAGACAGCCCCACCGTGCCCACGCTGCTCACAGACTATATCCTGAAGGTGTTGTGTCCGACATAAGCCAATTAAACGACAAAATAGATAAATATATCGTATATATCGTAGGCTCATCGAAAGTCGCTTTATTACACTAATATTGGATTTTAAATCCGAAGTATCCGAACACAGGGACATACTTATTTCGTATTGGATAAAGTTATATGAAAGGACAACCGACAATGTCCCAAAATGAAGTCTCAGTGTTGCTAGTAAACGTGATTTTAAAGAATAAATTACAGACTTAGAAAGTGTATAAAAAATTTAATATTTCACGGTGGCTTTAAAAAAACTTCATTTATTTGGTCTTGATCTTTTAAATTGTGAAATATCAAATACTTATTGTAAGAATAATAATATAAACAATTCATAATACGCCTTGACAAAGGCCCTAAACTGACAGAATATCAATTTCATTGGATTGTTCTATTTTATATCTAGCTAATATAGTTATTATTATCTAAATAGGATAAAAATCCAAAATTAATGTAATACTCGATAAGCCAAAATAAACTTAAATTTCATAACTGACGGTAGAACATTCAGATTAGCACATGTATTCACACCATTCATTACTTCCATATCAACACCTTTTTACAAGATTAAACCTTTTCCTTAAAAAAATAATCTCATTTTATGCCAGATTAAAATAAATAAAATAAATAAAATGCGAATATAATTTTTGCCATTTCCTGAATAATTCAACAGCTAATTGATTTACAATTTTACCCGCGATCGATTTAAATAAAATTTTAATTTTCAATATATTTAATTATAATGAAATACAAGTGTGTTTGAATAGCTTTAGTTATAAAACACTTGTACTAGACGGTGCTCAACTGTTCGCTGTAGTTGTATGAAAATATCATGACACAAGGAATTTCTTGCGATAAATCTATTTTTAAAATCTTACGCGATTATATTTTTGAGAAGATGTCGTGATTATTTGAAAATGATGATTGAAACGGACGGGTGTTTCGTAGTTATTAGGCGATGTAATCAGGCTAAGTGAAATGTGTATTGATGTGTTCGCTTGCAATAAATGTTGCCACTAGCACTAGAGAGAATATCCATTGACATTTTGATATTTTAACTTGCTAAGTCTTATTTATTACATAAGTTCACTGGATTGGGTATTTTATTAGGATCTAACTCTATTTTAACTAATTTATGGGATCTTAAACGAACACAAATCATGTTAATGCTCAAGTTCTCAGAACTTAAGCAATGTAGGTCCCGACCTAGGCACAAAAATACATTCGAAAGTCCCCATTCAGTGTATTTATAGATTAAAATTATATTAAAAAGATCGGTGAACTGAATATAAGCAACCTATTGTATAATTTTTTTTCAGTTATTTAAATGTACTGTTTTATTTCAAACTGCGTTACTATATAAATTATGTTATTATTTCATTCGTGATACTTCATTTGGTTTAGTTATGTAAGACGTCTGTAATTGTTTGAAAGGATCAAAAATATGATCGAGTCGATATTGCCATAACAGTAACAAATTTATTGTTTTCGTGATTTAATTTCGAAACGTACCTATAGTTAGAATATTCGATTTTTTATTACTTTTTTTGCATAAATGAACTGTGATATCGTATTATGGTAGTTTGTTAATTATTGCTTCCTCCTTAGATTTACTTACTTATATGCGCTGTTTTTCTTTATCACTTTATTTAATTAAGATTAAATTAATTATCCCTAATGATTTAATGTATCAGGCTGGCAGTTATTTTGATTGTGATGTAAATATGAAAACGAAACTGGAATTGCCCTTCAAAGTTATAATTAATCATAAATGTAGTATAACTCTCGGAAGAGGCTTGTACATAGTCAAATCAACTTGGTGTTTTAGTGTTAATATTAATATAAAATTGACCTTACTGTACTGTAATTTCACTCAAGTAAAAAATAAATCATAAATGTCTTGTCGCCCTATAAATACTGTTTATCGTTCTTTGCATTGATTGTGAAAAAGAGGTCTGTGCAAAAGGGTCGACGTTAAGACATAATAAGGTCATCAGTGGGGTATCACAGTAAGGTCAGTAACGTATCATTAACGATACCTCTCTTGTCATTTGTTTATAAAACATCGAATTTTATTTTTAATTTATGTTACGAGCAAATCAACTAGATTATAGATCGGTAGTTCTATAAAATAAATAAATAATGGTAGGACAAAGTTTTGTTTTAATAATAATATTTTACTATTCACATGCACTATTTTGTAGTTTAGGTCGTAAAATACGCATAAGATTAATCTCTAGTCTCATTAATTTCGTAGTCATGGGTTTGTTGCGACTATGTAAGTGGCAACAAATTTATGAGTAAGAAATTCAATATACACTTAAATTGCATGATATTATGTGTAAAGTTGTTGTTGTAATTTTAAACATTTTAAATCATACATTACATAATGTTTGATGGTTCGCCAAACGCGAAAGCTTATGTCGCACGTTTTAAATTTTCATGTAGTAACACCTAAGTATTCGTTGTCTGTATCTCAGAAAGGAGGGTACCAAGGATTGAGTAAAATTAAAAAGGCCCATAAAGTGGATTGTCTTATAGTTAAACATAAAATAAATCTAATATTATTACTATGCAAATATGTAATTCGTGACAGTTGATACTCTTAACATGTAATTAATACTCAAACATTGTAAACAGCTGGTGTGTGGCGGCCATTTTGAATGACAGCAATGGTCGTAGGAATGGTACCTGGCAAAATAAAGGAGCTTGTACTAAGATTTCGCAATTTTTATTTATTTATAAATAACATTTCTTCCATATTCCCACTAATATCATATTTTAAATTATTTTTTGCAAATAATTATTTGATATAGCGTGATTCTGGTTGGCGTGAGGTCACCGTGTGATGTGTGTGCGCTGTAGCCACAGCGTTATGAATCTTGTAATGACATTGTAAAAACTGAAAACAAAACTATCAGAATGATAAATTTTTAATTCTTTGATTTGCTATTATGGAGGTACTTACGTATCATTGACAAAGGATGAAAGGTACGTTGTATTAGAGCCAAATAATAAGTAGATATATATAGAAGTATCTATAGCCTATTAAGTAAGCTATTGCAAGTGCAGGGTGAGGAAGTCCATGTAGCTGGTGACCCTGGTGAAGCCGGAGGGGAACCCCCGCTCGCAGCCCGAGCTGCTCACGAACGAGCTCACACCGATCTGTCGGAACACCAACAATCATTCATATTCACATCAGTTATTTGACGTACATTAATAACTAAGTTTTATTAAATGCATCATCTTATCGGGAAGACTTATTAAATAGGAGATTAAATGGAGAAAGAAACTCCTCAGCATATTTTATTGTACATTAGTAGCGTCGAGTAGATCTCCCGAACGACAGGGCTTGTTTTAGAATCCTGCACCACCAATTTTCAAAAGCTATGTGCGTTTTAAAAGCTAATTATTATATTACTTGATTTGGTAAAGGTAAAAATATCGTAAGGAAACCTGCACACCTAGAAGTTTGGAAATGTTCTCAGAGGTTTGTAAAATCCGCATTTGTCCAGCGTGGTGGAGTATGACCGAGCTTTCAGTAAGTCAGTTATCATCATCAGCCTGTTAATTTCCCACTATTGGGCAAAGGCCTTCTCCCACAAATTAAGGTGAGAGCGATTCGGGCCATACTCCACCACACTTGCCTAATGCGGGTTGGTGGAGTTAAGCGTTCTGTTAATGATGATGATAAGTAAAAACCCGTGACTAACCAAGACTCTCCGTCCATCCCGGTCGACAACGAGCGGTCCCCCAGTGTCCCCGCCGCAGATGCCGACGCCCCCCGTCCCGCTGGTGCACACGTGCGCCGCCCCCGCGAACCCCCCGTACACCGCTTGGCACGCCTCCACACTGATCACCTGGAGACTCACTTCGCTCACCACTGAGTACGTGGATACGCCGGTTTGTTCTGGAAATATAATCGCAAGTTAGTATCAGAAACTGCAGTTATTATCACTGTATGTATATGACATGGGGTTCTTCAAGAAGCGGGTCTATCGTCATCTTCTTGGCCAGCAGCGCGTTGATGACGCCCCTGGTGTCGCTAATGGCCATGGGCGGCGGTGATCACTTACCATCAGGTGACCCGTCTGCTCGTTTGCCTGCTTAAAGTATAAAAAAAACACAGATACCTACGACAGTTGGCGAAAAACTATTTAGCAAACGATAAAAATCCGTGGTGGTTTTATTCTTATTATATCAAATCCACAAGAGGTTGACTTTAATTAATAAATAATCAAAAGACCTTTCCTTAAGAGCCATTTCGCGGTTAGACGCGCGGAATGAAGAATTTGATGTCAAAAATTAGTATCATAAGAAAGATATTAATGCTGGCAAATGAACTCATAAAATAGATCAATCCTTCATCTTGGATCTTCATTTACCGGAATTTTGAAAATATTAATTTGTTTCTGCGTAACTGTCAATCTAGCATAACTATTTTTCAGCAAAAGGACGACAGAGTCAATTTCATACACTGATTTTCTTTATTAAGTTTTATTAAATTGAGTAAAAAAAAATGTCTAGAGAACACTCATATATTATATTTTGCATTTATTACAAGGGATATACGATTACTATAATATTCGTTTCAAAATTAATTCAATAACATTACCAATTTTCATGGTTTATGCCATGACTTTACCATCGATTTTTGTATTCAATAAAGCGTATTTCCCATCAAAAATTTATGTAGTAATAAAATATGGTCTTTGTCGAATATGACACGTAATTTTTTTTTTTATCTTACTGCAAAAAATAATTTATTAAAACGAATTTACTTTACCATATAAAGATACGAACTTACGCGAAATCAAATCAGTCGTGCGGCAGCACTCTTGGACGTCGGACCTATGTCAATTTTTGCTTTAGCCATCTAAGGAATAGATTTCGTAAAAGTAACGTAATTATATTGCCATTGAACAGTCTTGATCACGTGAGAATTTTTAGTTACAGTCAATTGTATTATTTTTAGTTTTCTATAATTTTCAGGGTTTTGTAGTCAAATCGGAATCATGTCTAGTCCGTTCGTTATTTCAACCGGCCGGCTAGCCCGTCCGGCCGTCCGTCCTTCCGTCCGTCCGTCTGTCCGTTCCGTATGATTTTTTCTTCGTCTACCCCTTAATGTGGGGTATCGTTGAAAAGGTCTTTCAAAAATATTATAGGTTTCAAAAGACCATTTTTCAATTCAGGGGTCCGTTTGCGTAATATTCTGCTTTAAACATCTTTGGTTTGAAGAAAACAATAGAAATTAAGTAACTATTTCTTTCCAATTTATGTAGTGTAAGTAGTAACGGAGAAAATCACGAACATACATATGTACAAAATATAACTATATCTATACTAATCTATACTATTACTATTGTAATATTATAAAGCTGAAAAGTTTGTTTGTTTGTTTGGTTGAACGCGCTAATCTCAGGAACTACTGGTTTGAATTGAAAAATTCTTTTTGTATTGGATAGTTCATTTATCGAAGAAGGCTTTAGGCTATCGGATTTTTGGAAATTCAACCCCTATTTGGTTGGAAGTCACTGCTGTAATTTGAAATAAAACATTGTCCGTTTTTAGACATTAGTTACTGTTTACAGTATTTAGGTTTTTTGTTATATGTGTAAATTACATATTTACATAGAAAAAAATAATAAATAATTATAACTTGTATACACATACCCTTTATTTATACAACTTTTAGATCAATCTGTACTTTATAGAGTTCCGTACCCAAACGGTGTCAACGGGACCCTATTGCTAAGCCAAAATGTTGGAATGATAGAAGCTCCGACATTAGTCAGCTATAGTCACTTATTATTAGTCAAAGATAATACATTCGTTGTTTGGAAACTCTCGTGCACCCAAGTTCCGTCAACTCCCCAAAACTCACGTATCTCAAATACACAACACAAATACAAATCACCCTCTCATTTTTTCCCTTCACAACCCCTCGCCTCTCCCTATACCCCCCCCCCCCTCAGTTCTTCACCCAAAAGTGGAATTTTGCGTCGTGATAATCTGGGAGGCATCCGGGCAAATACCGCACTCATCAGGTAGGCGCAGATCGGCAGATCAGGATATCGGGATATAGATTTTTGGAAAACCGGAAATCCCGGATATCTCGGAGACGGTGCGTCCTAGACAAGTTTAGACGGAAATTTCAACCCCCTTTAGTAAATCCCCAAACCTTATTGCTAAATCTTACTGAACCCACTTTTACCCCCCCCCCTCCCCAAATTTTCCTAAAATACCATATATCTCCTAAACGGTACGTCCTAGACGATTTCCGACTGAATTTCCATCCGCCCCGTGGAACTCATACTTGCAACATTACCCAATCTTATTGGGCCCAACCTTAACCCCCCCCCCCCTCTCCCAAATTTTCCGAAAACTCCTTATATCTCCTAAACGGTGCGTCCTAGACGATTTCCGAAAGGATCGAGTAAAAGTTGTAGCCCATAAAAAGATTGACATTTTATGTGCCATACATTTTTCTTGTAGAGCAAGTGGTTTGGGAGGAAAGTGCGAATTTCGTTTCTCATAATTTATTATACTAGACTATTGTCAATATTTTGTTTTGTAAACCAACAGAAAACAATAAAGAATTCGTTTTTAACATTCAAAGAATAGTGTTCTGAATATCTTCTTTTTAAAGCTGTAATCATTTTTGTGTATGGATTGTATTTACCTTTATTTTTACGTTATCTTTTGTATCACGGTAATGATTAGGGTATCGAAAACCGATCCTGTTTTAAATTACCGGGATTTTCGGTACTCGCCTATGCTGGAACCGGGATTCCCGGGATTTTCAGTTCTTTCGGGATTATTTTACCACGGCTTTCCCCGCGTGAAAATAGTTAGTATCGCGTTTCCTATTTTATCTCTCAGGAGCATTAAATAGGGAAAAACTGTTTTCTACCCAAATCCGTATAGTCGTTTGCCGTGATTGAGTAACCATCATACTATTATACCTTACATGCAAACATAAGTTTCGTATTAATTGTATGAAAGCAACACAATTGTATTGCACAATTCAGCACTGCTTGGACGAGAAAAAAGAGTTAAATCATCTTCATTTATATTAGAAAAATATCGATCTGGGTTGTGTAAATAATATTATATTAGTATAGCTGCTTCATGTAGCCGACGTTCTGAATATCTTCTTTTTAAAGCTGTAATCATTTTTGTGTATGGATTGTATTTACCTTTATTTTTACGTTATCTTTTGTATCACGACGCGACATATTTTTATTTCCCAAAAGTTCAGAAAATCCCGGTTCTTTTATTTTGTTTCCCGGTTCTTTTATTTTGTTTCCTGGTTCTTTTGAAAAGTACCGTATTCCTTTGTAAATCCCGGGATTTTCGGTTCCGGGATTTCCCGGTTCTATACCCTCCGATTGATTTGAATTTAGGTATACCTATGTATTTCGACGCGCTGCGAATATCGCAGGCAAAATGGACGCATATTGCATTTTATAGATCACCTTGAAAAAACGTGATTTTTAATTTTTCACGTTGATTTGCCAAAATATTGATTTTTGCAATATGCATCTATTGGACATCTTTATTGTGATGTACCTAAGTAGGTACCTAAAATGTATTATGTAAATAAGTTACCGATAATGGTACTACTACATTGTACTCTTAATTGTTATATAAACTTATATTGTCACAAACCAGATACATGTATGTGGTCACAAAGTGTATAATTAAAATTATATGTTTATAATTTTAAAATTTTTACGTTTGAAAGTATCAAGAAGATTACTCGCACAGAACTGAGGTCAAGCGCGACGCGAGCCGCGCGAGGCAATATCACGCCGCGGAGCCGCTTCAAATACCTATAGTTTATCAACCGAGTTTTGCGAAATGGCTCTTAAACATTGTCCATCATAAACAAATACTACCCGGATGACCGAGTTTTGCTCGGTTTAGTGTTGGTTAACAACGCCACATACTCAAGTAGCTTTAGTGTTGGTACTCGCCAATAGATGTCAGGAAGAGTATTGTAGCAGTATTTCATTGCCTGAAACACGGATGACGGATGTTCTAAAAATGAATCCTAGCTAGATCGATTTATCGCCCCTGAAATCCTCTGCATACTAAATTTAATGAAAATCGTTGGAGCCGTTTCCGAGATTCAGAAAATATACAAGAATTGCTGGTTTAAAGGTATGTATTACATAATGATTACAAGAACTTACCATCTGCAGTTCTGCCAAATCCTGCAGCTACTGCCCAGTCTCCAACAAAGCTCTCGTCGAGGTTGCTCGGCAATGCAATGGGCTGGATACTGTCTAGAATACATTCTATTATATATTGGTTTTAATAGATTACTAAGTTTTATTATTTCTCCATGGGTTCCGCCTGGATCGACCATCCTCTTGCTTAAGTCAGTCGCCAAACGACTCGTTGTTTCTTTCTCTTGCCTTTGGTGCCTTTGGTACGTCCATTGGTTTGGTCCATGGGCGACGATAGCCACTTACTAAGTGAAACATCAGCTCGTTTGCTGGTAATTTCCATAAAAAATTTGATTGACCGTTTCGTTACCTGAAAGTGAGACTGGATTCTGTAGGTAGATGACAGCAATATCGTTCTGTAACGTGGACGGGTTCCAACCGGGATGTGTGGCGATGGTCGAGGTGGCGATACGTTGGCCGCCGTAGAACAGGAAGTGGGAACCAATGACCACTACGAAGCGGTTGGCCTGGAACCAGCCGTCGAACCAGCAGTGCGCTGCGGTCACCAGCCGGCTGGGAGAGATCAACGAGGACCCACAAACACCAGTGTTGGCGTGGTTCTTGTACGTGATGAGTAATCCTCCCTAGTAAGAGCAAGCAACACAATGTAAGTGATCTTTATAAGCTGTCAGTAACGACAGACCAACGCACCGAATAAACTAATAGATTTAGAAGCATGAAATTTTGTATAGAAATTCCTTACATGGTGTGGGGCAGCTAAGAAAGGATTTTTGAAAATTCATCTCGTAAAGAGGCAAACTAAGGGTTTAGTTATTGTAAAAATATAAAAATAAATAACATTCGATGTAAGTTCTTCTTTGGAATGCACTTTCTGCTTCGAATATTTCCGCAAACTAAGTCTGAATTCCGTTTATATTAGACGAGACGCATTGAAACGAATCGATCGTAACAATAGTCATATTATCTATAGCTATAATCACTGGCCTATTGAAGAGAAGTAAGTCTAGTTGACCTTATTAGAGACATTATCAAGAATTATACCAGTGACTCCATATTTCAGGTGCGTTTTCTTGAGGAGGCCTAAAGCATACTCCACTCCAGTGGTTATTGGTGGAAAAATTAATAATTATGTAGGTAACTAGGTATACGAAACGTACCAGGTAAGGATGTGAATTGGGTTGAGCTGCATCACCACCGACTATTCTTGAGGAAGGATTTTGATTGTCAAAGAAAGCGTCTTCCGCAGCCTTGATCCTCGAAGCCGCCGGGATAGCTATCCTCTCGTGGTAGCCCACCAGACTTTCCACCTCGACGGCATCAGAAACATACACCGCCAACGACAAAACTAGTAACAAAAACATTTCAAACGAAAAACCTAAGCCAACACTAAAATTTAACTCAATCAGCCATTTATAAGGTTTTTGTTAATTATCAACAAAGTGATTCGATCTTAGATATACCTACAATCAGATTATCACAATGATACAATCTTTTTTTATTAAATAATGCATAGATAGTTTTGATTTGTTTTCCTATGGTTATGTACAGGTTGAATTTTTCAAGTGTGCGTCGATGGCTAAATTTTAAACTACGAGGAATAGCAAAAAGTGGTCAAAGGAGTCTTGGGGCCGATTTTGACGCTCAACGGACAAGGGGTTAAAACTAAAACTGCATCATTAGATTTTTGAAAAATTGATTACCCTGGCCAGGAATCGAACTCGTTGATTTTGAAAAAAAAACTTAATCTGTATTATTAAACAACTCGGTAGTGTCGCTAACAAGGATCGAATTCTGGGAAGAAATTACATACGGCAAATTTAAGGAAAATGTTGAATTTAAGAAACTGCTGCCTTATAAACTTTTTTTACTATTTTTTTTTTATCAAAAATGTGCTATTTTAATCAAAATCGGCCCAGAGAATCCTTTGACCATTTTTCGCTACTCCTCATAGTTTCTTAACTGGCCATCCACGCACACTTGAAACATTCACCCTGTATACAATAAAATAAAGTCTATAATCATGCCACTTTATTGATAAAATAAACTACCTAGGTAAGTGTTCCTACTTGCGAAACAAAGAAAACAAGATACACGGAAAAATATTTTCTAATAAATATTTCCATTATAATTATAGATATTAGAATGTCAGTAATCATGTATAAGGCATAGAACTTCATTGACGTGCAATGTAGGGCTCCGTAGTGGTTAGTTAAACGACTATTACTCATTAACTACTTATACGCTAAACATATTATTATGTACGAAACCCTACATTGCGCGTGGCGTGACACGAACTTGGCCGTTTTTATAATTAAGTATGATGGCTTACTTTACCACAAGACAAAAATTTGAAATTACGGAAATAAATCAATTTGAAACTGAATCAAAAAATCTGTAACTATTAGGGTTTCTCAGTCAGGCTAGTAAGTATTAGTAATAGTAGTTTATTTATGACTAGCTTTTGCCCGCAACTTCGCACGCGGAAATTAAGCTTATCATATTTATTCCCTATTTCACCCCCTTGGGCGTTGAATTTTGAAAAATCCTTCCTTAGTGGATGCCTACATCATAATACGTGTGCGAATTTTAAGTTTCTAGCCCTAAGGGTTTGGCCTGTACGTTGATACATCAGTCAATCACTTTTGCCTTTTATATACAGGATGAGTTTATCAATAGTATTTAAAATATTAATTTTATTATGGTTTTTCTTTTTGTAAAACATCTTAATATTAATTCGAAGTAATTAATAACGTAGTCTGTGTCACATAACGTGATAAAGTTCGTATTTTTTTTACAATTTAGATTTATATATGCTACTTCATCTCAGTTTCGTCTTCCGAACCTCTGGTTTTTTTTTTCGGGACACCTTTTAAACTAACCCTCACCTTTTATCGACACAAATGCCCATATATGAGGTTCTAGACCTCTTCCTTTTGGAATGGCCTCCATTTTAATTTATTTTTATTATGTTAGACAACTCTGCCGAAAGACTTCGATTTATCTGGTCTTAAAGGTCCTATAGATGTGAAAAATCTATTAATTGAAAGGTAATACCACCTATTCATTACAAAAAAGATTGGATGAAGTTTCAAGTTACAAAGGTCATTAAAAAATTTATGATACTCAATGTAGTCAAAATTTTCACTAATTTTTGTAAGTTTTTCTAACATACCTACTTCAAAAACTAGCACATTAACACACCTTTTTCAGTATATGCATTGACTAAAAAGGATATTATCTAAAAAACGACATCAAAATCATTGCTCTAAAAGTTGCAAGACTGGTGACTTATTGCGGTTAGAATATGAGCCTTATGCGAGTTTTCATACTTCTTGCGACCAGCTACGTGCTACATTGAAAAAGAAAGATGGCTAAATCCCCACATGTCGGTGTTTTTGTCGATAAATTTCGCTATATTTCATGCCCCTAAATTATCGTTAGTTGGTCGCTGGACACACTGTATAAAAATGTTTAATTGTTTTTTTATGTTTCAAAAACTCAAAATCAAACAAAAACAGTTATGTTGCAAAACGTCTGCTGGGTCAGCTTGTTTAAAATATTATCATAAATCATCTCCCGCTGCGTTGCTCCCTATCATGTAAATATCAAATAAAACATGAAGCATTTTAAAAATATTTTATTAAACTTAAATCTAGTATATCTACTAAAATATCTTGGCACAACTATTAAACTATGTAAACGGAAAACCAATTGAGGGGAAGCGTGTGTTGAGGAGTTGTCAGCCGTTACAGGGACTCGGTGATCCAGTCCAGGAAGCTGGTGATCCTGGCGAACCCTGAGGGTAGACCGCTCTTGCATCCGGAGGCGGCGCCGAACGTGGTGATTCCAATCTGTAAAAAAATTTAATCAGATTTCGTCATTGTAGAAGAATGAGTCTTCTGACTCGCCCCTATACATATAATGTTTGCGTGAAGTTGTAAAGGACGCTGAAGCTAACAGCAACTCTCCATTAAAAAAATACACAATGTTGTATAAGACTGCTTCAGCGCTTTTATCCAGGGTTTAGAAATTGGCGCCACCAAATTGTTCTATCATCCGTGTTAATTATATATTATTAGGAAATCGCCCTCGCTTCGCTTCGGGAAAAATAGTAAAAAAAAATATAGCCTATGTCACCCGGGAATAGTATAACTTCCCAACAGTGAAAGAATTTTTCAAATCAGTTCGGTAGTTTCGGAGCCTATTCAATGCAAACAAACAATCAAATCTTTCCTCTTTATAATATTAGTATAGATATGGCAGTATGACCACTCTACTATCAACACGAGGATTGCTTGTTTTAGTCGCTAAACGACTCATCCGACTCGTCGTGATGCTGGAGTAGATTTCAGACTTTTTCCTTCTCTTTTCTTCCTTGGGGCCCAAGACTTGGGCACGCATCAATATCTTTGGTGTTGCTGATATTCATTGGCGACGGAATCTTACTATCAAGTGGCTCGTCTGCTCGTTTTTCGACTATTTAAATAAATAATGATTTGGCAAAGGGAGATCTTCCGTCAGGTACGTATATTACCTATTAGGCAGCCGAGCCCTGACTGATCTTGTAGAAGCGTTGTATACAGTGTGTTCAGCGACCAACTAGCGGTGATTAATTTAAAAGTATTAATACCATCTATTCATTACAAAAAAGATTAGATGAAGTATCAAGTTACAAAGGTCATTAAAAAAATTATGATACTCAATGTAGTCAAAATTTTCATTAGTTTTTGTAAGTTTTTCTAACATACTTCAAAAACTAGCACATTAACACACCTTTTTCAGTATATGCATGCATTGATTAAAAAGGATATTATGTACAAAACGTCATCAAAATCATTGCTCTAAATCGCAAGACTGGTGATTAATGGTCGTAGCACACATATCAATTCGTAAACGGAACGTAAACGTATCAACTCTTGCATGTCAGTATTCTTTGTATGAAACTCCCTACTGTAAAGCACACTTATCGGATTCGTAACGTAATCGCCTCGCCTCGAGACAAGCTCACGAACCGCGGTACGGTGTGTGGACGACTTGCCGTACCCGCGCTTACGTCTCACCGTACGCTATCCTTCGACTTTCCGTTTCCTCGTGCGCGCGCCGCGCCGCGGCTACCGCTGCGTCGGCGAACTGCTGTCATTCATTCCGTCAACCAGCGGCCGGCGAGCCGTAAGCGCGGCGTCGCCTAGCCGTAGCCGAGTCGATTTGGAGCTGTTGGTCGGTTATAACGCGCTTACGTTAGGTTGACGGCGAGGCGATCCGGTGCCGATCCCTTTCCGAGTTGATATGTGCGCTATGACCATTATTGCTGTTTGAATATAAGCCTTAGGTCAGTTCCCATACTTCTTGCGTCCAGCTACATGCTATAAAAAAAAGACGGCTAACCCTCACATATAAGTGTTTTTGTCGATAAAATTTGGTATATTTCATGCCCTTAAATTATCGCTAGTTGGTCGCTGGACACACTGTATGCAACTGATAAAGAAAACTTCGATAGCGTGATTCAAGTCGTCGTGACGTCACCGCGTGACATGAGTGCGTTGTCGCCACAATGAGTTTAAGAGTTTATTTATTTATTTATTTAAAACTAGGAAATCGCCCTTGCTTCGCTTCGGGAAAAATAGTAAAAAAAATTATACTATAGCCTATGTCACCCGGGGTTAGTGTACCTTCCCAACAGTGAAAGAATTTTTCAAATCGGTTCAGTAGTTTCGGAGCCTATTCAATGCAAACAATCAAATCTTTCCTCTTTATAATATTAGTATAGATTTATGTCACCTTATAAAAAATGATGAACAAAGGGCAAACTTAATGCCTAATGGCATAGTTCACCAGTCAACCTTGGGTTTTTTTTTACTTAAAATAAGTTAATGCTTGACCACAATCCCACCTGATGGTAAGTGGAGATGTGGTCCAGGGTGGTGAGAGCACTAACTTAATAAAAGCCTATTCACTCTTTTTTATAAGTCATCCACGTCATAAGTGGGCGGGATCGCAGACCTAAACGCGGGTGGGTGGGTGGATGTGGAAAGAACTGATGGCAGGTGTTATACACAAATATACAATTATACAAAAACACTTACACGTACATATTAAGACTGACACATACACACACATTATACTTAAGATGATAAATTGAAAATTATCTTATATGCATCTTTACGGCTAAAATGAAACATGTAATTATTATAACAACTTTTTTCTGTAAATTAGCTTTTAAGTTAATTTAAAAACTTTTGTAACTTAAAATAATTTTAAAACTTGATAAATTTATACATAGATTCTAACACTCTTATAAGTTTAATGGGAGGGGGACTTGGTGTGCTATATTACAGGCTCCGGCTTACCTTAGGCAACAGATCTCCCACAAATTGTACATTCCTTATTGTATAAGAGAAAAAAAAAGAAAATGTGTGCAATTCACACGTGGTAGAAGTGAAACTTTCCAAAATTTTGGTTTCAAGATAATGATATGAAAAAGCAATAAATCGAATCTTAAAGCAATAAATCGAAGCGCCATCTATGAATACAACTTAGCACTTTTTAAAAATCTATCTAGCAATAAAACGAATGTTCTATCTTACTCCTCACGCCATCTATGAATACAACTTAGCATTTTTACTGTCTGTATAATCGGCTGGTTCGATCGAGAATGAAAGAATGAAATTCTTATTTATTGTTGATAAATTCTTTGAAAATATTTAAAAGAGCATTTGAAAGTATTTAAAAACAGTATAAAAATAAAACTAAAAAAAAATAAAACTAAAAAAAAAGAAATATTGTGAGACGCGAACCTGCGCATCAGGTATTGTGTATCTACGTCCTGTCCATTGAGCTACGGACTAGTTAAATTGAATGACGAAATTAGCGGTTATATTATCTTACCTGTCGTTGCATCCGGTTTCAAATCACTAACGATTCTAAAGAAGTTTCACTTCAAAAACTAACATTTTGTGGAGATAAATAAAGAACTATAATTATTATTATTATTATACCAGCTTACCAATCTTGGGTTATCACCGCGAGTGACGAGCGGTCCACCGGCGTCTCCCCTGCAGGTGCCGACGCCACCGACTCCGCTGGTGCACATGGTGTTGGGTTGCGCGATGTTACCGAACACTGAGCGACAGTCCGCTACAGAGATCACCTGGAGCGTCACCTCGTGGATCACGGACAACACATTCACGGTTGATTGGCCTGGAAACAATGCAGCGTTAGTGTACCTGGATATCGTAGGTGTAAGCCTATTTTTATAAATGAATGTGTAGCGACCCTACATTTGTACATTGTAGATGAGCAACCCTGGTTTGGTTACCATAGTATTAGAGAATAACAGTATTGTCATTCATTGTCGAGCTAGAAAAACAGCAAAATATTGTATTAATGAAAATATTGAAAATATAAGCATGCAAAGAGAAGGAATATAATTTTTATTTTTATTGTAATTATCTGAGATCCCTGGCTATCCATATAGGTGTCTCAAATACCGCGAAAGAAAGAAAGAAAGAAAGAAAGAGAGAAAGGAAAAAGTATATTTCTGTGCCAATTAGGTACACACATAATATAATAGTACTTACATCAGTCGAGAAAATTTGATGATTAAACAAAAATGTAAGGAAATAAATTCTTCCATGGCTTATAAATAATCCTATGTCTATCAAAATTCAAAATACAGTTCGGATGATAGGATCGATGAGAAATTTTAAGGAACACCTCGAATATTGTAGGTATAGATAATGACGGTTTTGATTAAAGTATGTTTCACGATAATGTTAGTATTTCTTAGTAACGATGCTGGTTAGAGATATTATGTTAAAACTATGTAGTTTATATTGTGTAATTACATTGTCATGTACTGTTGTTTGACCCAAATAAAGTGAAAAAAAAAATTATCGAAGACTAGGTTGAACTTGAAGTTGGTTTTATATTTTGATAAAATTTTGTTAATTTATTATTGTAGGTATACTGACTGTCACTGGTGAAGCCATATCCTGCAGCGATGCCCCACTCTCCCACGAAGGTTTCGTTAGGATTGGTCGCCAGTTGGATCGGTTGGATGTTATCTGAAATTTCATTAATCTTTATTGCAAAACATTTAAGAATAAAGGAGTACCAGTCCAATGTCGACCCTTGGAGATGAAGAAAAGATGTTATTAAGAAATTAATACGTAATACCTAATGTGTGCAATATGCCTCCATGACAACTATTAAAATTACCTCTCTAGGGACCTATAAGATTTAAATTAAATAAAGAATAAGTATTGCAGCGACCTCTGTGATAAAATAAAGGAACCACTTATTTCTTGTTTGTGTTTAAGTCTGGAATACCTACGAAAATGAATTGTATTATGGTTTTTATTCAAACAAAATGCTCATGTTCATACAACTATCAATCGATTGTAATTTCGCAAGTAAAGTTTTAATAGGCGAAAAAGCAAGAAAAAAAAAATTATTGTCCGATCAAAAGATTTTGTTATGGTAAGCTTACCTATTTAATTAAGTTATAATAATAATTGTAATTATGTGTCTCCAATAAAATTCTAACGGATTCAAAAGCAAAGAATTTGGACAGTTGGAAGGTTGAAGATTAAATTAAAATCACCACATTAATTAATTAATAACACACAGATGAAATATAGCCAACAAAATACTAACTTGTTAAAAGGACAGGAGTCTTCAGGATAATGACAGCGAGGTTGTTGTTCTGTGTGACAGGATCCCATCCAGGGTAAGTAACGACCGAGTAGCTGATGGTACGGAATCCGCCCGAGAACAGGAAGTCTGAGCCGAGAACCACCACGAATCGTTCGGCTTGGACCACACCGTCGTTCCAGCAGTGGGCTGCGGTCAGCAGACGGCTGGCGGAGACCAGCACGGACCCACAGACACCGATGTTGGGACGGTTCACGTAGGTAATCAGTAATCCTCCCTAGAAAGCAAAAAAAAACTCAATCTTTACTTTTCTTTCTTTTCTTTTTTCTTTTCTTTTTATTATTATAATATATGAACAGACATCTCGAACAAAATGTGTCCAGCCGGGAGGTTCGATTTTCAAAATTGAGCCCCCGTTCTCCTTGCAAAATCGAACGAATCCATTGAAGATTGAAGCCCATTGACGCAAATTGATTGGGACATACATCGTGGTCGCGGTGTCGGTTCTATACGCTAGTAATAATACTACAATGAATCTTTAGGAAATTTTATGAATGAACAGAAAAACGGAACCTTTATTGTTCAGGGTCCTATTGGATCCTATTACTCATGGGTCCGCCTGTTTGTCTATCAAGGCGTTCAAGGCATAATAAGGCCACTGATTCAAGTTGTATGTAGTTTAAAATGCAGTGAATCAAATAAAATAAAATATCCAGGCTATTAGAAATGACACTTTTTCGGGTGAGTAACAAACTGACAAGGCAAAGCTTTCCAACCAAGCAAAGGTGATTTGGTTACTATAAATATTAATATTCCATAATTTAAATTAACTTACCAAGTAGGGATGCGAGTTGGAACTGGCAGCACCTCCGCCGACAATTCTAGCGTTTCTATTCACATTGGCATGGATATTGTCTTCAGCCACCTTGATTTTCTTTGCCATTGGAATAGCAACCCTATCGTGATAGCCTAAAGCCTTCTCCACCGGCGCGGCGGCCGAGGCACACGCCACCAACAAGAATATCGCGAATAGAACCTGCATTCTTCACGACAACCTTACGTCGGTTACAATGCACGCAATAACAACGATTTAAATAGCTTTTATTATCACTCGATTAGAAGATACATTATTCCGATCATTTTAATTAGATAATTAATTTATAAGCGATAATCTCTGTACTATTTTTTGGACATGTGAAGACACTTTGAATTATGTTTCTTTGAACTGTGTATCTTTGAAGATAATACCGCTTTTTTGATATGATTTCCATGTATCGATTATGGTGTTATTGTCCGATAATAATGTTTACATTTGCTGCATTTCTGTAACTTTCTTTTAAATACATACAACAAAACTGTAATTGATCGACATTTATACATGAAATATATTTGTAAAAACTACTTTATTCAAAAAAAGATCCAGTAACAATATTTTTTATGACATGACTATGACTTAAACGCGCAGTTAGGCCGAGCATAAACGTCACCCCTTTTTTACACGGTACGAAAATTCTTCTTCGCAAGGTTTAAAAATATAACTTAGGTCACGAATTAGCATGATTTTAGTGCGGGTACGATAATCGTGACTTCAATGATCTATTATTGCATGGATGTAATTTACATAAGGGATTGTAACATACTATTTATTATCCAATATAATTTTAATAAATGTTGCTTAATAAACCATCGCAATAAGTAATACCATTAGGTTCATTGAACCTGGCACATAACACTTAATTCATATCGTATCATCTTCGTTTTCGTCGTACTTAGGTTAAAAAGATACAAAAAAATTAAATAATTTATTTTACTATTTAAGGTAAAAAACGGTTTACTTATCATTACAAATTGCTGCATGTTAATACATTGTGACAGAAGTTTGAAATTATTTGCATTAACTGTTTAAAGAAAACAGAAAAAAATAAAAGAATATAATTTAGAATTGCAGAATGCTGTCATGTTATTATAAGATGTAAATGAGGCACATAAAGACATATTTAGACTTTAAAAAAATATCGTCAGACAAATCAATGACAAAAAAAACTTAAAAAGCCGTTCTAAAAAGGGGCCGTCCATTAATCACGTGAGGCTTGAAAGGGGGGGGAGGGGTTTGACAAAAATCACGAAAATATCACGAGGGGGGAGGGGGGGTGTAGTAAGATATCACGTGTATTTATTTTTTCGTCAAACGCGCGATTTTTAAATAGAAAAGCAGCGTGTAGTGTGACTTTGACTTGCCGTTGCCAGGCAACGAACGAAGGCCTCACGCGCCGCCACCGACTGCCCGGCTCGGCATGTTTTGGATTAAAACAATGTCGAAAGTAGGTGATCTGTATAAAGACCTTTTTGCAGAGTATAAGAAAGGAAAAATACACGTGATGTTGGTTTAGCCTTAAACCTCACTACATATCACCAAGGGGGAGATAAAAAAGATCACGTGATTAATGGACGGCCCCAAAGTAAATGATTCTCTAATAATTTTTATCTGCATATTTTATGTACCAATGTGTGTAAACCTTAACGAATATTTTCTATAATAAACTAATCCAGTTGAATTCCAGTGACGTCATGGATCCATCCCAGATAGCGCTGCACTCTGGTAAAGGCGGAAGGCAAGTTATCATTACAGCCAGTACTGCTTACGAAAGTTGTCACTCCAATCTGTGATAAAAAAACATAATAACATGTAATAAAAAATATAAAATACATAATATAAACTAGATTTATGTGCAAGACTGCTATAATTTAAAACTCCTTTTTAGTTACGTGTCCCCCCCCCCTTCTAGCCAGCTAAGCGGGTATACCTAGTTAGACATATAAAAAAATTCACTTACATACTTAAATGTATTACGATGAATCAGAATATACAAGGGTTCCAATTTTACTTCGGAACCCTAAAAAGTATCACGGCTATGTTAGCTTATGAAGTTTTTTTTCATATATGATGTATTTTTTTTACTTACCAAAATAATTTCTTCAGTCTGGCTGAAGAAAATTGTTAAAGGTCCACCGTTGTCGCCCTGAAAATTGTTAGATATTTAGTAGTTACAGGAACCAATGCAAACAAGGAAGCAGTAAAAAGGTACAATATTAATACATATTTTAATATTGTCGAACAAAGGCAGTGATGTAGGCAATATGTAGTTGAAAATTTTAATGCACCTAACGAGAATCAGAAACAGTTACTTTTTTCAATAATGCAGCAATAAAACAACAATTAAATGCTATTAAAGGGACATTTCATGTGTTTTGATAAATATTTAATACCCATATCTGTCTGTATGTTGTCAAGCAGATACCTAATCTATTGGTGTGTTTTGGTTAATGTATTAACTTGTAATGTAAATATATTGTGTCTATATTGATAGGGCAGGAAACATCATCTGTTCTGTAATCTCAGTATTTATCATAAAAAAATACATCAAAATTCTTCTTAAGCCCATAACTGCCCCAATGTTGGGGTTGGGTCTCCATTCACAATGTGTGGGATCAGGCCAGGTCTACCGCGCTGGCTAAGTGCGGACTGCGGACTGCTAGACTTCACACACCTTTGAGAGCATTATGGAGAACTTGCAGGTGTACTGGTTTCATTACGATGCTTTCCTTCACCGAAGCAAAAAACAAAAACAAAAACCACACATCACTTTTTGAAAGTTAGAGCTGCAGGATTTGAACTTAGTCTCCAGCGGGAATCCATACCTAATAGTGAATCATCGTTACCTACAACGAAGACATCAAGGTTCTTAAGGTATTAAGGTTCACCTTACAAGTGCCCGAATCTTGACTGAATCCGCAGACCAAGTTTTCCGGTAATTCATTGAGGTACGAGGAGTTGCACATGGTGTCTATCATCACTGTCATCAGCTTCTCTCGCAGAGTGGGAGATATGAACGATACACCTGAAACAACGAGATAATAATAACGCCATATCGTTGTGTTCAAACTATCCATTGACTGGGAGAGAATGCTTTTAGCATTAAGTCCGCCTTATTTATTGTACAAATCTTGTATGGTGTAAAAAGTTAAATACTTATTTATATAAATTCTATAAAGCTATAGTAAATTCTACAAATAGTTACAGTATATTATTGTTTCCTAGATAACTATATTACCTAATGTAACTACGTACCTGACGCAGGTATACCCCAGCCGGAAGCCGTCGCTCCGAGACCAGCGAAGTTATTCTCAGCTATCCTCAAGTACGGAAGCCGAACTGTGTTTATTGTTGCTGCGGAAGGGAAGCTTTGTTTTTAAAATGTGATAAAAAGTGTCGATCTCCACTTGTAGCTCTTGTCAAACCCTTTACTTCGCGAGGTCACTTCCTACCAATAAGTATTATTTGCATGCCCATAAAGAAGCGTAATCGGTCACTTCGAAAAATTACGCGTTGATATGGTTGATGTCGTCAAAACTGAATAGGTTTTTACCACAAAATAGATAATAAGTCTTTTACTAAGTTAGTGCGCTTTACTTGCCGTTTTCATTGCCACTTACAATCAGGTAAAATTGTTGTCAAGTTGCAAACACTAACTTGATTTTATGTGAAGTTTGTTTCAACTAAGCCTCAAACTCATTCACTTCATCTCTTGGAAATTCTTTAGCCATATCTGTGCACGCAAGCGCGCCACCGTGGTCTCAGGTACAGCACCACGGATGGTTACCTCCCAATTAGGGTTGCCAGATGGTCGCCCGGTCGGGATACGTCTTGATTGTCCCAACATTTTACATGATGTCCAGAGTCCCAACAAAATACAAAATGTTCCAACAATTCACTCGATTCAACAGAACGCGTTTGCCGCAGCGGCCGGCGCCTGTCTGCCGTACGCGCTCTAGCCGATTTTTTCGTTGTCAGCTCGTTTGCTGGCTATTGCCAAAAAAAATTTTTTTGTCTCGACATATCCCGACGTTTTGAAGTTTTGTCCAGATATTTCAGTCTTGCAATCTGACAACCCTACTTCCAATGGAAGTCATTTAACACTTTTTATAACCCTTTAAAGTCAAAGTCATAATATTTTATTCATATAGGTATCACTGATACACTTATGCACGTCATTTTTAAGGAAATAAACGTTCATAATTTATTAAAAAAGTAGCTAACCCGTCAACTGCAGTGTGTTAGCGAGCCGCAGCAGCGCGATGTCGTTAGCGAAGGTGTCGGGATGCCAGGCCGGGTGCACCACCAGCTCGGCCACATTGACCACCCGGCGACCGTTCTCGTAGCGGTCGTACAGCGAGTGAGCGCCCAGGATTGCCTTTACAACACTTACTGAACTTTAAAAATACCTTCTATACCTATGTCATAATATTGTATCGTTGAAGGCAAGTGTGTGAATGCAAGGTGTCTTTTAATAACGCTTCGCACTCATAGCCCCACACTAGGATTCCCTGTGTCGTGGGTGCCATGGACAACACACAAGACAAGGACACTCACACCCAGACCGAGAAGAGACATTCAAACTCATCATTCAAATTTCTGTCTCGCTGGGAATCGAATCCAGGATCCTTAGCGCGGCGATCCGGCATGGTAACCATTGCGCCACACGGGTATCTTTAAGGTAAGAGTGAATAGACTTTTACTAAGTTAGTGAGTCTTACCACCCAAGACTACATCGCCACTTAATTATCATCACGTGGGTTTATAGTCAAGCAATAACTTATAAGTTACAAAAATTATTCAACTTGAATGAATAAATGCGTTATTTCGAAATTGGTTTAGATATATCCTTTTAAGGTCAAACTACGTCATTTCTTCCATAATCCATCAATAGAAAACATGAGGGTTTCATAAGAAGAATTGCAACAAACTTCCAAGTCCCAAGGATCTGTCTACTCAAAAATGGTTCCTACTTGAATGAAAACAGCGTTGACCTTTCCGAAATGTTCTCAAAAGATATGAACTATGAGTGTATAGCGTTATATTATTTTCAGGTTTATTCCACCCATCAAACAAAGAGCAGAGAATGTGATGACCACCTGCACGTTATCAACTAGCTGGTCATCATGGAAGCAGCAGTGCGCGGCGGTGATGACCCACTCGGGGTGCAGCAGGGCTCCTCCGCAGAACCCAATCTCACCAGTCGTCCCCACCCGCAAGTACAGGGCTACCTGGTGTGGAGACAACCAAGGTACAAGATAAAATACATTGGGCATACCACAGATCACTAAATAAGGTAAATAACTCACCGCCTTGTATTTGACTGAGGAAGAAAAATACCGTGCTGGATTACATAAATCCTGTATTTACAAGCTACTACGCCCATCCACGTCAAAAACCATGCTGTTTTCTGCCAGTAACTTCCGGACAGAAAAACTTTATTTACGTAATCCAGCACGGTATTTTTCTTCCTCAGTCAAATACCAGGTGGTGAGTTATCTATATAGAGGCAATCACTAAAGCTGGCTTTTGCATTTAAAACTCGAATTGTAATAAATCCAAAAAATCTTTTTAATCAATTTATAGACTAGCTCTTAATAAAATTCCCAAGCATTTGTAGGTAGGTACAATTGAAAACAGATGAACTATTTGCGTAGATAATTGGGTATTGTTTCGGGCAGACGCCTCTGGTGACTCAACCTGTCAGTCGATATGATAACTGTAACGACCAATAGCTATCATATTCATCATCATATCATCCAACACATACAAATGATTCATAGAAACATTATTAAACACACTTATTGCCTGGATCGTCCTGTAGCCTGGACAATAACATACAAAGAAAACAAAGACCCTGAATCTCGTCTAACAATAAGTTGAGTATGGCAAGATGCTTCAAAATTAATATCTACGTAAGTAAGTACAATGCTTAGAAATTATAAACTTTCTTGTTTTTTGAACATTTTTTGCCGTACTGTTGCTTCATCGGGTATTCATTTTATATTCATCATTTTATGCTTATAGGAGGTCCTGGGTTGGTCTTAAAAATGTGCCTCGTCTTCAGTAACCGTTAATGTTTTATTAGTAGTAACATAAGACTACAGAGAAATACTGTTGTAGACTCGACAATAACTTCACTTACTTGAAAGGGTCTCGAGTTCCGTTCGCTGATTACTCCACCAGCTATTCTGGGGGCGGTGCGACAGATTCCATCGCTGCAGGTGCTTGACACATTCACAGTCAGTATGGAGATAATCAGTACTTCTAATAACATTTTAACGCTAAAAACGCGCTATTGTAAAAATATCTAAAGATCTAAATATCTAACCAACATTTTAGTTACACCAAAAGTTACATTCGTATACTCTGAGAACTTGAGAAGCGCTATCTCGGCTTGTGAAGAATTTTACTTATCTCCAGAGCTGTATCATCTTTCTAGATATGTCGATATCGATCGATAAATGTTTGAGATTGGTCATATCTATCCATTCTTGCTGTGACATCGTTTTCTCTCCTATATTTTCTGTTTATCACAAACTTTCGCTTTCTTGTTTACTTTGCTATTGATAACTGATAAATATTGCAAAACATTCAATACTGTACTGTCCCGCTCCCGACTACAAGAATGGATAAAATATTTTGATTTAACCTACTTGGAAAAAAAATAAAAACTTTGTTATTCATTAATGTAACAATAAATAGCGCTAAATATTATTGTATCCAATTGTGTAAAAGTATAATCCCTATTTATAAAGTCAGGAAAGAGGGCAATCAAATAAAAAGCGTCAATATTTGAAAACATCATTTATTATACTTTCCTCAAAAAAGTAAAATTTGAAATAAAATATTTAAACATACATGCGATAATGTGAACAATGTAGGTGCAGGGTACTACGACTCGGACACACCACGCTCTATACAATATCATAGACTTAAAGAACCGAAAGTGATCGTAACATAATGGAGGTGAAATTTAAATATACGTAAAGGTACGTAGTGTGAAATGTTGGCAGTAAAAATAATTAAATAATACACTTTTAAATAGTCACATTACTTTGTAGAAGCACTTATAAGGCGATAAAGCATACTTACACCTCGATTACTGTAACGACGCTTCGACGCCGCTCGTCCCCGCACACATACCTCCTACTTTTATAATAATAATTACGATACATCTAAGAAGGGAAAACTCTGATATATCTTAAATATAAATTTACGTTTAAATGCGGCGTTCGCAACCGACGGCGGCATCGAAGCGTTCGGAAGAAGACACTTTCGAAATGGAAATTAATCCTAAACATACGTAGCTTACGTTATACTTTATACTCTCGTGATGCAAGCCCGTCAATCAATAAAAACGACGCTCACTGGGGGCTCAAACTATCGTAAATGCGGTTACACTCTGGCCTCCTAACTAACTGTAGACATTCAATGCTGTTCGCATTCCGTCGACTGATATACTCGATTGGTCAATTGTTTCAATAAAACATCTAGTTCTGCATCTGGATCCAATATTTGAACGATATAAACTTCTAGTTCAGAGGAATTCACATTAAACTAGATCTGTCAATAGATAATACGTATATATATAATATAAATAGTAATGTCATATACATAGCATATGTATAATTAGTAGATATAATATATCTCAATTTAAATACTAAAAGTCGTTTATTTATAAATAGCATCGCATTTAAAATTTCAATAGTAATAATCATAATTATGCATTCAATTTATAGTCAAAAATCTTTCGACAGGACAACACCTACGCATCTAGGAGTGGGATCTTACGTTCGGACAAAAATATATCTCTACAGTCGGTCGGGCCGACAATAAATACAGTTCAGACAACGGCGAACGATTCAAACACTCGGAACATCGATAGTGATATCGACACTGAACAGTCTTAAATAACGTATTTGTACGCAACAAAACGATAACAACATGGTCGGTGTTCGGTCGGAGGGTGTGGGGCCGCGGTTTCTTCATTAGCAAAGCTTACGGCAGCAAGCGTCGTGAGAAACGTGCGGCGTGCGTAATGAGAACCGCCGGCGAGTCCGCTCCGCTCCGCTCCGCCCCGCTTAGCTGCGCACACCACGTATACACACTTTTACATATATGTACAAATAATGGGTATAAATGGTAATAAATCGGAAAATGAGGATGCTAAAATCAGACTGATCCAAGATATTTTTTTTTTAGAATAATGATATTTTTGTCTGGAAGTAAAAATAATCGTGGTAACATACCACACTAGTCCAAATGATATGTGTACGATAACATGCCAGTACAAGTCAGCATTATCAGCAGCTAAATATCTTTATTCCGAAAAAAAATGTCATGTGGATCAGTCTGGTTCTAACGTATTCAAATACGCTACAAATATAGCTTATAGGGTAATCACATTGTCTTCATATTTTGTAAAATACGCTTACAGATACGTTTTCCTGTAAACTATAACAAATATAATTGGATACGGGAATTGCAAGATAAAATAAAATATTAATCATTGTACATATAAATATTGTCAATATTAGGTACCTACAAAGTTCATCATAAACTACATATATGCCAGTGAATTAGCTTCGAAACAATCAAATGTTATACATTAATGTTGGAACACAGTACGCTCATGACAAAAAGCAAATGCGCAAGTATAATGCCGAACCATTTAAAAACATAGACACCTATAGACATAACGATTAACTCCATCGTTTGTGATAAAACAGAATTATTTGTAAATATCACTATATAGGAACTGTAATGTTACAAAGAATTAATGAGAAAATAAATGTCTTAAACCAGAATTAAACTATTGATCGTCTCGAAGCCAAATCTAGTATAATTCTTAAAATATATCTATCACCCAAACGACACTTAGTAACATTTATGTTACACAGTACTTAGTAACATTTTATGTTGGTAAGGTGTAATGAATTGGTTTGATTTGTTAGCCTACAATGCAATGTGGTCAAACGACACTTGCGCCCCAACTGAGTCACTAACGGTTACTTAAATCGCTCCATAGTACAGAATCACCATACAAAGTCTTAAAAAAGGGCAAAAATAAATAAAATTGAAAAATAACTCTAAATACTTAATCAACGTACGGTACCCTCACCAAGCGAATTTAACTCGCACTTGTCAAGTTATTTTATATATTATTACTTTTAGTTGTGTTAATTTACAAGCTAAATATCATAATAGTACTTCAATTAAATTTTTTTTGCCCCTCATAAAGATATCTGTAGGGTATTCGGTCTATACTAGGGTTAGTCGGTAATCACGGGATTTATTTCAACAATATTACATTATTAAATGTTTGCTAAAAACGACTTCCGATCACGAAACACAGAGGACAAACAATAAGACATGAAGATTTAAGTTCATTACACACGTGCCGTGTCGTCATGCGGGGAGGATTGTCGCATGCTAGGGTCACCTAGGGTGAGAATAGGAAGGAAAGTGTGTCGACTGACTTCTTCTCCAGCCTGAAAGGGGCAGGGTACTGTTAGCTGTAGCTGGAGGCCACGGGACGGACACGAAATACGAGAAGTGACGTCATGCATGCTCTGACATCTTGTGTTATTTAACTGTATGATTATGTAAAGAGGGTAGAACTAGATTTTGCATGCCTACGATTAACTACCTACTGTTGTCTATAAAAGTTTCATATTTATTCGGAAGAAATTTTATATGCCCTCCCCCTGGGCCAAAATTAAATTTGTTTACCCCCGCGCCAAAATGGGACTGTCAGAACATTTCTCACAATTTTTTTTCAAATGAACATCTTACTGTTGCAAGCAAAAAGCAAAAATTTAGAAGATTAGAATCAAGGAGTTACATTTTTTATAAGTTACTACTATTTTACTATACATTTATTTACCTACAAATTTTTTTTTATATAATAATATCATGGTTGTTTATAATATGAAGCATAATATAAAATAAAAAAAGTGGTTTTCTGTAAAGTCGGTATACGTACGGTAGTTTAACCTGACAACATCATGACAAAACATTGATGAAATGATTGCATACTTTAATTGTAGATAAAATTCAATAATTTTAATTAAATTACCATTATTTTGTATAGGAAAAGGAGTGAAATGAAATCTACATTTTGATTCATAAATTAACTATGCGGCACGAACCGAGCGCTTCGGCCGTTCGTGCCTCTCTTTCGCTTGTTCCGCGCTCTCGCTCGCGGAACGTGACATGACGTCACCCGGCGTTCGTCGTTTTAATAGACGTTGTCACGTCAATAATATGGTTTAAAGTATGTTATAGTTTCAATACGCATGCTGTGACTATCTGTAAATGGAATTATGTGTAAGCAACCTAAGACCTCTTTATAGTTGGATCAAGTATTATATATTCTTTTGGTGGTTCACTCACTTCTTCTTCAAGGTGAAGAAGGACCGGCGCTTGGTCTCCTGCGCGTGGTGCGCGGGCAGCGTCTGCGAGCGCGGCGCGGGCGCGGCGGTGCGCGCGCGCAACGCGTCCAGCCACCACGCCATCTCCGCCTCGTCGTGCGCCTGCAGCAGGAACTCCGCGCCGTTGCTCAGCCTACCGCACACAAGTCATGTGTCAAGTTATTAAAGTCTAACGCCCCAACTCAGAGTCACTAAAGTCCGATTTACACGTATTAAGTACTTAAGTAGATAACTAAATTTTAAGTAAATTAATACGTGTAAACAGACATTTTAGTAACTTTTTAGTTAAAATTTACTTATCTACTTAACTACTTAATACCTGTAAATCGGACTTTACAGTTACTTAAATAGCTCTTTAGTACAGAATTTGTATGGTGATTCTGTACTAAGGAGAGATTTAAGTAACCGTTAGTGACTCTGAGTTGGGGCGTTAATGTTACTAACTCTAAGAAATGTCAAGTAAAGGTGTTATGCAATCAAAAATTGGCTTTCAAATTATGATGACTGAAATGTGTAGATCGAAAATACTTGTAGATTGTAAACATTAAAAATATATTTTAAAACCCATCTACATGTCATTTTAATATTTTAAATCAGTGGGTTAGAGTTCTTAAGTTCTAGCCGAAAAATGTAACTATCCAAATTCTATTAAAAATATTTAAAATAACAAAAATTAAGACACTTAATATCATGATTTATGTATGATAACAGACGGCTTGGAAAAGCGGTTTCATTGGACACAAAGGGTCAAACCATCAAAATTTGATAAACCAAATTGCCAACTCTTAACTGTCAACAGTTTCTCGTAACGTCATAAATTCTATGGATTTAACACTTCTCCGTTTCAAACCCTTTAAACCATTTGCGTATAATCTTTTAATACATCAACACAGCTCATTACCTGAGACGGAACACGTGCTTCTTCTTGGTGTAGTTGGCGGCGACTTCAACCACGGCGGCGTTGAGGTCGAGCGGGGGCTCCCCGCGCCAGCACTGCTCGGGGGAGGCCTTGTACGCCTTCTGGTCCTTGTAGAACGACATGCGCCCGTCCTTCGCCACCACGTACACCTTGTCCCACGACCTGGTTATCCCATATGACAGTAGATGGTCCTTCGAGACTTACGATCCTTCGAGACGTACGGTCCTTCGAGACTTATAGTCCTTCGAGACGCATAGTCCTTCGGGACCCTTCATCATCAACGTACAAGTAAGATTTTTTTTAACTGATGCAAAAATATTGGAGACGAACCATACCAAGCAAAATATCCAGTATTTTGCTTGGTAAGCTGAGTCACTACTAATTTTTTAGCTAGTGTCGTCTGTAGTTATAAAGAGTACTATATTAGTATATATTTAGCATACAGTCGTAGTTTTCTGAAATTGTTTGAAGACAAAATTAAAAATATTTTACAGATGCAGTATGTCGATTAAATGTGATAAAAATGCATTTTTAATAAACTTTTTGAAATCGTAAACTGGCAACAAATATTTTTGAAACTCTTCCGAGAAATAGCAACGAAACAATTGCAATACACTTCACTTAAAAATATATATAGTTAATTGATAAATCGCAAACCTGTTGGACGCGCGCTTGGCAGCGGATTCCCATTCGTGTTTGCGTACGAGAGTGCCCTCTACACCCTCGTCTTCTCCGGCGGGGCTGGCGCCCTCTGTGTCATAAATAGATTATTATACTACGTGTAATAACGTTAGTGCACTGCTGAAAAAGAGCTAACTTATTGCGTTAAGTGAGAGCTAGTCTTTAGGTGTGGGCTTCGTTTCAAATAACAATTTGTTACTTGAGAGTACAATTTTACTGTACCATAGTATAATTGTGCCAAGAACTTAACTTATTGTAAATAGATTTATATTCGAAACAAAGCCCAAACCGATAGACAAATCAAATAAAAGAAAACACTACATAAATAAATTTTAATTCCGGCATTGTTGTCTAAAATCGCACGTGACAGTTTGATACTTCAGTCCTTACTTCGCGAGTCGTCAAACAAATGTATTAGGTATTGGACACAAACAGAGTATAATTATATCAGCAGTCCATGCGCTCACAACACAACAGCACACACAAAGCATCACGTACGTACTTGGCTGGAACGTTGTCAGTCGTTGAGATGAGACGTCTTCGATTCCTCTTGCTTATAATTTCAGACGTAAACTCAGTCAAATAATTATGTCGTTCTTTAATTAAATCACTTATCTATATTTAATTTGTCTTTGATAGTAACGTAACTAAATATAGTGTAATATCATAAATATTAATAAATCACGAGGAAATTAATAATATAGCTATGACTAGTATTTTATACTCAAAAATATTCTATTACAATGTTACTTTACAAATATAACTAATATTGTCTAACAAGTCTAAATAATTAACATTAATTGATAAATAAAACTATTTTTTAGAGGTCAAATCTCCTACTTAGTACAAAGATCCTATCCATCCACGGTAATCCTGTATCATCTGTATAATCATCAAGATACCTTCATCGTCGCTGTGAGGGGAGCCGGTGAGTAGCTTCTTGGCGGTGCGCCAACGGAAGCTCCTGAAGGGCGATTTGCTTCGCGACCGCGACTTCACCTTACCGGAGCTGGAGGGCGTGGCCGGCGACGAGCTAGCTCCTCCCGCTGGTGTACGTTGGGGAATGGAGGGGGTAATAGCGGACAGGGGGGGGGGGGGTGACGTCATGCGGTGACGATAGCGGGTCGATATAAAGTCAATGATGACGTGATCAATGTTGAAAAAGGATTCGTGTAATTAAGTTTAAGAGTAAACAGAAAAAAGAGTCGATGAATAAGAAGGTGAGTATTTTGAATCGTGGTGAAGAAAACAATTGAAAATTAACGGGATTTGGATAATAAAAGGGCAAGGAATTGGGGGTAAAAACAAAAAAAAAAGAATTCAAAGCAACATAAAAAAATTGCGTCGCAGCAAAATAAACAGAAGCATGTACATGCTACACTTGGTACATTTGATATAACACTGAACACATTACGGTAGGGACAATGTTAGACAACATGCACTCCGCATTCGTTGTGAGTACGGTACTAGTATCAGCCGCTACACCGCTAACTAATGCACATACAGTTAATTACTTTGGAAAATGTAGATGGTCTTGAAATTTTTCATGTTTACTAATTCATCAAAAATTGTATATTTCATTGAAAACTCATATTGTAACAAAATGTATTTTTATTTCAAATTAATTAATTTCAAACTTAGCAAATGCTTTTATTTGATATACTAACTTAGCACAGGCAATGAACTCGAGCATGTTTGTATCATTACTCCAGTAAATCATCATTAATGTCATACATTGGCAATGTCCAAAGATAACAATGAATCTAGCAACTAATTAACTTTCAAAACCACCTGAAATATTAGACAACATCTACGCGTCACGTGTCATACTCACTGGACAGGCGTGCAGGTTTAGCGGGCGTCTGTTTCGAGGTGGATGGGCGGGGCGTGTCCGCCGACGGCGTGAGGGGCGCCGCGGGGGTGGGGTCGGCGGGCGGGGGGACCGCCTCCTCCACCGCGGGGAGGGGCACGGGCGAGGGGGCGGGGCTAGGCGCCTCTGCATGCGTACATCTACGTGCTAGTTACGACTACACTACGTGCATACATGCTAATACTCGTCTACATGCTACGTGACAACGGGTGCGTGCTTGGGAACGTATTCATTGATTTTTTTACTTAAAAATTTAATACTTGTCCAGAATTCCACCTGATGGTATGTGTGTGGTCCATGTTCTAGAATATTCTGAATAAGTTATGTTTTATGTCTTTGGTATAAATAGTGAACAGTCAATAGGACGCACCCGTTACCGGTATTAATCTAAGAACGTTACAACAACGTGCTACAAGTCACTCCGTCGGGTCTAACTTAGGCAATTCAAACTTGTTTTGAGTAAGTTTTAACCGTAATACACAGATTTCAGTATCTTGAATATGTTATAACCATTGATGAGGGTAATAATATTACAGAACTGTTGCAAATTAAATAAATTGCAAGCGAACCTAGACTAACTCGACTTGACAAACTTATAAAATCGAAAATTTTTAATTAATTGGAACAGTTCTATAATAAATATCAATTAAACGATTTCATTAGGTAAGCGAAATTAATAACATTCAAACAACATTAAATAACCCCTTATATATCACATATAATAATGTAAACTATAATAAGCATACCTATGTTTTGATAATTTGAGGAACACAGAATATTAAACTGCTAGAGAATCTATTAAGATTAAAATTGAATGGAATTTAACATTAGAATTTAGTATTACAATATATTAAGCAATAAAGTTATATATCAGTAAGCTGTGGAAGCCGTGCATAATATAAAGAAGCAAGATAGGCTCAGAGATACGGCGACGAATTACCTACCTTGTTTGAAGACACGTCCATAGATAAAGAGCACAGCACAGTTATAAAGAGACAAAAATCGCGTCAAAAAGAAAAAGACGGAATAGATATAGTATAGATAGACGAACAGACAAAAAAGTATCAAACCATCACCTGGATTAGCGTTTACAAATATATTGTATAGATATTTGTGATAAAATTAAACGATTATAATGAAATATGTATGTTCATGTCAGTAGGTATTGAATCAGTCGTACTCGTATATGATGGATTTGAATTTAAAACGGCGTTATATGACGTCGATTTAATTATATAAACGAAGGATCGTACCATCAAACATTATACATGAGTTCGTAAGTAATGAATGTTGAGTGATTTTAAATGCGTCCCACATTACTACACAAAGTAAACGATATTTGTCACAACACAACACTTAAATAGGTAATATGAAGTTTACACAGATAATACCGATATAGAAGAATGTAGTGTGTAATAATAAATGATACAATAATATAAATTTTGACAGATAAGAAGCCGTCACCGATTATTAAATGAATGAACTAAATGAAACGTGGCAAACACTGAAATCGTGCAGTAATAACGAAAATGGTGCTCATTAGCAGCTACATAAGACAGAAAAACCTACAGAAAGACCTAAACGTGTCGTAAAATCGTTTCTAAATAAAACTGAAGCCTTAAAGCTAAAAAAAATTAAAACACAAGTGTATCTATACCCGGAGTTGTGTTACTATTTAGAGCGCTGTGTAACCCGCCAAAATTAACGACACCCATGTAACTACTACCACGTAAGCTCATGCGTACAGCCGGGTATCTTTTTACATCGGTAGTATTATAGGAAGCGCTCTGGTTACCTGGCTGGGAATGTGGTCGCTCTTGGGCCTTCTCAGCCGCTTTAGTGGATGTTCTCCTTACGACTACGCGTGTGCATGTGTGGACAACACATCGGTAAGTAACGTCCCTCTTGTCTCACACGCAACGCTCGGCCGGGCGACGAAATCGGTCGCGTGTTAAAGTCATGTAAAAGTGAACTTTAGGTGCCGATACGTAAGGTCCAATTTCATCGGACGGCCGAGCAAGCGATATAAAAGGGTAACAAAATTCACACGTAAAGCGGCAAGCGACGCCGTACGACTTTAGCTCTATCGCAGTGCGAATGTGTTTTTGTCTTTTTTCGAACATTAAATTCCTTTTTTTGTCTGTTATATTAAAATCTAGTGTTACTGTAATATGCAAGCAGCATTCACCGGTCGAGCGGTGACAGTTAGTGGAATGTTTAAAGTTTAAATTAAAGATCGTTTCGTTCGATAGTGCTAGAAGACATTACACATGCGTGCTTACATTGCAATCCGTGAGACGTGGTGTTAATCTTTCGGAGGAACTAAAAGTTTCATATCTTTCGCACTTAAGTATAAACCTAAGTTTAAATTCTTGTACTTTTAAGTACTAATATGAATAAAAATACATCTTCATGTCAAATTTAACAATTACTATCAATAAAAACAAACATGAAACAAAACAAACCTGTACTTTTTAATTATGGTACATTGTATCATATTACACAGCATTGATAAATCAAAATCAACCTTACATCAAACACAATAGAGTACAATTTGTGGTTTCATGATTGTCTACCACTTAAAGAAAATATACATTTACTAAACGAGCAACAAATTTCTAGCAATATCAGAGATATTTATAACATATTTATACCTGGAATTAACTAAGATAAACTATGACTTGTAAACATTAACTAAACATATTTCCGTCATTCGAGATATGTGCCACTCGTTTTAGTAGCTATCGTAATCATACCATGTTTATAATTTTAAAATACGAATTCATACGTTGGGATATTCATGTTCAGTATCATTGGCTATCTCCTTCAATGAAAACTTTTAAGATGACCTTGAACGATTTATCACATACGAAAATATTCTCATAATCGATACTTTGATTATTTGTGGCCAGTCATAACATATTTATTCACTGCTTAGGGGTCATGCTAAATATCAGTAACTGGATTTACGTTTCAATATAATACAGATTAATAAACATTTCTACCTAAGAAATTAAACTATAGCTCTAGGATCTATTGATTATCACAGATAAGTAAGTTTGTACAATAAAAAGGATCGTTAATCGCAGTAACATATAGATAGGTTAGGAACCAACCACAAATAAAAATATCCATAGCAATTCTCTAAACTCTCGAGATATTAATGTTTTTATTCACCCGTAAAGTTACTTATTAACCATAGTCATCCAATTCTCAAAAAGTTTTACGACTGCATTAGTACTAGAGCTATCTCTCGTAAATTTTGTCGTGAAAAAGGTAAGCATTATTTCAGCCGCGAACCCTTACAAATATACAAAAAAAAAACAAACATTTTCAAATGTGATCGATCGTTCCAGGCGGATGTTTTTATACAACCCGTCCTAAAGTAATACTTAATACATATAAAGTAATAGTAATAGTAATAACTTCAAATAGAGTAAAGTAACAACATTATCCACGAAAACTCCATCAAGGACCTAGATGCAAAACCAACAATAGAATGTTTTTAGAACTTGGGAAGTGTGCATGGCCTTGATATTTCTTTCGAATATCGTACGGTCAAACTTGTAATTTATCAGCTTTGTTTTTTACGTACTCATACCTTACAACACGTAAAACTGCATGTCATGTAACATCCAACCAAAGACGATGCTCAAGTAGTAAGCGACAATCTTCCAAACGTATTACTATCGGACGGGTGTATTGTGTGACGTGTGACAGGTACATCGTGTGTAACGGATTCATCCGTGACAAGTTTGTATACTAAACGCAAAGACTCGTGGCAGGCGGAGTAATAAAACGTGCAAGAGACGGCGCACATCATTTTCTCTCTCGCACTTACAATGTTTATGGATGACGTCACACAGGCACAGAGATGCGAAACACCTAATTTCCATAAACAGTGCAAGTGCGAGAGAAAATGATGCGCGCCGTCTCTTTTGCACGTTTTATTACGCCGCCTGCCATGAGTCTTTGCGTTTAGTATAATGTGTCCTGTGACATATGTATTGTATGATATATGTTGTACTGTGTGACAGTAGCATCGTGTGTGACAGTTGCGTCGCGTGTGACACTCACCCTGTGGTTCGGGCTCGGCGGCGCGGTCGACGGTGTCCTGTGCGGCCGCCGCAGCCGCCTCAGCCGCTTCACGTTCGAGCCGCGCGCGTTCCGCAGCTTCAGCCGCCTCCTGGCGACGCTTCATCTCCTTCACCTCGAACTGGAACGATATGTAACACGTCAACCTCGATCGACGTTACGGTCACGGTATAATCTCCGTTTCTGTACTTCTTTGGTATTTCATTCAGCGAACCAGCTAGTGTCAGTATACAATAAATATTTTTTTCTTACATTTTTCTTGCCAATTCTTTTTGTAACATTGCACTGATTAAAACAAAGTAGGTACAAAAAAGCATAACTTATTTTAAAATGCATAAGATACCTCAGAATTCAATGAAATGAAGCATTTGTAAACCATATTAAATATATTTTAATATCATTTAACAAAAAATACATAGTTATACTATACATATATATACATTTTCGTAACGCCTTGTTTTCTCCAACAATAGATACACATAACCAATACAATAGAAGATAAATAAAATATCATGCAAAGTGAAGCAAGCAAAAATACATGCGCTGAACCCAAAACCACACTTACACCATCCAAGTAGTTAAAGTACCATGCACCTTCGGGAAACAATATGTTGCGGACTTGGGAGAGGAGTAGCAAGGAGGACGAGAGTGGAATGGTCTTCACCTCTTTACCCAAATCGTTGATGGCCTTGGAACTGCTCGTGAGTCCAGGCAGAGATAAGACCGCTACATCGCTCTTAGAATCGCTGTCCTTTTTCCTACGCGTCAACTTCCGTATCAAGCCCTTAGCGATGTCAGACTTGGACGAACAACTGCTCGTCGAACGCTTCAGTAGCGACAGGTTAGGGTATATCTGCTGGTGCGCCAGTCTCTGCCATAGAATCAGATCTATGCAAGCCAACTTGATGTCCGACTCCTTCTGACACTCCGTGGTGTAGTCGAAGAAAACTGAGCTGTATATTTCGGGGGATAAGGGCGTTTTTAGCGGCGAATGTAGAGGAGTGCTCGACTCTGATATGGTCGATAAGTTGTTCGAAGCTACGGACCACAGATAGGAGTCGTTTTTGACAGACTGTGTACAGTCTATCCGTAGATTTCGCGGATGGTTGTATTTTTCGGGTAAACTGTACTTTCCACTTTTCAATAATATTTCGCGGACTACTTCAGCATCGGGACGTGTTTGTTGGGGTGCAAACGAAAAGTTTGAGTCACGAGGGATGGCGGGAGGGGGAGAATATTGGAAGGTAGTTTCGTCAGTCTTTTCCCAGGGTTCTGGAGGAGGCCATAGTTTTGCTGCTGTCATTTCAAGCTAGTGGTGAAGTGGAAAAGAAAACCAAAATTATAAAATAAGCCAAACACCATAACCAACAAGCTTCACACCCATGTGCATTTGGAGATACTTGGAATACTAAAAGCATGTTTTCAAATAACGCTGACTAATTAGAAAATTACTATTGCTTTTGTTCTTTATTATTCCAAATATCTTTAGTCACTGTGTTAGGGAACATACCACGTAACCCATTTTTTCCAACTTTTTACCCCCCTGCCCCCCGTTCGTGACCATCCGTAGTATATGAGAAGACCCCCCCCCCCTCCCCCCTAATTTTCACGTGGTAGTTGATAAATACGGTTTTCAATACTTTTTTGCAAAAACAGAGTTAAAAAATAATAATTTTGCTTATATTTGACGACTTTGTGGCGCAATGGTTGCTAAAATATTGACTACGTGACAAAAACCTAACCCCCCCCCCCCCTCCCCTCTGTGACCAATCATGGTGTTTTGAAGACCCCCCTCCCCCCCCTAAATGAGGCACGTGGTTTTGGTATGTTCCCTTATCTATTAGAACTAACTACACAAGACACTAATCTATTCTAAGTCTTAGTTGACACGCATATTGATACAATAATGACATTGTGTTCTGGCAAACATATATGTACCTTGTAATGCCCGGTTTACATTATTCCAGTCCAGCAATCCAGTGAACCAACCCAGTCCTGGACTGGATTGTATCGTCTACATTTTCCAGTCATTTAGCCTTTGAATGTAAACACTACAGTGACAATGATTTCAAGAAGAAAATGTATCAAATGGCACTGGATTGGCCGTCTACATTATTCCAGTTACACTGTAATGGATTCAAAAATAGACCGATAATCCAGTTACTGGACTGGAATGCTCACTGGATTCAGTGCATTCCAGTAGTGGTTTACATTTTTCCAGTAGCAATCTAGCACTGGATTCGATCACTGGACTGGAATAACGTAAACCGGGCATTAGACTAATCATATCAGTCTTGTGGCAGGTAAGAGATTTATAATTATATGCGTTTCAACTATGAGTGAATGTGAGGTAAGATACATCAAGTCAAAATAATTTTTACATTATGGAAAGCTCTGACGTATTGTTATAAAATGTATGAATGTGTATAGATGTATGCATAATAAACTGAAACTATTCAAAATCAATCAATATTGATATTGTTTGATCAATAATGAATTTTCTCGTTAGCAAATAAAGAGCAGTACGAAAATATTAATGCAAACCATTGGTGACAATCTGTTTTGTATAACATTACATAGAAATCTCCACAATGTTTATGCACAGAGCGATAGTGCGATAGTAAATAAGCGTTCAGAAACAAGTTATAGTGATAGAAGTATTTCTATGAAACTATTAAAGTGATGTGTATCACTTTACGGCTCCTTCCCACATACGTCCGTCATGGGGAATTTGGATTGACATTTAAGATTAAAAACGGTTTTAAGTTCATATATTTAAGTCTAAGAGTAATTTTATATGTCGTGTGACTCGTGAGTAAAACAAGTGACAGTTATGATAGTTCATAATTATGTCTGTGCTTATAATCTATGGTGCTTATCTAGCATGCAAATTTTTAGCATGTGTATCAGAGGCCTTACAGATTCGTATTTTTTAAAGTATTTATTATTTTTGATAGTCCGTGCACCGGATCCGGGTAAGAACAAAGCCGTAAGGGTGCTTTTCCACCAGAGATGTGCAGATATGCAGCGAAGATGTGAAATCCAATAAATCTCGGTTCAGTCTCGGCTCTGCTAGCGAACACACGCTTGTTTGTTAATTCTAAATCAAAGGTTCTCAAACTTTTTCGCAATATGCTTACGTGTGCCAGTTGTGGACTTCAACACACAGAAGGTCCAACGTGCAGCCTTTGTAAACAAAATTATGATTTTTCCTGCGCTGGAATAACAGAGGGAGGATACAGGAAGCTGGGCGAACGGAAGAACTCCTGGCGATGCCCCAGATGCAAATCCAGTCTCTCTCCGTCTCCGGCAGCGACCTCACCACAGCCCAACCAGCTAGACAAAATTCAAGAACAACTAAATAATGTCATGCTGAAGTTGGCACCGTTGGCAGCTTTAGTAGAAGACGTAAAGACGATTAAGGATGATATTAAAAATCTTCAACAGTCACAGGAAATGGCCCATGAGCTTCTGACTAACTTTGCGGCAACTATTCAAGACTTAGAGACCCGGGTAAAGAAGGTGGAAAAAATCGCACAAGACGTCCCAAGCCTTCAGAGTGAGATAGCAAAGATTAACGACAACCTACATGATAGAGATCAATGGGCGCGAGCAAACAACGTTGAAATCAGAGGGATCCCCTTAAAGAAAAACGAAAACCTATATGAAATCGCCCAAAAAATAGGACAACTCTGCGACTTTCCAATAAAAAAGGAAGAAATTAATTACATCGCTCGCATACCTACTCGAGTTCCTAATGGAGAAAAACCTATTGTTATCGCCTTTAATAACCGCTACACTAAAGAGGAACTAGTAGCACTATCGCGTCGAAGTAATCAGCTTAATCTGCAGAATTTGGGTTATAACGCTAGCGGGAATCTCTACGTCAACGATCACCTAACACAGCGGAATAAAAACCTACTTAGTAAAGCCAGATCTCTAGCGAAGGATAATAATTATAAATATGTATGGGTCAAACACTGTAAAATAATGGTCCGGAAATCCGATACTTCTCCAATATTTTTTATAAAGTGCGAAAACGACCTTATGAAAATAACATAAAATTATTTAAATCGTTACACCATCCTTACAAGTGTTTGCCGCATAGTTTGAGAATCAGATGCATTGTCGGAGTCTTTTGTTCGTCTTATCGCTGTCGGCCGAGTGCATTGGTCATCGGGGCACCCATCCAATTATCACCCGTAAGTTTGCCGCATCTTAATCGACTTACACATCTATGCGCCTACATTAACTGCACTTTAGAGCTCACATTCGCTTACGCGCTTATGGACAGAATGGTCTTCATCCGCTGAAGACATCTGGGTAACTATTACACTTAATAATAAAAATAAAAGCTCATCCAAACTGCATGTTTGTACTATTTATCTATGCAATGAGAACCTTGGAAATTCATACAGCGTACAAGTGTGCAACTTTACAGATCGCTTGTCCCAAATAGTTAATTCGCATCCAACCGATATGTTTTTAATTATGGGTGACTTTAATTTTAGCAACATCCAGTGGACATCTGACATTAGTAGTAGTGCTCCCCCTGAGTACTCCGGAGTCGCAGGACATATTCAAACTTATTTTTTTGACACAATGTTAGAATGTAACCTAACTCAGTATAATATCCATCATAATGTTAATGATAGAATACTTGACTTAGTGTTCTGCAACTCCCTTTTACGAACCGTAGTCTGCGAGGAGCCACTTGTGCCAGAGAACACCCACCATAGATCTTTGAATATTTGGTTGAACAATATGAAAGTTGACCATCTTAATTCTACGCCTAGATTAAAATATTATTTTGAGTCAGGAGATTATGATAATATTAAGTTAAATTTGGGTAAAGTTGATTGGAATGATAGTTTGCTGAATAACTCATTAGAGCAAGCAGTACAAAATTTTTATAAATGCTTATATGACGTTATCGACAAATATATACCACATAAGATAATAACAAATGACGATTTTCCACCTTGGTACAATGCCTCTTTAAAAAAAGTACTTAAAGAGAAATTCAAATACCTAAGAAAATATCACATTTATAGGAACACCGCAGACTATGACTCATTTTCTCTTCTTCGCCACAGAGCCAAAGTATTGGAAGCAGAGTGTTATACAGCTTACATAAAAAAATACGAAGATTCCATAGCAAAGAACCCAAAGCTTTTCTGGTCATTTATCAAGTCACAAAAACTCGGCACCAACAATATTCCCACATCCATGTCTTATGATTGCAAAACGGCTAGCTCAGGTCAAGATATCTGTCAATTATTCGCAAACTACTTCCAATCAACATTTCTACAATCTGCAACCTCCTTAGACGTTCGTACATCAAGTTCCGCCCCATACTATGACCATGATAATTGTATATGTAATATAGAAGTTACGCCGGGAAATGTAAGGCAACTACTTAAGAGTCTTGACCACTCAAAAGGAGCAGGTCCAGACCGGATACCACCAGTATTTGCCATTAAATGTTCTGAAAGCTTAACAAAACCTTTAACAATACTTTTTACACGATCTGTAAAGGAAGGCATAGTTCCTGAAATCTGGAAGTCCGCATTTATAACACCAGTGCACAAAAATGGCAATAAAAATGACGTCAGAAACTATAGACCAATTTCGAAGTTATGTGTCTTTGCAAAGTTACTTGAACGTATAGTATTTAAGCAGGTTCAAAACTGTCTTCAATTATCCTTTATTCCGGAACAGCATGGTTTCCTTAAAAATCGTTCGACAACAAGCAACTTAATTACATTCACTGACTACTTGACCAGTAACATGGACTCAGGAGGGCAAGTAGATGCTATTTTTACTGATTACAGTAAATGTTTTGATCGTATTGACCACGCAATTCTCTTACAGAAGCTGTTGCGTGCCGGAATACATGGTGATCTTTATAGATGGTTTAAATCTTATATTGAAAAAAGATCCCAGGCTGTCGTATTGAATGGTTATACCTCAACATGGCACACTATACCCTCCGGAGTTCCGCAAGGCTCGTTACTCGGACCAATGCTGTTTAATATATTTGTTAACGACATCACACTATGCTTTAAAAACTCAAAATTCCTATTATACGCAGACGATATGAAAGTTTTTAAACAAATACGCTCTACTGTTGACTGCCATCTTTTACAACAAGACTTACAAAGGTTTGAAGATTACTGCCATATTAATAAATTAGACATCAACATAGCAAAATGTCACGCTATCACATTTACCCGCAAAGCAAATTCTATTAAATTCAAGTATTGCATTAAAGGACAGGAACTCGATGTTGTCAATGAAATACGCGACTTAGGGATAATACATGACTCAAAACTTGTATATGATAAGCATATTGATTATATTGCAAAAAAAGCCAACAAGTCTTTGGGATTTATTAAGAGACAATGTTCACAATTTAACAACATAAAAATTGCCAAAATTCTTTACTGTTCACACGTGCGTAGTATCCTAGAATATTGTTCTCAGGTCTGGAACCCGCAGTACGATATTTATATTGATAGGTTAGAATCTATTCAGCGCAGATTTATGAAGTATCTCCAATTTAAGTGCAACAAATACGACGTAAGCTACGGATCTAGATGTAAGAGACATCATATATTACCGCTACATGAACGACGCAAAATAGCTGATATCGTCCTCTTGATGAAAATTGCCCAGTATCAAGTAGACTCACCATACCTCCTCAATAAAATTAATTTAAAAGTACCTACAAGGTCAGTGAGACAGCCACATTATTACATACATGCCTCATTTAGTTTTACCAAGTACAGGCGAAATTCTTTCATTGTAAGATCGGCAAACTTTGTAAATAGGTTGGATGGCTTCCCCGAATTCGACCTATTTAATACATCTATTGGCGCCTTAAGGACCAGAGTGTCACGAAACTGGTTTTCCAAGATGAACACGTGAGTTGCAAGGCAGTAGGAGTTACGTGACGTGACTCATATTGTTGTGTATGATGAATAGGGATGTTGACACTAATTGTAGATTAATGTAAATTTATGTCTAATATATTGGTGGTGGCATTTGGAGGACTAAAGTATGATTCTTTTATTGAAATCAATCATAGTGGATTAAATATCATTAATTTAAACTGTTGGTGGATGTACTCACTGTCACGTGACCTCAAACGCCATTTTGAGAATATGACATCATTGGAACAATTTTATATGGAAATTCAACAAACTTAGTAGACAGATTGAATATAGTTTAGTGACGTCATGTGACGTTTTTGGTGAGAAATTTGATAGTGATTTTTATTTATCAATTTTTGTTTTTAAATTGAAAATTATTATTTTTATAATATTTTTTTTTTTCGTGAATATTGAGGTTCTATCTATAAAATAAAAATGAATCCTAAAATTAGTTAACATCCCTATTGTGAGCACTTATATTTTAGTTAAATATTTTTTTTCTTTTTCTTTGATTTTATTACTATGTTATTATTATTGTAAACAAACAAGTTAGGAATTCACTATGCGAAAGCAGCTAAAAGGTGTTATAGTCCTGTACTAATTTAAGTAATTATCATATTAATTTAAAAACACTGTATGCTTTCCGAAAAAAATAAAATAAAATAAAATAAATCTGATCGGTTCAATAAATTGATTGATTTCCACCAATGAATATGATTGGTGGATATCAAACGTATCCATAGCAACGTAACATAGCACATCTCTGGTGGAAAAGCACCCTAAGAATGTAAATCTAGCCAATTATGTGAATGAGCCGTTAGATTTAACTCAACTTTCGGAAGTATACACATTACGAAATTACGAAAAGCTACTTACTAAGTTTTTTTACATTTTTTTAGGGTAAGTTACTAACGCGATTAAAACTTACTAATGTCAAGGCCATACACCAAACAGACTTACAGTGGTGAGTCGTTGCAGCGCACTGAAGCGGTCCTCCTGCGCGGCGGCGGACTTCTCGAAGGCCTCGTGCTTCTTGATGAGGCTCTCCACCTCGTCGATGGTGTGGCCCAGCTCCTGCGACATCAGGTACGGCTCCTGGGCTATCAGCCACGCTTCCGCGACCGCCGCGTCGCGCGCGAACTGGTACACTTCCAGGACTGGAAAGATAGGGGGTTTTGTGTCATGATATGTTGAGTAGTTATTTTAAGTTACAGATTATAAAGTTAAGTTAGGTTCGGTATATTATGGTATTATTTCGAAAAGTATGTTATTAGTTTCACGAGTCTGTCTGTGTATCTGCGTATCTATGGCATTATAGCTCTTAAAAGAATGGACCAATTTGAGTTTTTATTTAAAAGCCTTGTCTGTTGTGTTGTCGTGCGAGCAAGCTAGCGCACTCCGCACTTTTGGTATAATGTTACAAGTACGTGCCGCGTTCGACGTGTCGGGCCTGTTTCAGAAGGGCTGTCACGCCGTGTCATACATTCGTAATCTATCACACATGTCATCACAAAAATAAAAGACAACCCTGACGTTATTAGAGAGAATAAGAGTTATTATTAGAAAGGGAGGCAAAGTCTAGATGAATATTGCTGTTGACGATTAGCACTGTGCGTCCTGAATTAGACTTTATTGTTTCGGAGCAAGAGTCGCTATTTATTTAAATGATTTTGCGGAGTGTCTCTTCTGTAACAATAGTTGTATTAAGTATTCTGTGTTGCGAGATAATTATCGTGTGTCTATGTGCGTGCATATACGTATTGTCGCGTGTATAGCGACATCGGTCACACTCACTAAGTTGTAAGTTCTCCCAGCGCTCCTCCCAGCGCCGTAACAGCGCGTTCCGCTGGTTGGTGAGCGCGAGCAGTTTATCTCTGATGTCAGCGGCGGCGTAGTGTTGTCGCGCAAGTAGCTCACGTCCCAACCCTATGCACGCCGTGAAGTTGTCCTCGCGCGTCTCTATCTCCGCCTTGAGGGACTGGTGGTTGTTCATTAGGAGTTCTACGCCGCTCACGTCTCTGTTGACAGGGTTTGATGTTAGCTGCTTGTTATGTGAATGGTTGCGCCCGAATTCGAGTTAGTTAGTGAGTTAGGCAGATGTGGCCAACATAATTGAATGTGTCGAAAAAACTCAAGTTATCGTTTAATGTGTAATAGTAACAAGGCCACACCCGCCCATTTTAGCGTGTTAACTGTTGGCCACACCTGTGTAATTAATGACATTCCATAAACTAGTAAGCAGATACATTGACAACAGTTGACACTTGTGAACATCCTTCTACAGGTGAACAATGCATAATAACATGAATAATCTAACATTTTAACAAAAAAAGAACTTTCCGACTTTAAATGAAGTACATGATGCCATTGTCAGATCTCGCTCAAATTTATGTGGGAGCACACGATAAGCACTAGCTTTTGATTAAAAAAAGAATCATCAAAATCGGTTCAACATAAAAAAAACAGTCGAATTGAGAACCTTCTCCTTTTTTTTGAAGCCGGTTAAAAATAAAATCAATGACAAATTCCTTAAAACTAAACCTACTTCTAAATCAATAAAACCAAACCAATACCTGGGCTTCTCGCCAGTATTCATGGACCTGACGACATCGTCCATCCACAGCGTGAGGTTGCGCACTTGGTTCAGGAAGCGGTACAGATCGTCCGCGTCCTCGAGCTTGGCGCGTCGCGCGGCGCACGCGGCCTGCAGCGCGCGCCACGCCTCCACCACCTCCGCCTCCCGCCGCGTGATCTCCGCCGCCTTGTCGCCCGCGTACGACGCACCGAGACGCGCGCACTCTGCGCTTATCGCCTCCACCTGACGTCAATATATAGGTGTTAACATGTACGCAATGACATTAAACTATAGATACGTTATGCCCTTAGAAATCAACCAAAAAATCTATTCCGACCGAGCTACAACACACACACGTTTATCTTTTGTTCCACTACACCGATCACTATTACATTGGTAAATTATATAAAAGGGATGGCACTACTAAAACCATAATAGTGAAAAAGACAGCTAGACGGCCTCACTCAGAGGCAGCTATCAACTGTCTGAATTAAAATCGCTACACTTGTTTACATTCGACTGACATAATTTCAGCGCCATCTTGGCATATCTTGTATATAATATCATTACATGTATGTCTTATAGAGTTGCCAACCGTACTGTTTCTTTGACATGTCCTAGTTTTCGAGTGTCCTGGGACGTCCTGAATAGTTTTTAAGCAGCGTCCTCGGTTTTTAATTTTAAAATTCGCGCGTTTCTTTAAAATTTTTACGTTACGGGTGGTCTTACAAAAATATGATTATTTTAATTACTCGAATTTATAACATTTTCACTAGATGTTCATTTAACTATTGCGACTTTATTACTGCGTCCTGTTTTCAAACTGAATTGTCATGGTTTCTCCAACTTCAAATCCTGGTTTTTTAAATTTGAGATTGGCAACCCTAACGTAATAGTCTTTCGCCCCAACGCCCACTAAAGGCTACTTAAATCGCTCCTTAGTTAAACATTTATATGACGATTATTTACTAAGAAGCGATTAATATAACCGTCAGTGACTCTGAGTTGGGCCGTTTGTCAAGTAAATAGATACGTGTTATCTAATACCTTTAAACGAGCAATTCTTGTATATATATATATATATATCATTGGAATCTCGGAATCGGCTCCAACGATTTTCATGAAATTTAGTATATACGGGGTTTGGGGGGCGATAAATCGATCTAGCAAGACGTGGCAAGCGAGTTTGAAAATCACTTCCGTAATATTCCTATAACATTAACCAGTTCACTAGCTTCTTCACCGACGGAAGCACTTTCTATATTAAAAAATCATATTAATGAATGTAATATTTTATTTGAATTTCAACATATAACCGCTAGAGACTTAATTAAGGCCTTTCAGTCTCTGAAGGTAAAGAATACGGGTGATTTGTGGGGCATCTCGGTAAAAATAATACAGCATATTATAGGTATTATAGCTCCATATTTGGTCGTAGTTTTTAATAAATGTATAGATCAAGGTATCTTTCCAGATCTTATGAAATGCAGCAAAATCATTCCACTTTTTAAAACTGGTGAAAAAACTGATCTTAATAACTATAGACCAGTTTCTGTTTTACCAACCCTTAGTAAGATTTTCGAAAAGATAATATTGAATCAAATGCTAACCCATTTCAACAATAATAAATTATTACATCCTGAGCAATACGGTTTCACTAAAGGCAGTAGTACAACCGATGCCGGGGCTAGGCTATTAAAGCATATATTTGAAGCATGGGAGGCGTCACATAATGCCATAGGAGTATTTTGTGACTTATCTAAGGCATTTGATTGTGTTGAGCACGAAACATTGCTGTTTAAACTTGGCCACTATGGTATAAAAAACAAGGCCCTTAGCTTGATCGCGTCTTATTTGAGTAATAGAATACAAAGAGTTAGCATAAACGATATTAAGTCATCGGGGTCACCGGCTGTGATTGGTGTACCGCAGGGCTCGATCTTGGGTCCGTTTCTTTTTCTGGTATACATTAACGATTTACCACATTATGTAAAGAACCAAGCGGATATTGTACTATTTGCTGATGATACATCACTAATATTTAAGTGTGAAAGGAATAAAGTAAATTTCGACGACGTAAATAGTGCTCTTTCGCATGTGTCGCGTTGGTTCACTATCAATAATTTACTATTAAATGCAAAAAAAACGAAATATATAGAGTTTGTGCTACCTAATGTTAAAAAAGTCAGCAAATCTCTTAAACTAAATAACGAAACATTACATATGGAGGAATCGACGGTCTTTTTAGGGGTGACCTTAGATAGTAAACTTCAATGGGGCCCACATATAACAAATCTCGCGACAAAACTCGGTAGGGCTGCTTTTGCTGTTAGGAAAATAAGGCAGTATACAGACGTCGAAACTGCTAGGATAGTCTATTTTGCTTATTTCCACAGTGTTATGTCTTATGCCATCTTGCTGTGGGGCAAAGCAGCCAATATAAAACAAATTTTCATACTCCAGAAACGGGCTGTTAGGGCTATTTATAAACTTAGGTCTCGGGAATCTTTGCGTGAAAAGTTCAAGGAAATAGGTATACTTACAGTAGCTTCCCAGTATATCTTCAACAATGTAGTTTTTATACGGAAGAATATAAACGCGTATAAACAAAATTTTGATATTAATAATCGCCATACGAAAAGAATGCATCAATTAGTTACGCCTTCGTTCCGCCTAAGTAAAGTGCAGCGATCTTTCATAGGGCTTGGTATACATTTCTATAATAAAATCCCAAAATTAATACGTGACTTGCCAATAGAAACTTTCAAAAAACGCGTAAAGACACAATTGTTAGGCAAGGGATATTATAGTGTAGACGAGTATTTAAATGACAAAGACGCATGGAAATGACCAGCTCTGCAACCAGTTCCGCTCAGAATAGTAAATCCCACCAAAAACATAAATGTAAAAAAGGAGAGCCAAGTTCAATACAAAAATTATGCTTGGCTGTGGGCTTCGCCGCAAAAAGAATAGAGATCTAAATGAGTGCCAAGTTCTATGCAAAATCGAAATATGTATTTATAGGAACAAAATAACATTATGAACAAGTATTAAACTCTATTTCTTTGCTTTATTGAATACCTATAATAATTGCTGTTATTTAAAAATGTGAGATCTAAAAGTAGGTTAGATTTGACTTGGCCAGTTTTTATCAGAATTAAAATGTTGAATAACTTTTTAAAATGACTGATGTAATGAAAACTGGCCAAGTCAAATCTCATCTACTTTTAGATCTCACATTTTTAAATAACAGCAATTATTATAGATATCCAATAAAGCAAAGAAATAGAGTTTAATACTTGTTCATAATGTTATTTTGTTCCTATAAATACATATTTCGATTTTGCATAGAACTTGGCACTCATTTAGATCTCTATTCTTTTTGCGGCGAAGCCCACAGCCAAGCATAATTTTTGTATTGAACTTGGCTCTCCTTTTTTACATTTATGTTTTTGGTGGGATATCATTACTTTTTGTAAAGAAAAATATACCCAGTCCACAAATCTTAGAGACTAAATAGACTTAAGTCGTTGTAAATTAAATAGTGATGACCATAAACCGGAAAGTGAATCGGAAAAACATTAGCTTTTACGGTGACTCGAATATTTGTATGATTATTGAAGAGTCCCTAAAACTGGTATAAAAATAAGTTTAAGCAACCATATTATCATATATAATTATATTCATAATATATTTATCCTGATTAACTGAATTCAAAAGTTATTCTGCTTACAAGAACGAGTATTTGGTTATGGAACGAGTATTCGGTATACAGCTAATTTTATACTATTTAGCCGCGTACTAAATATCTAGCTAAATATAACAAACAGGCGATTCTCACACTGCTCCGCGCACCGCCACCGTAGATCTGCCTCACCGCGCATTGTTTTAATGGTGTACCAAAGTATATCATCTTCTATGAAAAACACGCATGGTACAACACATTACAACGACTTTCCGCAAGGGACAGCAAAGGGAAAATTGTCCGTAAAAACGCGTAAAATTACGGGTGGGGCTGCGGTGCGGTCAAAAACAGCTATGTTCGAATATCTATTTGGCGGACACTAGCGCCATTGATTAGGGTAGCATAACTCAGCAAACTTCACTCCGTTTACAACAGCCATGTTCATATATCTGTCACACACTAGCGCCATTTAGAAATGGCCATTATTGGAACCTCTATTTTCTGTAAACAGCTGGAAACATTTTCAACTTTCCCTTCATATAAGATGGCCCTCGTTCTACTTCAATACTCCATGCGCTGAAGTATGCCATATTGAGCCCCGCGTGCACAGAGGCCTTAGTGCGAGTTTTACGTGACATAACGGGCTCACAATGTAAATGCGAGTTGGCTTAGATTTGTATGGGACCAAAGTTTTTCTTTTCACTGCCGCTAGATGGCTCTGCTTCGGTCCCATACAAATTTTGTATGGGGACACCACTTATTTTTCGACTTTTTTTATTTTTTTGATTTTTTACTACGCTTACACACAATTACCAAGCTGGATTCCAAATTTCATCCTTCTAGGTCATCTGGAAGTAGGTTAGATTTAGGTACTATATGTCAGTCAGTCAGTACTAAAATTTACGACTTTTTGACCTTCATATCTTTATAACCGTTTGAGCTAGCTTCATGAAATTTGGGCTTCTACATGTCCTTATGGATATAATTAAACACACGTAGTTTTATGTGTTTACGTTAAAGAGGTTATGAGTTATAAAAGGGTCAAAAGTGGCACCAAGTGGTTCGTGTAATATTACACTCGGCGCTGGCTAGCCAGTTCCTTTGCTTGAACTTGGCTTGACACGCTGCCGCGTGTCTAGATACTTTTGTATTATTATCTTTTTTTGTAATATTTTTTTAAAAGATGTGCTGAGGAGTTTCTTTAGGCTTTTCTTCTCCTCCACGACAAAGCACCTTCCGAAAAGCCAAAAAATGACGTGCATAAGTGTATCAGTGATACCTATATGAATAAAATATTTTGACTTTGACTTTGACTTAGCTAGGATTCATTTTTAGAAAATGTCATTTTATCGGTGTTTTCAAGCAATGATAAACTTCTACAATATACTCTTCCTGACATCTATTGCCAAGTAGCAATACTAAAGCTACTTCAGTAAATGGTGTTGTTAAGCAACACTTAACCGAGCAAAGCTCGGTCATCCGGGTACTATTATATGGATGTATGTAATGGTCTTTGTTTCTTTTATGCGTTGACGAAATTGCAGACTTCAATGATAGTGTTAGATGATGACCACTGAAATTATTGCTACAAATAACATAAATGTACCTTTTATATTTCAGGAGTTCCCTCAATTCCTCGAGGATCCTTTCATCAGATCAAATTAAATTTCAAGTCGATTGATAAATTACGGAGTTCTGAGGTAGCAAACATAAAAAATACAACTGAATTAAGAATCTCCTCCTTCGGTTAAAAAGTAGATAAGTTGCTCGGTGGTAAGACGTGCACCGTCGTATATTTAAATAACCGATAAACGAGCAGCTGGCCATCCGATGCCACATGGTCACCGTCGTCCAGGCACGTCAGTAACACCGCAGGCATCACTAGCGAACTGGCTGACACAGCGAGTCGTTTGACGGTTGCGTTTGTTGCGTTAGGAAATTTATTCGATCTCTTGCAAGACTTGCAAGGCTATCTTGAACCCACAAAAAATTCATAAATATATTATTGGTTTTGAGGAAGATATAAGTTATTTTCAAAATTGTTGTTTTAGGAGACTGATCAGATCTCATACGCACCACAGGATAGGTTAGTTTCGAGATCTTTTAGGACTCCAACGCACCAGATGAAAGTTGCCGCAGGGAACGTGTTAAGCAAAATTATTTTTTATTTAGTTCTATAGGTGAGGGTGTTAATCCCTGGAGCCACTAATACCAAAACTGATCTATTGTAGCGAAACTAGTATAAATATAAAAATTTAAAAAAACCTGCCTGCTATCAAAAAAGTTAGCACGATATATGTTTTTGAAATCCTCTTGGTGGTGAGCTCTTTAATTTGATTTGATTTTTGATGCTTCAAACAATGGCATCTCACGTCCACCATATTTGTTTTTTTTTAATTTCACTTATCTAAGAACACTTAGGTTATCAAGACGAATCTAACGGTATCTTAATTATACAAATCCGTTCAGCGGTTTGGAAGATATGAGGTTATAAAGAATACGTAACACGCATACATACATACAAACATAGATACATACATACAAGATACGCGCAAAAACATATTTAAATCGGCCGATAGTTTGATCGGGTTCGTAATCAGTATCCCTATACTCGAATCGTAGCAATGTGCGCAGTTACATTAATATTAAAATACTGATTACGAACACGATCAAACTATCGGCCGATTTAAAATCTGCAGTATGCGGGGACTGTTTCATTCGGTTAAAAACCCTTACCTGTTGGTGGAGCGTGGTAAGATCCTGCATGAACGTATGGTGTTTCCGCTGCAGCGCGCCCACGCTGATCGCGTCGCGGCCGAGCTCGTCGCTCACGCCGCGTGCCTTCTCGTTCACACGCTGCAGGGTGTCCTTGCAGTCGTGGAAGTACTTGTGGAGCTCGCGGGACGCTGCCAGCATCTGGGGGGGAGGAGGGGTTTGTTATGGTGCAAGTGTTAGTTCAGGTCCTCGGAGACCGCGCTTCGGTAAGAGAATAGGACGCCTCCCGAGCAGGACTGAGGACCGGAAGAAGATTGCGGGTATACTCCGTGTAACAAAAGAAAAAATTTTTGGCTGCGTAATATTACCATATTACAATGAAATCAGTACAATTAAAACAAACGTACAATTTATGAAACTAATATTTTTATATCTGTAAGGTAATCAAATAAAAGAGACTCTCTTTCTACATCTAACTTTTATGAAAAGTAAGAACCAATGTAAAACTTTGTAAAATTTATACCCCAGTAAATTTTACATAATACATTTTTTTAAACCCAAAACAAAAGCCCAACCCACCTGAGTCCGTGTATCGATGAGCTCTAGCAGGTCCTGCCATGTCTCCTTGAGCCCCTCCTTCCACTGCGCGATGAGCGCGTTGTCCGAGTGGCCCATGCTGATCATCTGGTCGGCGATGCGCTCCGCGGTCGCCACGCGCTCCGAGCCCACCGACTGGGTCTCGCGGGCGAACTCCTTGAAGCGTTCCCATAGCAACTGTGGAGAGAGGTTAGTTATATGACATAACAAGATTTCATTATTCTCATTTTTGTTTTTGCCTTTGTCAATGTTTCGTCTGACACTTTTGCTATGATATAAAGATGGTATTAAATGGATTATTTTATTCATTAATTATTTTACAAGGCGCCCTATCATTGGTCGAAGTTACAAACCAACAGTTTACGAGTCGAAACTGTACATTCAATGTCACGTAATCCGTCTTCAGTACCTCTTGAAGCTTGTCTTTCAGACGTATAATATAAAGTTCTTGGATAATCCTAACGATTTCGATAACGTTTCACTCTACTCCCGCTTAAGTAACAGACCCTTAAGTCCGGTTTACACGTATTAAGTAGTTAAGTAGATAACAAAATTTTTACTAAATTTTAACTAAAAAGTTACTAAGTTGTCCGTTTACACGTATTAAGTAGTTAAGTAGATAACTAAATTTTAACTAAAAAGTTACTAAATTGTCCGTTTACACGTATTAATTTACTATAAATTTAGTTATCTACTTAACTACTTAATACATGTAAATCGGACTTTATTTATTTATTTATGGATAACCAACAAGACACACATTAGGTATATAAAAATACAAGAGACAAATATTTTTAGAATTAAATGTTGCCTTTATTATAGGTTAAATTACCACGGCATGCATCGTGGACGAAGAAATATAACATAAAATATTTTTGTTTAAAATATTGAATACGTTCGAACTTGACGATGATTATGTATGTATGTTAATGTCCAGCTATTAGTCTCGCAACCAACCGTAACGTGCTCGTAGTCCTGCCCCAGCTCCTGCGAGGAGGCCACCAGCTCGCGCTCAGTGATCCAGTGCTCGAGGTCGTCGACCTCACGCGACAGCTGGAACAGGCGCAGCGCCTCGTCCAGCTTGGCGCGCCGCTCGCCCGCCAGGTCCTTCAGCCCGGCGTACAGCTTGTCCACTTGCGACTGCTTCACTGATACCTGCTCGCTGGATCGTAGATGGTACACATGAGCGTTAATATTTTATATAACTTAGTATTTATTGTTTGTGTAGTTTATATATTACATTCGAAGAAGACTGATTGTGTCCAGTGTCCACTAAAACATGAAACTTGATAACTTGTCTTTAACCGTTTAAACCAACTGTGGGCACCAGTCTTGAGAATTAGAAAGAAACTTACATATACCGCAGAAATATATTTATGTAGGATAACGTGAGCTTTTGTGATTTTTGTTTCTAATGTGGAAATTTTATGTGATGCCTATATAGCTAAGATTGATATCTTTTTTTTTTTGTAGTTTAAAAAAAAAATTGCAGCCAATTTTCACTGTAAATTGATTTTACAAAAAAAAATATTTGAATACCTTAGACATAATTTGTCATTTACCTGAGCGGATGTTCCTCGGAAGTCAACTGACGCACAGTCTCACCCAACTGCCTTATAGTCTGCGCGTAGTCATCCACCGCCTGTTCCAGTATCTCATGTTTCTTCATGAGGTTCTGTGCCGAGATCTCATCCTTGCCGCGGTCTTCCACCATCATATACAGCTCCTGCTCGCTCATCCAGGCCTCCGCCTCGTTAGCGTCGAACAGGTACTGGTGGGCCTTCTCCCATTGCGAGAGCTTGTTTTTACGTTCTTCGATGGCATCTGCGAGACGATGGATATTGTTATTAAATGAAGTGTTATTTAATGTTTATAATTATTATTGAAGAATAAAATAAAATTATGCTATGACTGTTTTATGATTCAGTGGTATTATATTCTTAACAGAGATTGATGTTAGAAAAACTAATGGTTTTATAACTAAAGATGGTTGAAAAGTAAAAAAGTTCAGTAAATATAATTCGAGTATTAAAATTTTATTTAACCATTAACATTTTAATACTGGAATTATATTTACTTAACTTTTTTACTTTTAAACCATCTTTAGTTATAATACATTACTTTTTCTAACATAAATCTCTGTGAAGAATATAATATAATACCACTGTTAATGGTCAATGACCTGGTCATTAAATCACAGCTCATTTGTGTTAAAGTATTCGATCAAAAAATATCAAGCAAACTTGAAACAGTCAACACAAAAGTATCCAAAACACATCATAAGACAATATTCGAGAATTTAATAACATAGATGTATAGGGTCGCATCACGAATCACGATGTCAATTGCGTTTAATAAACTGTAGTTAAATATTATGCTTTAAAATAAAAGAATAAGCATGTCAAGTTACCTTTCAGTTCACGCCACCTCGCGGTCAGTTCATCGATGAGCTTCTTGAACTCGGGCGAGTCCTCGTGGCCCTCGTCGATCAGCTTCTGTCCGTTGGCGATGACGGTCAGGATGCGCGGCTCATGGTTGTCAGTCTCAGTCTTCAGCGACTGGTTCTTCTTCTGCAGCATCTGCACGTTGAACAGCGAGTTGCCGTAGTCCGTGCTACTCGCCAACGGCATCTTCTCGTGAATCCACAGTTTCTCGTCTTCGATGTCGCGGCGGAACTGGAACGCCTCCTTCTTCTTCGCCAACTGCCGCTGACGATCCAACAGCGGCGCCTTGAGCTGCTCGAATCTCTGCTCCACGGACTTCTTCTTCTCCTTGATCTCCTCCATCTTATCCGGAACGGTCTTCTGGAGGTACTCGGCCTGGGTCTCCAATTCGGTGACCTGCTTCGCCTTCACGGCCATCTGAGTCTCGATCATCTGTTGCTTCTGCATGAGAATGTTGACAGATGCCAGATCAGTGCCGGTGTCCGTGTTCTCGATTTGCTTCTCGAGCTCGTTCATCCAAGAATCAATATCGTCACACGTCTGGTGGAGGAGCACCTCGCGGTTGGCGTCGAACAGCCGCTCGCCCTTCTCCTTGGTCGTGGTCTGCAGGTTCTCGAACTGATCCTGCAGTTCCTGCATCTTGGGCGAGATGATCTCGACGAACTCGGGCTTCTGCTTCATGAGTTCCTCGGCCGCGTTCTGCACTGCAAACAGTCGTTCCTTATTGGCCGCGATCTCGGCCTCGAAGGCCTGGTGGCGGGTCCACTTGGAGTGGATGGTCTTGGCCGAGCGGTAGGTGTCGTCCTGAGCGGTGACGTTCTTCTCCTGCACCCACTCGCCGAGCTCGTCGCAGTCCTGAAGGAACTGGTGGAGCTGGAGCTGGTCTTGGAGCTTCTCCATTTGCTGGTGAGCCTTCTCCCTGTTTGCGTTTCGCCTTTGCTCGATGCTTTCGGCCTTCTGTTGTATCTTGTCGGCGTCGAAGTGTCTCTCCTCGACCAGGCGGTTGGCGAACTGCACCACCGAATTGATCTTGTCATCGTTGGCTTCCATGGTGGTGAGGAACGCCTCATGCTCCTTGATCATGTTCTCGGCTTGCTCTAGGTTGGTTGGTGGCTCGGTCTTAGCCAGCCTGCAATGTAAAATATTTGTTACAGTAAACTAGATTATTTCTATTATTAGAAGTAAGAGTAATAAATTGGAATAACAATCAAGGCGTACTGAATTCTAAGGTTTAATTTAAGATGGGCAATTTTTATTAGCGACTTACAAGAGGCCTTAGTCTAGTTTCTATCCTATCTCTAGCGTGACATCTGAATCTAAGCTTTCTATAGACATTGGGCATTTGTTTTATAGTTGTCGTATACTGATAACGTCTACCGAGTCATATCAGGGATATGTCATCATCATCACCTGTGATCCTGATGCGCGAGCAGCACCTCCGCCTGCCTGGCATCCCGGCGCAGCAGTTGCAGCTCCAGGCTCTGGGTCAGCAGCTGCTGCCGGCTCTCCCACATTTGCTGCAGCTCGGCCCAGCCCTCGCGCAGCGCCTTCAGCCGCTCGCGCAGGAACATGTATTGCGGGTCGTCTGCTGTTGACGGCTCCTGGGAGAGAGGGAGACAGATTATGTATGTGTAAACGGAGTAATGAATACTCGGATAATTGAAGACAATCAGTCCTAATCGCGTATTTAATTATCACTAGTGTAAAACCTGTGTTAAAATGAGTTTCTGACTAAAGTGATGTAAACGCCCATTGTTGTTATTATTTCCCGAACCACCCAACTAGTCATATTTGATACAAATGCATGACGAAGGCCCATTTTGGCCTTTGTTATCACAGTGACACTAGAGCTGATGTACAAAAAAATCGGTTCAACAAAGAAACCAATTTTTACAATAAATCGATTCAAAATTGTAAAACTCTAATCGATTCGATAATTAAATTGTACACAGCCCGGGATAAAACTATAGCACATTACAATTTTTTCATTATAACTTTTGACAAAATGAAACTTACATTAAAGTTGTATGGTTTAAGATGTTTAGTGAGGTTAGTCATATAAATGTTAGAAAGAGATAGCTATAGTGTACTTTTAGGTTCCGAATGTTATCGTACCGCCATAGGTGGGACCAAAATTATAGCACACTTCTCTATTGTGCAGTTGTCTACTTCCTCTGAATTGGTAAGACCTTTTTATAAGTCATTTTAAGTCCACGTACGTCCAAGGTAAACTGAAAATGTAAACGACTCAAAATACGACTAATTAATAACAAAAATAGCTTACGGCAGTGATCTTTTCTCCATACTCCATCATCTTCGAGTACTCGTCCTTGTAGTTATCGATCTCTTCCTTCACAGTCTGGTGCTGCGATAGGAGCTTCTCCGCCTCCGCCAAGTTCGATGGCGTATCTGGTTTAAAAATAACTCTCTGTTGCAGTAGATACAATAAAGTATACAAAATCCTCAAATCTCAATAGGACTAGTTCCTTTTGAAAATCTATCACATAGCTTCAGAACACTGTACAGTAAGTTTGATACTGAGGAAAGCCTATGGAAGCGGTTTAGCTGCTTTTTATCCAACCAGATTGCTAAGTGTTACTGCCTATCGGCTGAAGAACCTAATTAATAATTACCATTTATTAGATCATTCCTGCTCCAGAGAGCTTAATTGCTCATATTCAGATATGCATAATTATACATTTATATATGCGAGTTGTAGAAAACTTCGATATCATGATTCAGGTCCCCGCGATGATCTATATTATGATCTATAACGCACTGTTACCACACCAACATATGGCTCGTTAGCTTATAAATAAAAAGATATCATACCTTCCGAGGCGACATCGGTCTGAGTCCTGGTGAGCCATGCCTGGAAGTGGTCCACGGAGCGCAGGAACCGGTGCAAGTCTCCAGCCTCTTCCAGCTTCGCGTCGCGATCCTTTAGCTGTGGGGCAACGACGCATTATATCATTTATAGTCCGTTGCTTTTGGTAAACTAATCTTACAGTCTTTGATCATAATTTGTAATTGAACATAAGACTGACACAAAATGAAAAGAATTTGAAGACAGATAGCATTTAATCCCAAAACTCACTTCTGTTTACTATTCATTATTTTTAAAGTAATTTCAATTAATAATATTATTACAATAAAAATTAAATAATTTTGTCAGATTATTTACCAAATGAGACTCGTCTAAATAATCTAAAATTTTAACAAAAAAATAACCGACTTCAAATTTAAGACTTATATGCTTTTGACATGGATGCCATTGTCAGATCTCGCTCAAATTTATGTGCTTTCGATAAATAAAAGAATCATCAAAATCGGTTCACCCAGTCCAAAGTTCCGAGGTAACAAACATAGAAAAAAATACAGTCGAATTGAGAACCTCCTTTTTTTGAGTCGGTTAAAAATAGCTTAAACTAGCTTCTAGGTCCATTTAGGCTTTACGTTATCCATCAGTCCGTGACAATTTAATCAAATCCAATAAACATACCATGTGCGTCAACTGATCCCAGTTATCAGTGATCTGCGCGATCCGCTCACGTATAATGCGTGCCTCCTCCGGGTGCTCGCGTTCTATAGCGCCCGCTTCGCTCTCCAGGGACGCGATGCGCGCTTGGATAGCGGCCAGGTCGCGCTCCATGCCCGACAGCCGGCGCTGGAGGGTCATCACGCCTGGATCGAGGTGATGACGTGTTTAAACAATATTGACTTATTTATACACATTCAAGCAATGATATTTAACTATAGATACGTTATGCCCTTACAAATCAACCAAAAATCTGTTCCGACCGAACTACAACCCACACACGTTTATCTTTTGTTTCATTATACTAATCATTATTACATTGGTAAATTATGTAAGAGGGATGACACTACTAAAACCATAATAGTGAAAAAGACAGATAGACGGCCTCACTCAGAGGCAGCTATCAACTGTCTGAATTAAAATCGCTACATTTGTCTAAATTCGACTGACGTAATTTCAGCGCCGTCTTGGCATATCGTTATACTCAAAATTATCTAAGAAGACATTAATGATAGCTGCCATTTATTATTATGAACCAACCTTGTACGTACGTCTTTGAGCAAAATGGAATAATTATTTAATTGACATGAATAGTTGGATACTTACGAACAAAGGATTTTGCCAAAATTTTATTAAAAATCCCTATTCGTATTGTATCGTATTCGTATTGACGTTATTTATAAATCATATTAAACGTTATAATCTAGTAAAAATCCCATCACATCATAATTTATGCAAAATTGAATAAAAAAATAAGGCGTCGAATCAATGTTTTATGAAGATGACAAAATCTACACTGACGTTAAGTGATGTGACGGCATGAAACCACTTATAAAACCATAATAATCGATACATTACTATAATCGAAACTTAAAATAAAAATGAATTTATTTTATTTCTTTCTTTGTGTTTAACAATTAAACAATTTAATTCCTTCTCTTCTATAAGAACATGACCAAAAGTGTTTATTACGATAATCTCTAACCGCAGCCATTTGAACTGATTAAAATACGGTTAGAATATTAATTATTCAACCGAAACCCAAATTTCATACGCTGGATGCGGCGCGGACGAATTAACAGTGAGTTTTTTAGGAAAAAAATATTTTATTATAGTCGTAAATACATAATTATTGAGCGTATAGGTATGGTAAAGTAACTTAAGTAGCTCAATGGAGGCAGTATCATTCCAGTTACTTGTGGATATCTAAATGTTTCGGTTTTTAGAATTTAATTATTGAATCGATTAGAAAGTCTTACAATTTTGAATCGATTTGTTGCAAAAATTGGTTCTTTCGTGAATCGATTTTTTTTGTACATCTCTAGTGTCACTGCGATGACAAACGACAAATATGCATTCTTAGTTCGTGGGGACTATAGTTTAATATCATTGCATTCAAGGTATAAGGTTATGCTTAAATCAGAGTGTAACCAATTCACGGAGGTTAAGGGCGTTGATATGCTTTTAAACAATAATTTCTGGGATGTGCGAATAATAAAGACTATCTAACTGATAACCATTTGCTTTTATACCCTTTTAGTCAACTAAACTAATTTGCACGAAAACTTTCTGCACATAAGCCACACCTATCATAGAAGTTGCGATGTTATAAGTGACAGTTGCTATATCAAGACGGTTACTTACCTTTTGCGATAGACATTTATACATGGTATAGCGACTATCAACATATTTTTTTTTTACACAGACAATCATAGTACCAGCAGCAGGTACCAGCAGTAAACAGACCTTCAAATTTAAAGTCACTGAACACTATATTAACAATTGGGGTGTTAGTTTCCTATAGCAGTATATGTATTTACCTGTCCTACCTATTGTATAATACTCTTTATTTAACTCAATTTATTTTAGAATAATATTGTCATTTATTTTCACGTTTATACTATATACTATTATATATTATATTTCATTATGATCTTTATCCTATATTTTATCGTATTTTCCGTATGTATTTTCCGTTTCTACTTCTACTTTTATATTCTTGTACCGCCTTCACTGTTCTCTGTTTAAACCAAAGGTCGACTGGCAGAGAATGCTTATAGCATTAAGTCCACCTTTTGTACCACTTAGTTATAAGGGTATAATAAAGTGTAAATAAATAATCATTTGTCATTACAACTCACCATTAAGATCCATCTCAAGATCATCAGTCTGTTGCAAGATGCGCTTCTTGTCTTCAATCCAGGACACAGTCTCACGGCATTCAATGTGGAACGTGTGCACTCCCTGGGCGGCCTTGAGCTCGTCCTTCTTGCCCTCAGCCTTGTCTCGGAGCGCCGCCCACGCCGAGTTGAGCGCCTGCTGTCGTTCCGCGATGCGCGCCGCCGCCGGATGCTCCACGTGGATCAATTGACGCGCCAGTTGGTTCACGACCGCCACGCGGGATGCGTTCGCGTTCATCTCCTTGTCGAAGCCGTCGTATCTGGTTAACATATTGGAATTTGTAGTCATCCACACGTAAGTCTGAACACGTCTTTATAATATGGTTTTATATAATATTATTTCGTTTGATGTATTTTTTTATTTATAGCCTGAAGGGCAGACGAAAAAGCATACGGGCCACCTGATGGTAAGTGGTTACCGTCGCCTATGGACATGAGCAACACCAGAGGAATTGCTAATGCAACGCCGGCCCTGAAGGAGAACTCTTTTCACACCTTTTTTGAAGAACCCCATGTCATAGCGCTCCGGGAATACCTCGGAAGGAAGCCCATTCCACAGTTTGCACGTGCGTGGCAAAAAAGTTCGTGAAAATCGGACTGTAGAAGTACTCCACGAGTCCAATCGGTGTGGATGGAACTTCAATCCTCGGCGAGTGGTGCGATGTATGTTTCGTTTGATGTATGTGCGTAATGTTTTTTTTTGATAAATCAAAATGGGTACAATAAAAAAATCTATGTAAATAGGTACTATTAGCGTATGCAGTGCAAAGCATCCTCCTTGTTTATCTATTGTGAATATCAGTATGATAATTGACTTATGTAGCCTACTGTATCTGTCATCGGTCTCCGTCAGTTAGTATTGATGATACTGATATTGACGACATTAAAGCAAAGAGCACCGAACGCGATTCATTCGTCTTTCAACATTTGGCCTGAACGGTCGGTTGCAAAAGTCATGTCTCTCTGGAAGTCAGTAGTATTAGAACCTAATTTTTATTAATAAGATTTATCTTGTGGAAAAGTATAATAAAGTAGCTGTTGGATAATAACAATGCAGTGAAGCACTTATTTTTGTAAAAATATTGTAATTTTTTGTATTAGGTACGTACTTCATATTCTTACTTAACGCAAATTCGATAACACTTGTGTTATCCTAGAAATAAGTGTCCTATATCCTCCGTTTAAAAACTGCATGTCTGTGAATGTATTATGCGTACGCGCTCGCACGTACTCACACGCACACGTACGTAAACCATACCTGTGCTTCATTATCTCGACATCGTCGATATCCTTGGGCGGCAGCATGGTGTCCAACATGCGGTCTTTCTCTGCGATCCATTGGTCCGCGGCGTCCGCCTCGGCCAACAGTTTGAACAGCGATAGAGCGTCGAGCAATCGTTGTTTGCGGAGTCGCGCGAGTTCAGCCAGCTCGCCGTGACGCGCGTCGATGTTGGCGAGACGTTCGCGGACCTCGGGACTGTTCGCGTCTTCGGGGGATAACTCGCTCGCCTGGTGTCAACGTCAATAGATAATAAATAAATAACGCTTCACACTCATAGCCCCACACTAGGATTCCCTGTGTCGTGGGTGCCATGGACAACACACAAGACAACATCACTCACACCAAGACCGAGAACAGAAATTCAAACTCATCATTCAAATTTCTGCCTCGCTGGGAATCGAACCCAGGACCCTTGGCGCGGCGATCCGGCATGGTAACCATTGCGCCACACGGGTCGTCAAGACGAAGATGAGTTTCGCTGACGTTCATTGGTTATTTAATCAGTTTTTAATTGGTTATTTAATAATTTTAAATAGTGCAACGATAACAGGTTTTATTACTTATTTAAAATTGTGTAGTATCATCATCGTCTTTTATTGTTTCAAATTTCAAACTTACCTATCGGACATACGCAGAAAATTGTGTGTCACAGACATACTGTCAAGCGAACAAACACACGAATTTCATTTCTCAACAATGTAAGTTATTATATATATTCACAGAAAACTGAACAATTTTTATACACGGACAGATGTATATAGACAGACAATAAAAACAGAAGACACTCACCAGCTGCTTCAGCTGTTGAATGATCTGCGCGTAGTTCTTCAGCTCATCCGTGACGTCCTTGTGCTTCTTCAGCAAGCTCTGCACTTGCGCCTCATCCACTCCCGTGTCCTCGGATGACACCAATCTGACGAACAAACAAACATTTGTTACAACATTGGTTATATTACATGTAGGTCCGTCATGTTCCACCTGTTAAAATATGAAAAATAACTATCGTGTTATACTAAATTTCATCGTTCATATTAAAATTATTAACATGTCATTATTAAAATGGCAAATTAGTCTTCATCATTATAACCGTAAAATTAGCAATGACTATCCCACTCGCAGCTTCGCTAGCGAAGGAGTGGTTTTACAATAAGTAATCACAAAAATATACACGTTCCAATCATCCTAGGGGAACATAAAAGCGGAATTAAATGTACCCTGTTATCTTGTCCTGGACATGAACTATATGTGTGCCAAGTTTCATCTTAATCTGTATTCATTGCCGCGTGATGCAAAGACACAAGAGGCGAGTCCGACATCTTAAAATCAGGTGGTTTGTCTGCTCATTAGACAGCTGTTTCCACAAATGAACTAAAGTGTGTATATAAAAGATAAATAAATAAATAAGAAATATTCAAGCTCCTCAACCTATAAACCTATCCCTCAGTGACGTACCAAGGTTCTTTTATGGGGCTTAGTGTAAAATTTTAGTTCCAAAACAAATAGGTGACTTGGCGTTATAATCTTTCAAGAAACGTGTAAAAACTCAACTCATAGGCAAGGGTTATTATAGCATAGATGAATTTTTAAATGATAAAGATGCTTGGAAATGACCAGCTAGGCAACCAGTTTTGCTCAGGTTAGAGAATACCTATTTTGTAATAAATATAAGTTTTATTTTTAAAAGATGTGCATCCATGTCAAAATCATATAAGTCTTAAATTTGCATTAAGTATGTGCGCGATAAATGGACGAATAACTCAATATCGCGCCAACCGATTTCGATGATTCTTTTTTTAATTGAAATCTAGTGCTTGTCGTGTAGTTCCACATAAATTTGAGCGAGATCTGACAATGGTATCCATGTCAAAATTACTGTTGTGTTAGTAAGTTACTAAGTGTTAAAATGTTAGATTATTTACCTCAACGTGTCGAGCATCCAGTGGTCTATGTCATCAGCGTCGGCGAACAGCTGGTGGTATTGCACGGCAGCCTCAAGCCGCGCCTTGCGCAACGCCGTCACGTCCAACAGATGGTTCCATTGGGACAGAATGTCGCGGAGACGCTCCTACACACGTACACATACAATTATGATATTATAATAGTATTGGAATTAGAATACGGAAATTCTTAGTGTCGTGAGGCCTGGCGCACTCCGCACTTCTGGTATGATGTCACAAGTACGTGCCGCGTACGACGTGTCGGGCCAAATTTAGAAGGGCTGGCACGCGTGTCATATATTCGTAATCTATCACACATGTCATCAAAACAAACAAAAAGACAACCCTGACGTTGTCAGAGAGGATAAGAGTTGTGAATAGAAAGAGAGGTAACGTCTAGATGTCAACGTCTGTTGACGATTGGCGCTATGCGACTGAATTACACTTTATTGTGTCGGAGCAAGAGTCGCGATTTATTTAAATGATTATGCGGAGAGACTCTTCTGTACCAATAAATACTATATGTATTCTGTGGTACTGATACGATCATCTTTAGCATGAGTAATAATGTTAGGGTTTGATTTCTTTGTTTGATATTAGTTGATTGTGTTTTACTATTGAAGTGACCGACCGTTGATTTATAGTAAAAATATTAAGTAAATACATAGATACATGTTTAATAGTATATTCAATGTACGGTTTTAGTGATACAAGTTTCTGAGGTGTCTTGCGATATTTGTATGTTCTACGTACATAAATAAGTTCATTCTTAGCTTGCGCCATTTTACTTGTTGAGCTGCAAATACTTTTTAACAAAGACCCATCAATTATTATCAAAGATAAGTCAAATTTGAAAAAAAAACAGATCGATAAAATGCAAAATGTCTTCCTGTAATTTGTATTGCAATTGTGTGTTCGTATGCGTATGTCTTGTTGTATTACGGGAATACAACATATCTCCTGTGAGCAGTGTTCATGACTGGAGGAATGATTATTGTATGCGGTCGGTGCCGAAGAAGTCATCGTTTGTATTTCTGTATATACCTATATGCAGTGGAATGAGTATGTATGCGTGTGCAAATTGGCCGAACTTGTACGGCGCGGAAGTATTGTTATCTGTGTATGGTGTATTGACGCGATGTATTTATTAACCGACTTCAAAAAAAGGAGGAGGTTCTCAATTCAACTGTATTTTTTTTTTATGTTTATTACCTCAGAACTTTTGACTGGGTGAACCGATTCTGATGATTATTTTTTTTAATCGAAAGCTGGTGCTTGTCATGTGGTCCCACTTAAATTTGAGCGAGATTTGACAATAGCATCCATGAGAGAACCATATAAGTCTTTGCATTAAGTATGTGCGCGACAAATGGACAAAATACTCAATATCACGCCAACCGATTTCGACGATTCTTTTTTATTGTTATTGGAAAGGATGTACTTCATTTGAAGTCGGTTTTTTTTTGTTACAATTTTAGATATAGTAGTAGTTTGGTAGTAGTTTGGTTTTATTATAGTATAGATATGCATATTTACATTTTTGAATTAAATATATATATATGTATGAATTTATTAGGAAAACTCACTATTATAAATAAGATAAGAGCGATCAGTCTCCGCCAACAAACTGTTTCAATGGTTTGGCGGGTAAATAAATAAATAAATAAAAAGATTATCTGTATGCGGCGGAAATTACCCTGTGTGTACGTGTGATATTGTTAAAGCATCATTGTGTGCGTGTGACGTATCGTCGCTACGTAATGTACGTCACCTGTATGCGGTCGGCGCCGAAGTGTCCGTGCGAGATGAGCTCGTCCCCGACGGCGGCCGCCTCCATCAGCTGTAGCTCGTGGGCCGCTACGTCCTCGTCCAGCGCCTTGTGCTTTGACTGCAGCAGGTATACTGACAGACAGACACACATACATAACATTATTGACAGACACACATAGCATTAGACGTCGAGTCTCATTTTTTAAATAAACTTACACTGGCTTTTAACGTTAGGGATTATTTATGTTACACCGAGCCGGGCACGAGCCGTGCGCCGGACAAGGCACGGACGAGACACGGTACTAACATTTTATATGTCTGCTCCACCGTGCGATGTTCGTGTCCGAGGCGAGTAAAATGTTAGTGAAATTGCTCGTGCTCGGCTCGGTGTAGCATAAATAATCCCTTATTTGTTATTAAAAATAAGGCTGACGAAAAATTATAATAATTTAAACATGAATAAACATTTAATGCCAAAACGAATTTCTTTTTTTATTAATTTAAATTAATAATGCCACAAAAAGTAGTGCTAAGTTTGTTTACCAAATTTTCGTTAAAAAGTAAAAGTAAAATTAAAAAGTTTCGCCTTATATATTGAACATACGTAGCCGCGTAGTGGCGAACATTCAAGCGACTTTCTACACAGAGTACTAGTTTATACAGAGCCGTTCGGTTTGGTGTCCAGCCTAGTTGCCTATATCGACCTTCCAGATAGAAAAAAGAAAGAAAGAAAGAAATGATTTATTTTGTTAAGCACTGCAACAAGTTATAAACTGACTTGTAATAAAGCATTTATAACATAAACATAACCTGCTGCAGCACTGCTCAACAAAAAAGGTACTCAGCATATGCCGCGGTGAACCACGGCTACTGGTTTTCTGTACAACCTTTATTGTATTGCAGTTTCGACGAGTGATTTCAGTTCGCCGCATAAAAAAAGATATTAAATTACAGTTTCGACTATAGCTTAAAATTATAAACATACTGATAAAGATATTGATTTGAATGAACAAAAACCCAGAACATAGACGATTGCAATCCAAACATAAACACGTACATCTCATTTTGTAAAATTCTTGGTGAAAGCTATTCACCTGTTGGTTTAATTTAATTGCCTTTTGCGAGTAGCCTAAGACATTTTTATCATATACAACTGTTGGTAAATCTATAAATCAAACAAAAGCATGACATACCAGTGGTGAGATCGTGGCCGATGTCGTTGACGGAGACGATCTGCTCCTTCTCCTTGATCCAATTCTCTTCGTCGGCCATGTCCCAGTAGAATTGCCACAGCTTGCGGCTATCCTCAAGACGCTTTCTGTATACAACATATTAAAATCAATTATAAAATACAGACACAGATTCCCACACGTTCTTTAACTTAAAGTAGTATCATATACGAGTACTCTTCGCCGGCAAAAATCATAAGCTACGTCAGGAAACTGAAATCGGCGGCTCCAATCACAGAGTAAGCTTAATCTATGCTCTGTTGTAAGGACTTTTACCCTTGGCGTTACGTCCAGTCGTACATTCACCAACATAATGACATTGCTGGCTTCAAATCATCAGGTTGAGCGTATACTAAGACGCAGATGGCGGTTATACTCGCATACATAGCGCGAAGGGGCGAGTACTGTATGGTATGCGATACCTAACCAACATACTGCAGTACACTAGTCCTTTTTTACACAAATAAATTAATGCATGACCACAATCCCACCTCATAATAAATGGAGATGTGGTCCAAGGTGGTGAGCACATTAACTTAGTAAGAGCCTATTCACTCTTTTCTTGGAGACATCCACGTTATACGCAGGCGGGAACGCCGACGCAGGCAAGTTATTCCAGTCCTTCACGGTGCGTATAACAAATGACGAGGCAAACCGCGTCATCCGTACCAGCAAGATTTTCAGAACAAAAAGATGGGTACACGCTGTGCGTCTTGTCGTTCGATGGAGAAACGGAGATGGGGGAATTATCTCGAACAATGCCTCTGCACACTCTCCGAAATGTGCCCTGTAGAAAATGTATCTCGTAACTTATTGAACCTAACTACTCCAATCAGTGTAGGGATAAGCGATCACCCAAGATATGGCTTACTGTTCCTCTAACCACGAGATGTCGCTAGCAGTGTGTGGTACAGTACGATACCTAACCACGGAATGGCGCTAGCAGTGTGTGGTACAGTACGATACCTAACCACCAGATGGCGTTAGTAGTAGTCAGTAACCGGCACAGTACCTGCGCTCGACGGCGAGATGCACCAACTCGGCGTAAGCGTTCTCCAGCTGCTGAATGCGCTCCACCGTGATGGCGGGGTCACACGGACGGTAGCCGCCCTCCTCCTGCTCCAGGAACCGCTGGGATCCACCTACCACAACCTGGGGAACAATGTTCATCGGTAACGTTTTCATATGTTTTTCTGTATAACTACGTCGCTGGTTTCAGGTCTTCCAGAACACTATGATGCGACTTGTAAACCTATTTTTCTCTAAAGTTTTTAAGTAAGAATTAAAATGCTTAATCATAAATATATCAAAACTTGTAACACTTCAACATGATCATGCGAATGTAACTGAAAAAAAAAACTTAAAAAAAATAAACATCTTTCGCAGCAGAGATATCCATCCGAACAACAGAAAAATTTATGCTCTAGTAAACAAATAAATGATCAATCAAACAAAATCAACAACGAATTCAATTAGTTCTTAATGCCCATATAAACAAGGTTTATTTTTCTTTAAATGCCAATTTTTAATAATTACCTTGACTCGTTCGCCAAGCACATTGATGTCTGCTTCCACCAGAGCATGCTTCTGCAGCAGGTCTTCCACGCCCATCAAATGCTTGCCGTAATCGTCGGTCAGCAGACGAAGCTTGATTTCCTCCATCGAGTCCAGGATGTACAGCATCTCCTGTTTGTTTGAAACATCGATAAATGTTATATGTATCGTTTATAATCGGCTTTTAATCAGAGATGTGCTGGATATCTGTATCCGTATTCGCGGATACACAAGAAAAGGCGAGCTTCGTATTTGTATCCGTTGCCTTTCTTGCATCTTATTACTTTGGTTAATTTCAAATGTAAATCATAAAGTCGTTAGATGAATATAAATATACCAAAATAGTTGTACACAAGGGAAATGTTTTATTCGTTTATGTTGTATTTTATCATCCGAATTACACATTGACAAAAACGGTTCATCAACTATCATTCCAAAGTCATATCACTGTGGCAACTAAGAAAAATATAAATATAAATTTTTGTATTTATATTTGCGTATAGTCAGTAGTAATCACTATACAAAGATAGAACATATTATTTATTAACAATCCAGCACATCTCTACTTCTAATGCTGACATTCTAAATGGATTTAAATTAGCCGCATCAAAATGTTTCAATCCCAGATGATGTTCGCCTAGCAATCACTTATTGTCGTTAGCGAACTACGAGTCGAATATCATTCAGTCTTACCGACGCTTCATACTTAGTCTAAGTAATAACCGTCACAATGTAAGCAATAATAGTATGTAGATCGTATAGCGCGGGCGCAGTGACTCTCAGACTGCCGCTGGCACTGTACCGCGGGTCTGGGTTCGACTCCTGGCAAACAAACGCTTGTCTGACCGAAGGAAATTTTATTTTTTGTTTCAGTTAATTTTATTTGGTCTTCGGTTGAGTAACGTCAGTATGACGTCAATTATTATCCAAGGTCAATGGAGTATCATAACATCCAACATACTTTCACTTACACTGTGCAAGTGACTATATGATTTTTTGGACAGCCTATCACTGAATCTCTTATCAAGTTTCAAAAATTAGGAATTGAAAAGAGAAATAGGTACCTAATATGTTAATGTGAATGTTAGCATTATATATGTATTAATGTAACTATGTAAGGATGTGTGCAAAGGTCATATCATTGAAGACCTGAAGTTACTGTTACAATACAAACGCAATCATAAAATAAAAAGTAATTGAAAGAATAAAGTACAGTATACAAAAAGCCACCCTAAGGTAGCGATCTCATCCAAGCGGACTTTGAGTATAGGAGAAAAATCCGAAGACATAAAAAGAGGATATCTTCGTACGTATATGTCTATTTACGTATATGGCTATGTATATCTCTGTATGTGTAAGGCTATAAACCTGGCAGTCCTGCATCAACATCATGTGTGTCAACAATTCTACTTGTCTCTCTCTCTCTCTCTCTCTCCCTGGTGTGTGTGTGTGTGTGTGTGTGTGTGCGTGTGTGTGTGTGTGCGTGTGTGTGTGCGTGTGTGTGCGTGTGTCTGTGTATAAGTGGGTGGTCACCTGGAAGTTCTGCTGCAGCTGCAGCGAGAGCTCGAGCCGCGCGCGCCGCGCCCGCAGCAGCTCCAGCAGGTACGCCCACAGCCGCAGCACGTTGTCGCGCCGCGCGCACACGCGCTCCATGTCGTGGTAGCTGCGTGGACACACGGGTTTGGATATACGTTGATATACAGGACAGTGGAAATGTACATTTAAATTGACTAACGTCCCAAATCAGAGTCACTAATGATTATTTTAATCGCTCCTTAGTAAAGAATCACCATAAAAATTCTGTACTAAGGAGCGATTTAATTAACCATTAGTGACTCTGAGTTGGGACGTTATTCATGCAGGAAAACCAGTTTTATTCTTTTGATTTATACACCTCGTAGCTTAGTTCACTAGCCCTATTCATTTGAAGTTTATGTTTATTGTATGACACAGAAAATCTGTTCCTACAAATATTGATACATATTTCACATATCAAGTCACACCATTACCGAGTGTATTCAACAATAACGCTCGGTCCGCGTTTTACAGAATAATAAGTACTCTATGTCCTATTCCAGATCATGGTCTACCTAACTGCTAAACTTCATGAAAATCCGTTCAGCACTTTTTGCGTGAAACAGTAACAAACATCCATACAAACTTTAACATTTTTTTATAATATTAGAACTCACCGCTCAGCCTGCAGCTCAGAGCACACAGCAACGACCGCCTGCACTCGCTCCTCATACGCGAAGATATCGGTCTCGATAGCCTCGTGTTTCTTCGCCGCCGCCTCCACCGCTGCTAGGTCGAAGCCAAAGTTATCCTGGCTGACCAGCCGCTGGTTCTCAGACAGCCACGTCTCTCGCATCTGGGCTTTGCGGTTGAATCTGGAAAAATGACCAGTTTATTTTAACCCGTCGATTGAGCTTGTAGACGGTAAGTGACATGGATAACTTGGGAACATTGTCGTTGCGACATGCGATATTTTGTCGCACTTGCGATTGAAACTATGTATTTTTATACAATTTTGGGCCCATCGATGTCGTTGTGAGATAATATGTCGCGTAGCTGTTCCACGTGCGACCAAACGAATGTTTGGTCAATAAATATTCGACAAAGAATTTCGTGGTGGTCGAATAAATATTCGACAAAACGACTAACAATTCACGACTCTGAAAACCTCTTTAATTATAGGAATAAAATTGTGACTGTGCTTTAAACAATTAAGAAGTTCCTTCGACTGAAGACAACCCCCTAAATCCCTCACTATTCTACTGTTCTATGTTCAGGGTCAACCAGTTGGTGAAGTAATTCGTTAACTAATAATCCTAAATTAAAAAACACACCAGACAATTTATTTCTACTAAACATAGCTAAGAACACTCTCGATTAGGACACCTTTCAGATAAAAAACCTAGATCAAAATCGGTTCATCCATTTGGGAGCTACGATGCCACAGACCGATATACACAGACACAGATAGACACCAACTCATCAAACTCATAACGCCCCTCTATTCGTCGGGGGTTAATAAAGCTATCGTCACACACCTGGCGGCAAGTTGCTCCAGCTTCTCCTGCCTGATGAGCTCTTCCCTCAGCGCGAGCTCTCTCTCATGCTCAGACTTCTCCAGCCGCTCCCAGGCGCGGTTGATGTCGTGTATCATGCGGCCCTCGCGCGGCGCGTACGGACGCTGGTTGGCCGCGCGCATGCGAGACTGTAGCGTGAACAGCAGCACTTCGAGGTTACCCTTCTCCACGAACCTGGTAAAGGATGATGGGGAACAGTGAAATTTCTGGTACATGTGATAATTGTCTTTTACAAAAAAAACCTTCACTCTTAGGACGCTAGGTTAAGTTTTCCTAAGAAAATAAATATCAATTAAACACTTGGAGGAATCCAAGTGTTTAATTGATATTTATTTTCTTGGGTTTCAATTAAATACATGAAAATATATTAGAGAGAACAGTTTGTAAACACATTCCAAACATTTCTGTACTTGTATAAAAAAAAACTTGTATCACAACTCACTTGGGTGGTTTCTCTACCGTGCGGTAGTTGGCGAACTGGATGAGCTGCTGACGCACTCCCTCCAGCGAGTTCGCAAATGTGCGATCGCCGAGCGCTTCGATGGTACGCTCGATCCATTGTAGCAGGTCGCTGTGGGAAACAATTACATTTATCAATCACACAATCATTATAATAAATAATCATCATACTTAATATACGTAAAACGATTATTGTTACTGATTGACAGACAAGGCACGTAGACTAGTAGATCTAAAAACATGAAACTAAAACAATTCCTGGTTGGTTCCTTATATAGGTGTGGGTGTGGAGAAATTATTATTGAAAATTGAAAATCAGGGATAAGTTTGTATGAGTATGAAACCTATATTTCCGCGGTCATATGATAAACTCTCACACGTACCTTAACATTAGGATAACCCATGAGATGAGTTGTTACATTACAAAAACAACAAGACGGGCTTATTTTCCTAATATTACTATTGCCAGAACATTATCAAACTTGCTCCAATGCTTGTATTTGTATGTTATAAAACACACGTCATTATGTTTATTAGCACAAAAGTATATTTAGAACAAACAGGAGTAAGCTACCTCGTTGAAAAGTAGAAATATAATCCATTTGCTGCTCCATCGAGCAAAGGTGTCCTTGAAAGCTATACCCAAAGGTCGGATTTCTCTAGTAACGGTAATGAGTATGCGGTGACTATACCGGTTAATATAATTAGTACTGACACACCACTGCTTTTAGGGCACCTCTAAAAATTTATAATAATTATCATATTCCACACTCATAAACCCTTTAAACACCCTTATGAACATTATCAAGAACTCTCAGATTTCCTCTCCGTAATAGACATAATAAGTAACATTATGACTGGCCATACAGACAAATGATATTTCTTTCCGAATCGGAATGTTGAGACATTCTTAAAGTCAAATGAATACAAATGGCATCAGAGCAAAACTAGTTATACCTCTAACACTGCTCTAATGAAACATCAGCATCATCACAGTTTCTTCAGAATCCTGTCACAGATTATACCAAAGCTAGATAATAGATATGTACCTCGTGAGCGATTCGTATTCCTGCATCATTTTCTCGTTCTCCATGGCGATGCCGACGACCTTGCCGATCCGCTTGCCCTGGACGGTCTCCTGCTTCAGCTTGCTGAAGTAATGATAGTACGTCACCACATACGTGATGATCGACTTCTCGTCGGGGTGGTCCACAGCAATGTCTGGAAGGTAATAGTGACAGATTATAGAAATTGTAAGATGCTAAGGGAATAAAGAGATTTAGAACTAGAGAGCATAAAAAGAAGTTATACTACAGACTATCAATAATGATCAATTATTTCATAGCTTTCACAGCTACCCACTTCTTCCCACTTCCCCAGGGATCGGTATCACGGATAGTATAATCAAGACCAAAAACATAATAATCATTTGTCACACAAATTGTGCCAACCAAGAATCAATGACATAAGCCTTTGCTTGGGAGACAACATCGCCAACTTGGTTGGAATGTTAATACATTCGCAACATCATCAGGAATAATCTCCTTAAGCTTAAGGTAAGCCTTTCTTTAGATCACAACAATGGCAATTCATGTTTGTGTATGTTTATCTTCCTAAAATGTTTGAGGTTGACATTTGAATCTTACCTTCGGCATCAAGGAGTTTCGTGAGGCCGAGTTTCTCCTCAGCGACATTGAACGCGTTGTTCAAGTTGTGCATCGGATTGCTTCTGTGCAATTTCTCGAATTGGATCAAGTCTGGTCTATGTTTGTGTATGATGGCGTTGAAAGCCAGCCCGTCACGCCACGATGTGGTGAAGTTCCTCACATTAACATTATTATATCCGGCGGTCTTCATCTGACACCATAACAGTAAAGCGTCCTTGGCGGACTTTGTCTCTTTGTTGTCAGTTTCTTCAATTGTAATATCTTGAATCTGGAAAATGGACATGCGTTCGATTCAATATCAACGTTCAACAATAATATTTTTCTCTCATCAGAATTTCATTTCCTAAGAGATGTTAAGTAAATACTTTAAGATAGGAAGATTGTCATAATAGGACAGAAATTCAAATAATAATTGTTTTTGAAAATAGGAACAGAAATGGACTCCAACGTCATGAGGAACACTTTTAATGTCAATAAAAAGTTTCATATTTAGATTTTATAACCTCTGCAAATTAGATAACATTCGAGTTTTAAAATCTGGAGACTTTACATCAATTATAAACGGCACAAAAATAATTCAGAATCAAAAATACCTGGAAGCGTAAGATGATAGTCCAGAGATAACATTCGAGTTTTAAAATCTGGAGACTTTACATCAATTATAAACGGCACAAAAATAATTCAGAATCAAAAATACCTGGAAGCGTAAGATGATAGTCCAGATGAGACCAAGGTTGAGCCTGGGGTTGCCATCGACGATGTCATGCGAGCCCATGTTCTCGAGGTGTACCCGCTGTTCACGCAAGAACTGCAGCGCCTTATCCACATTCTCCAAGCAATGGATGCGCATTTTGCCTTTTGTTGGTCGAGGCTAGTGATGAAAGAGAAATTATCAGCTACTTTTATGATCTAAAGTACTTAGCACAAGAAAAGTTTTCATTGCTCTAAATTGATAGATCATAATCAAGTTAATGGAAGGTCAACCACTTGCTTAGTAGAGAACGAATAAAGTGTTAAGCAACAATATGTAGTAGAAGGAGTTAGAAAAACTTACCAGCCTCTCTCCGGATAGCACCTCTAGCAGTTTGATGAGCATCTTTCCATCCCTCATGTCCACGTAGAGGTCGCCAATGCGACATCCTACGCGCACCAAGTGGGAGTTTACCCATTTTTGAAAGGTCTTCTTTTGTACGCTCTCTCGTTCGTCTGGAAGACAAGATTTCAAGTTTAGGACATCACTATCGACGAACGAAGTAACTCAAATTGCAACAATGGTAATAAAGCATCATGAAATCGTGTGCAAAGATTTGGAACCAAAATTTTGGAAAAACACCTTGGTCTACATCGACAATGGAATGGAATGAACAATCGCTAAATCTTGAACTACATGACCGTGACACGGGATCGCGAAAGGGGCGTTAATGAGACATCGAGGCGAATGAAGAAGATGAAGACCGAAGAAGCTACGGGGAATTCGTTGCCAATGATGTGCACAGATGCTGACCGCAAGGGCCGCGGGACCGGGGTATCGGGCACTGGTGAGTAACGTATAAAAACAACAGGGAATGTTAACACAATAACCGCCAGTGAGGTCGACCGCGGCGGGGGGACCAGAGGGGGGGCGCTTGCTTGCGGAGCCGCGAGCGCCCGTCCGCGCCCGTCAGCTCCATCGCAATAACTCAGCACGGTACGGCCCCGGGTATTGAATTCGTAAGATAATACCAGTAACACGAGATGCGGATCGTATTGCTAGTCGCACGCTTTAGAGCGGAAACTTAGGCGTTGTGCAGAAGCCAACCGCGACACTCAATTAATGTAAAAAAGTTATACAATAGGAATGTACCTACAATAGGAATACCTACTGTCCGAATTGAGCTTTTATAAATAGAAACATAATTTGTTGCACTGATCACCAATTTGACGAGTTTCCTATGGCGGAAAACAAATGATATTACGGATACAATGCCTCCGCACGCAAAATAAACATGATCATAATTATAATTTTCCTCAATATTTTACAGTCCAAATAGCAATTCATATAGACAATAAATTTCTTATTTATATACAGCCGAGAGTTACCTACGAGAATTTACTATCAAATATTATTTAACACTGATTACAAACAAAAAACAAACTTCCTAATTAGCACAAAGTTCACGTAACACCAATTGGAACTACGAAAACATTTCCTTACGGGATGTAACATAGTAAAACTGACGTCAGCGTATTACAAACCTCTGAGTTCCGAAACCACTTTGTCATAATACAGCTCCAAGCCTGGCACTTCGATATCAACGCCTCTCTTGATCAGATCGTAGCACTCCGTCGATGTCATATCACCAACACTGACAGACTGAGCTCGTGCGAGGCGAAAGAACGGGAAGAATCAGAGCGACAAAACCCAACTGCCTACTGGACAAGGATATTCGATACGTACGCTCCAGATATCGACAACTTGGAACTTGTTTAATTAATTATATACTTCCCAATAAAACTGAACAGAACACCTTGTTACTTTACAATTCAATTAACGTTAACTCCCGCTTGTTATTTTAAATTAATCTAGATAATAATCTAATTAATCTAGATAATAATCGCATCTCCAGCGATTCGACATTTCGTGGTTGTTCAATAACCTACGTTAGACTTAGAGTATACACTCTTAGATCAATATATGACAGATCACATATCACTGATAAGAAAACGTGGGCTTGCGTAACAATATGATGAGTAGTATTCGCAAACAAAAAAAAATCAAGAACCAAATGTTTACATCTCCTGTAGAAGTGGGTAAAACGGAAACAGTATTGCAATGTTTTGATAAACGTTACCATAAACCACAAGCGGTAATTATTAAATTGAAATAGAATAATTATAATGCCAGTGCGTCATTTTCGAATTCAAGAATATCATATTCACCATAAGGTCGTCTAACGATTTTATTTACAGAACACAAGAACAATATTGGTCAAGAAGAAAATTCACATTATCTATTACACATAGCTACAGGCGTATCATTATCGGGCATTCAGTTATCGTCGGATAACGTTACGAGTTACACCCAAGAATCTCTTAACGTCGGAGGAATTCTCAATAGTACAGTAACTATACCATAATACCAGAAAGTCTCACACAACACTCAGACGAGTCAAAAATAGCTTAGAAGCATGTTCACAACACTAGCACAGCGAGTCGACAACGATGGAACGCGAAGCTATCGACAGTTCCGACCAAGAAATGGTCGTCGCGATAGTTACATGTCTACTGCAGTTATCCGGAGTGCTTGACCGATAGGTTCACACTTCATGGTCGATCAGTGCAAAAAAGTGTACCGCCAAATATAAATTGTGCAACGGTGTTTTGGTCCGTCTCTATCATCGGTTATTGTATCTATTCATTTACCGGCTACAGCCGAGACTGCCGCGGGACCAATCTGCGTGAAGGCGAGAGATAACAGCGAGGCTTGGCTTTATCATTTTGATAAATGCATAAAAAATATGCGGATCGAATCATAATCCTGGCACCTCTAAAAATGATATGCGTATTATAAGTTAAATATCTCTTGCTTCGGTGAAGGAAAAGTTCTGAGAGTTCTCAATAATGCTCTCAAATGTGTGTGAAGTCTACCAATCCGCACTTGGCCAGTGCAGTAGACTACGGTCTGAACCCTCACATTATCAGAGGAGACCCCAACGAGTCCCGCAGTAGGACAATTATGGGTTGTGTCTATAATCTATTCAGTTAAGCTTCGGTTCGAAAGTACAAAAATCGTACTCTTTTTTTCAATTAAAATGTTATGATTGTTTATAAAGTAGTGTTGTTAATGATAAAGTGGTCACCTGCAAGCGCCTTGATGCGCGATCGTTCGAATAGCCTCGACGACGAGTTGCCGCCATCGTACTCGAAATCGTCGATGATCTCCTGGCCGTGCCCGATGGACGGGTCCCAGCGGGACACCGAGATGTCGGTCGTCATCTCGACCTACCGCACCTCACCGTGTCTCACACCTCACACCGCCACGCTACACTGTCTGTAACAAACAATAACTAACATTAGTTAAATTAATTAATTTTAAATAAAATTTCAATAACGAGCCGTTTTTATAACACACTAGGAAATCGCCCTCGCTTAATAGTCTATGTCACCCGGGGATAATGTAGCTTCCCAACAGTGAAAGAATTTTTCAAATCGGTTCTGTAGTTTCGGAGCCTATTCAATGCAAACAAACAATCAAATCTTTCCTCTTTATAATATTAGTATAGATTATTAAGGTCCAAAATAAATGTTCTTCGTTTTTTGCTTCCCAAAGTGTACACGATCGACATCCGAAGAGAATTCCAAACATCTGCCCGGTGGATAAACGGATACGCCTATCCTGATAATCTAAATAAAACCGTTTAAAAAGGCAGTAGTTTCTTGATAATCTAAAATTTTAACAAAAAAAAACCGACTTACATCCTTTCCAATAAAAAAGAATCATCGAAATCGGTTGGCGGCATACTGAGTTATTCGTCCATTTGTCGTGCACATCTTAATGCAAATTTAAGACTTATAAGTTTTTTTCATGGATACCATTGTCAGATCTTGCTCAAAGGACCCCGCACTAATTGTTTGAAAATTGTGTTTCAGCGGATTGGTCTGAATTTTTGGTATGTTGTAGCCCTAACCGTACTGATCAAAAGTCCCAATGGGCACGACCCCCCCAAATGCGTATTTTGTCCTCCAGGGGGCACTTTCCCCCAAAGTCTATTTATTCGATTTCTGCGGAATCATTCTGAATTTTTAGTATGTTGTAGTCCTAATCATGCCAAACAAGAGTCCCAATGGACACAACCCCCCCTAAATGCGTATTTTGTCCTCCAGGGGGCACTTTTCCCCCAAAGTCTATTTATTCGATTTCTGCGGAATCATTCTGAATTTTTAGTATATTGTGCCAAACAAGAGTCCCAATAGGGCACGACCCCCCCCATAATTGCGTGTGTTCTCCTTCTGGGGGTGCTAACCCCCCCCCCCATGTTCTATTTATTTGATTTTAGCGGAATAATTCTGAAAAACCCCCCAAAGCTTTAATAACACTAAAAATCTTAAACAACAAGATCTGGATTTTGAGTATGAAGCAAAATGTTGAAGTTCACACGAAAAACAGGGCATTAAGGACTTTCAGGATTTCTGAATAAATATATGCAGTTAAGAGATCGTGCCCATTAGGGATTAACATGCATTAGTAAGGTCTACAACATACTTAAGAATTCGGAACGATTCCACTGATATCACATGAATGAACTTGGTAGGGGAGGTTGCCCCTTGCGAAAAAAACGCTCAGAAAGTTATAGAAAAAATGTAGGTTTAAATGAATTTTGCTTTGGGGGTTTTTCTTTCTCCAGGTGGTGGAAATACGCCTACGGAATACGGTTCGTTCCTATAGGGACTCTTGATTGCCACGGTTAGAACTACAACATACCAAAAATTCAGGAATTATTCCGCTAAAATCAAATAAATAGAACATGGGGGGGGAGTAGCGCCCCCGGAAGAAGAACACACGCAATATGGAGGGTCGTGTCTATTGGGACTCTTGTTTGGCATGATTAGGACTACAATATACTAAAAATTCAGAATGATTCCGCAGAAATCGAATAAGTAGACTTTGGGGGGAAAATGCCCCCTGGAGGACAAAATACGCATTTGGGGGGGTTGTGCCCATTGGGACTCTTGTTTGGCATGATTAGGACTACAACATACTAAAAATTCAGAATGATTCCGCAGAAATAGAATAAATAGACTTTGGGGGGAAAATGCCCCTTGGAGGACAAAATACGCATTTGGGGGGGTCGTGCCCATTAAGACTTTTGATCAGTACGGTTAGGGCTACAACATACCAAAAATTCAGACCAATCCGCTGAAACACAATTTCCAAACAATTAGTGCGGGGTCCTTTAAGTGGGACAAGCATCAGCTTTCGTTAAAAAAAGAATCATCAAAATCGGTTCTTTCAGTCGAAAGTTCTGAGGTAACAAACATGAAAAAAATACAGTCCAATTGTGAACCTCCTCCTTTTTTGTAGTCGGTTAAAAACCGCATGTTACACTGGTAACTCCTTCAATTTTAAGTCCAAGTCAACCTTCCTTGCACTTGTTGCATATTATAAGACGTGAGCATAATTCGTAACCAAACGGTCCGTAGAACTTGCAGACCATATTTACATAAATAATACTTAGCGATATTATGATTATGCAAACCATCCTACATTTTAAGCAACACATGGGAAAATAATACTGGTTCACCTTGAATTTTAAAAACGAATTGTATCATCACTATGCTTGTTTATATTAACCTAAGAGTTCTTACTTTTAATTTCATATCCAATCCGTTTCAATTTAGTCAAATTGCACAATGTATGTGGAATTCTGAAGATTGAAGTCTACTATCAGCACACTATAAATGTATAATAAAATATTGAATTTACGTTAAAATTGAGAAATTAATTTGAAAGAAAGAAAGAAAAGAAAGAAATTATGTATTTATTTCGTAAAGCATTATGCAACAGGCTACAAAATGCAATCAAAACAGCAATTACGTTGTAGAAAATGACAATCTGTTGCAGCAGTGCTCTACAAAAAATGGTCTACAATTTGACAAATTGATTAATAGAAATAGGATAGCATCCTTAATACTGAAGTTCAGAAATGCATTGAAGCATTGATACAACTGCTCTATTTTTGTTATTCATGACGTAATGCCGATGATAAGATAAGATACATAATTGAAGAAACTCCTTATCACCACACCTAAACGGATTTCTTTGCATTGTCCACAATGAAACAGTACTTATACTTTCGAGCGCTGATACTCATTTATACTTTGGAGAAACTAATTGTTTAAAAAACCGAGAAAGTGTGTGTCAGGCCACGCGCAATGTAGGGTTCCGAAGTAGTAAATTTATCGACTATTACTCATTAACTATTAATGCTAACATAGCCGTGATAATTTTTCTTGTAAATTCATCATATAACCTATTTTTTAGAAATAGGAGAATAAAAAATTCATCCCTGAAAAAAATGTTTTTCAATATTTTATTCTACAATTCTGGAGTTTTAATAAATATGTATAATATTATACATGCCAATTTACAACTTTCTAGCACTAAGGGTCTCGGCGCGACGCACGGACAGACGGACGGACGGACGGACATAACGAAACTATAGGGATTCCGATTTTACTTCGGAACCTTAAAAATCTTACCTATAATCAACCAGACATAATAATTATGTAATATAGAGCAACAAAAGATGATTAACATTACAATACAAACCGCATAGAAGAGAACATTTGGAATTCTTATGCAGCCTCATGGTTCTCAATCACCAAATCCATTGACAATTTAAACGTAATATTATTCAGAAAAAATAGAAGTAGTGCGTTCACTATATAAATTAGTATCTTCATCAGGTGACCAAGGTTCGAACTACACTTCAAATAGGCTATCTGAGTAAGAATTGTGTATGTAAGGTTGTCTAAAATACAGATAAATCACTCTATAGGGATAAGACCGTAATTTGTAGTGTACTGATCTGTTTAACTTATCTACGGTTATAATTATTGTTGTCTACATAAATTTTACTATAAAGAATAACCCTTCTTGTGCTTAATTCAGTCAATTCACTTAATTACTCCAGTAACTGTGGAGTCGTCATTGTAATAAATAAATAAAGACGAGATCCTATTCCTGATGCTATCGTAATCAATTAGAACCATGACATTAATTTGTAAGTGTAGCTTCTCGCTAAGTGCTCTTGCAATCTAACATGTTAGCAGTCATATGTAGTAATTGTCTTAATTGTAGTTTCGAAATTAAGAAGCTACTTGAATTTGCTCTCGGCTTTCGAATTGCTTGAAGTATTTATAGTTCCTTTTATGTTAAGTACTTTCTTATATTAATTTAGTTTATTTTTATTCATATTAATTTTCATAATATTATAATTTTTGTATGAACCTCCACCTTCATGGGGTGCCCATCTTTTGATCGAACGTAATTTGAGTCGTAATCGATGGAGGCAAAAATCAGATCACATTTTTTTAGAAATTAATCCATAGTTTCATAGTAAAATACTGTCACTACAATCATCATAATACTAATACAAAAACAATTACTTCAACGTTCTGTTACATACCGATAAATCTAGATATAACCCATGCATCGACCATGCATCTACGCAGATCATGCACTTATGCAATCAAGTAGCAAATCGGCAATAATTGGGTATATAAACCATTAATTTTCTCATCTTGGGGCTAGAGTTTTAAATGTCGTAACTCTGCCCAGGTCCACTTCGCGATAATAGCCAATTGCTAAGGGTTTCTCAACGCGTTAGAGGCAGGAGTAAAATAAACGCGGTGTCGGGGGAAAACAGTTCTTTTTATAAGAACTTCGCCTTCCACGTCTCAGTTCGCCTCACAGATATCGCTAGTTTATATTCTCAGTGTGATAGTAAATATTGATATAAATAATGATAAATTTATGCTGATCATTCTACAACTTCTTTTTCGTCAAGTCATAATCATTAGCATGCCTTTTACGTTTGACTAACGCACACACTTCCGAGTTCCGATCAAAAATTCACCGCATTGTCCTGATAATTGATTAGGGCACGTAGAATTTGTCATGCATCCCGGACGCGTAATTTATTTACGCAATTTAAAACTACAAAATAAGGAATAATAGGTAGTACACATTTAAATTTACTACTTTAACGTCACTAATTGGTAATAACCTTAAAACAAAAATTGTATAAAGTTAGGAGACAATACAAGCAAAATATTAACATTTTATTATATTTTTTGTCCCTAGGCATAATAAAATGATGAGACAATGAAAAAATTACATATCTCGTAAGAAAATCTAAGAGTCAAATCCGGCAAATTTTTATTTTATTCAAGGAAAACAATGCAGAGATCTCATAAACTAGTTTTTTTGGAATTTGTTTAGGACCATTAGCTTAAAGTTTTTAGTTGCAGTAAAAATTGGGTGGGAAAAATATGAGTAGAGATTTTTTTATGAAAATAGCCAGCCAACGAGCTGAAGATGCACGTGATGGTTAGTGACATCTACAAAAACCAAAGCATCACTGATGCGTTGCAGCCACTGCAGGCCAAGAAAGATAGAAGAAAAAGAAAGAACTAACTATAAAGCCCCCAGTTGGAACACGACGAGTCGTTTGGCTGCTGACTCATTCAGGAGATGGTAGCTATCCATCCACCGCGGCACCGCACCGGTACGATTAAGAGGATCAGAGGATGAAAAAATCGTAGAATAATTTGTATTATTAGCGAGCAGTAAGAACGCCTGATCATAATACATCTTGATTGTGGCCTGCTGGTAAGCAGTCACCTCCATATTATTAGGTACGCAGGAAGAGGTACCTACTTAGTTACACGTAAATTACGTAATACTAGAGGCATCACTGAGGGTCCAGCGATGAACCCGCATTTTAAAATTGAATTAACATATATTATGGTGGACAGCTCATAGCCCTGCGGCTTGCGTCGATCTTAAGTGATCGACAAAGTTAAGCGACAGCGGGCGCGGTTGGTAGTTGGATGGGTGACACGTAAAGCCGTCGGTCCCGGTTGTTATCATATGATAACAGTCGTTAAGCCATGTCGGAGGCACTCGGGTCGTTTGAAAACTTCCGACACTCGGGTTGGCCACTAACCCCTCCACCAATCCGCACTGGAGCAGCGTGGTGGAGTATGCTCTAGGCCTTCTCAAGAGGAGAGACCCGTGCCCAGTAGTGGGCCATTAATAGGTTGAAGCCATGGTGGACAGGACGTTATTGCATTGCAATGGTGCGAAACAAACTTTATGCCCACCGAGTGCAAAATGACCTATTATAATAATAAACAAAACATAAAAATTACAAAACAAATTTCTTCATAATAATATCCTAGTAAGTGGGTATAATGGTAGAAACCAATAAATACCATTATGACTGATTTAATGACTCTTCACTTCTCGTTTATCGGAATATGCCTTATTATGATGTTATGAATATTGACTAGCTATTGGGCAACATGAGTAATGTCAGGTTATGCTAACATTAGATAATGACACAGTAGACTGGGATGCTGTAGGTATTATTATTAGGGTAGGTAGGGTGCAGATTAAACTAAGTACATAATGTTTTATTATATTTAGAGGTCACAATACAGTATTACTAATGACGAATGCATGTCACAGAGATGAGCATGTTGAGGTGGATGTGTGTGTGACGAGAATGGATAAAGAAAGGAATGAGTAAGATATATTAGAGGAAGTGTGAAAGTGACAAAAATGACAGAAAATTTGAAAGGGAACCGAATGTAGTATGGGCATGTGATGAAGCGAGAGGAAACGCATGTGACGAGAAGAGAGATGGATATGAATGTGATGGATAGACGAAGGGAACGAGGACGACCTAAGAAAAGATGGATAGATTGTGTTACAGATGAAATGAAAGATAAGAGAGTTAGTATAAAGATGACGGCTGATAAGGAAGTGTGGAAGAGGAAAACATAATATTGCGCCGACCCCAAATAAAATTGGGAAATGGGTAGGATGACGATGATGAATTCAGTATTACTAAATTTAATAATAATTAAATTATCACACGTCAAGGTGAATGATATCATATTAATAGTAGTTATCTAATGTTATTCAATTAACTCTCGCGTTAGCTGTTTTATCTGTGACAAATAAATAATTAAATAGAAAGATATTTTATATTGAAAATAATATTTTAAAGGCTATTATTATAGTAATATTATTTTATAATTATAAGTTATCATGATAATTGTGATTTCATAGATTTAACACTGCTTAGTTTATATCACACATTTATTTGGAACTATGTATTTCTTATGAAATTTCATTTCCTAATAGGTACATATGTAATATAATAAGGCCTCAAAATAAGTACTCAAATTCCAGTAACTTAAATCACTTACGATACGATTTGCATGTTAAAGAAAACCAGAACTATTGTACCTGGTCTACAACTCGTTAAGTTTCTTCGTGCCTACAATCAATCGTAGTAGCTACCAAGCCAACAAAACGACTGTATTGAGTAGGCAAGGTGAGTGCATTGACCTGCGGAGGCAGACATGGCGTCGGCAGCACACCATGGCCTGTCATTACCACAACCCATAGCTCCCCACGAGTATACGGTAAAGTTATTTTGCCTATTCATCGTCTGAATTTTTACAGATTTTCACCAGATTTAGTTTATTTGAATGACAATAAATAAAATGTTACTTATGCTTTCTTTAATCGATTTATTAATTACCTATAACTACTATCTATCTAAGATTCAACCCAAAAGTCTAAATAATGAAAGACCAATTAGAAAATTTGTGTCATCTTATTTCGTTCTAGAATGCGATAGCACATAAAAGTCTAATGAATGTACTAACGCAAAAATAAACAAGCTATGCAATAAAACCCATAAAAAGGAAAATAAAATTAAAGCAAGTATAATCCAAGAGGAACGTTGCAGTCGAAAATGCAGTTGGCAACGCGAACACGCTTTTTATTAAGGCACTTGAAAAAACAATGATCCTCACTTTGGTGTACAAAGACACTGGTATTTTTAAGTGAAGTACACTTAAAAAATCTCTTAGATACATACTTACCCAGTTTGTGGCTTGAATTGCTTTAATAAGACCGTTTACTAAGCACGTTTGAATAACAAACTCAAACGTGTTGACCGAGTAAAGGCTTCTCCAAGGAGACGTGCACGAGTGGCACTAAATCGCACATTTCAGCAGTTTTTAAAAAGTGTGATAAGGACCAGCCGGAACATCTCGAGACTATAAATCTCTCGAGTTAGGGTATTGTCTTTTGAAGCGTGCCTCCCCCTTTATTTACCGAGCCTACCGAATGGCTAGACGTCACGCTATCTCCATTAGGAGGAGACAGGGGACATAATAGCGTCTGGTAAAGGCGCGTGACAAGTACTAGTCTGTCCGGTGACAATTCGGATATCCTGACAGGAGTCAAAATGGGACCTGTTCTATAAGATCCTTTCTACCCAGAGTTGACAGACGTTGAATATTTCAAAGATTTAATCGATATATCAGGCAATGTTACCACTAATGCTTATTATGGTGGTTGGGTATTTTTTAAATCTACTTCATATAGATTACACTTGACGAAATGTGTGGTATTCATGGAAGGCCTCTTCAGTATTCCGACAGAAGATGATGAGACGGAGAGGGAAAGAGGAGGAGATACCACTCCAGGAAGAGTTCCACTCAGCGGGTTGCTAATCACATTCATACATAGGTACATCCTCATCTTTTTCCCCATTTTTAGATTGTTCGGCATTTTCATGAGGTTCTTTTGGCGACACTGCTCTCCTATCTGTACTTTCTGTAGTATTATTAACTCTGTGACGACGATATCGTATAATAGTTTCAGCAATTAAAAAGCAATTAAGATACTAATTTCTTGCCATATAATCAACTATTTTTAGTTTGACGGTCGTTTCCTTCTCTATACAATTACATAAATCGTATGGACGATGAAAGATATTTAAATTTTGTCGTTCAACTAACAATAAGTTGTGCTCTACCGGTTAATTCTCTTGGAGAAACATTTATTTACTTGTTATTATACTTATTATTCATTTGTACTATGTTTTTAATTATATTTTTTAATACACTTCGGCCTCCTTCGTATATCATTATATTGGTAAAACCGACAGAAAATTATGCTGTGTTGTGCGTACCTTTATAGAATTTTAAGTATACTTAAAATTCCTCACCATTATTTAAATTTAGGTAAACGTAAACATGGTACAACCAAGCGTGCATATTTGGCTAAAAATAGGTCCTACATTTGCTTTTCGAACTAAACAAGCTTATAGTCTGATAGCTTGAGCTATAACACTATTACGTGCAGCTATATCCCATTTCACGTTTACTTTTGAGTTATGTAAACCGTAATAAGACGACCGTTATTGCACGTTGGAACAGCCGGCCGGCGACTACACACCATGACGATTTACTATACGAACCCAAACTTGTGGAAATTGCGACTTTACTCACATAATATTATGGTACAACATCACTTAACAATCAGACACCACATACGCTAAGCAGGGGTTATGCCTTTGTGTTTACAGTTCTGTTATAGCCAGACCAATTTATTCACGCATTCGGAAGAAAAAAGATAGAAATTGCTTTGAATTTTGCTTTTTACTTTTTAACTATTCTACAACTGCAGAGGATAATGACTGGTTTTATCAGTGTTTACTTTAAGGTTTAAACAGTCCAATATAACAAGTTGATTAGTGTTGAGTTCTGTAATGGTGACTAAGTCACAGACTAAGTGTAGATCTTGAGGACATAAATGTAGAGTACAAAATTAATGGAAATCGTAAACAGAATTGGAGAGAATACGCCGCCTTGTGGTATCCAGCGCACCAGTTCGAGTATGAATTTTGAAATCTAACATGTAGGTTATAGTACGAGCTTTCAAACCAAAGGATTGGAAATGCAAAAATTTTTCAAAGTTACAAAAGTTAGGAAAGGTCTAAAGGTCTGTCGCAAAAATAACCCTTCGAAAAACGTTATTTTTTAATATCGAGTAAACAAACAACAGGGAAAGCTCGGAATGTTTCTCGCTCTAAAAGCTTACTCATCGACACGTGACGTGAACAGCAATGCCTTATTATGTGCATTTATTTCACCGCACAAACGACAGGAAACAATGCGATTTTAATCACGACTACCCTATTTAAATACTTTGTTCGTGAATGTTTTGAATAAGGTTCACTTCATAATAAAATGGGCTCATAACTGTATGCAGACTATTATCACATCGTTGCCAGGTGTACCCTTTTGCGCGGGACGTTCCTAATTTCGGGGTCTGGTGACATGTCATGATGACCCTATTTACTCTTGTACGAGACGCCGAAAGTCTCAATTTTTCACTCATTTAAGACTATACTTACAACAAGAATTTGGCAAGAAAGTATTATTATTATTAATCTGTGAATTATAATAAAATATGTTTGCGTCAAGTTTTCATATTATTAAAAATATGTGACACTTAAGTCACATATTTTTTTGCATTGATTTTTTTGCATGGATTTTTTTGCATTCTTGCTCCATGAATAATAATAATGTGGTACCTACAAAGTTTTCAAATAATCATCATAAATCAAAGATTTAGAAACTTTTTTGATTTTGCCTAGATTCGAAACCATACCGATTTTTTTTACCATTACCATTTTTTTTGCTCACCATCCTGGTATTTGACACAGTATACCTGGTAACACTAACCTCAGATGAAGTACCTAGTTTACAGTTTGTTCTGCCGACCGTACCACGTCATTACCACCAGTTTTGTCAACGGCTTCTGCATAGTAAGCACACTCGAAGTAGGTACTGTATTTGTTTTTGTAATGATCTACAAGCAACGCTTTCAAAGAATTGAGCTCTCCACTTACCGGTAAGCTTACTACTACGTAGTTATTATGTACTAAATGTTGTGTTTTATTTACTAACAGTTTGTTTGATCGAACCTCAAAGATTTAAAGATCCATATTTCATACCGTATTTTCGACATAAATTCCATTTTGTGATTCACGAAAACATTTGAAAAAACAGTCTCTAGGCAACTCTTAGAATTGAGATATTGAAAATCAGTAATACAATAGTCACCACTGACATTTTTGTAAAAAGGTTCCCTTAATCTTATCTTGTAGGCTTTTACTGTAGCTATTAGACGAATCATCATTAACTGATATGCAGAACCTTAAACCGCTTTGTTATGCATACAACATAGGACCAATAATCGTACAATCCGACATTCTTACAACAAGAATCACCACAGCATTATCTTATCACAAACAAAAAACAAAAGAAATCTAAAAAATAAAACAAAATGGAGACGGAAGCCCGTGAGACCCATTTTCCCAATATCAATCAACAGCGCTCACATTCCGCGAAGTGACCATTGTGACCACCGACCGGCGATTGAATAAAGTTTGGCCGATGACGATGGCACGATTTCCAGCTTCCGACAAATGTTGACATCACAGCCAGTCAGCCAAATCTAAATATAGAGACATTAGCTCAGCAGAAGTGGACTCGTCGAACTCGACGCGGCTCCAGTCGTAGACACTCTCGATAACGCAGCGCCGACGTTTTTTTGTTGAAATCATCTTTATTCGTGAAAACTATAACGCCTCCAATACTCCGACTATAATGCCATATAATATAATAATAATAGTTTTCTTAATTATACGTAAAAATACTGTTCGTTTTCCATAGACGCTTTTTTGCTTGTAAAGAAGTTAATTAAATATAGTTTTATGAATAGCTAGTGAATTGAAAGTAGTGAACACAGACTGAATGAGCATTGAGCGTGTGTGCGTTGTCTTTGTGTGTTATCGATAGCACTTACGACACAGGGAATGTGGGGCTATGAGTGTGAAGCGTTATTTTTTTTACTGACGGCCTGCTGCACATTGCCAATATTTCCTTGTAATAAAAGAGACCTATATCATACTACACCACACGGCCTAATCAATTACCGAAAGATCTTTTGCTGCCCTTAGAGTCGAGCACGGAAGGACTCAGAGTCAGGAGTCAGGAAATGTTGTCACTCCGGTCACCCCTTCAACTACCGATCAAGGACCGAGCCTGCAGTTGTTTACTCGTCAGACAACTTAATAAAAACTGTCAAGTAGTGAACTATGTTCAATGTTATGAATCATTGTCACTAGTACTAAACCATAGCTCTGTAGATAAATGTTAGGAAACCTCGGATATTAAGGTCGAATATATAAGAGAAAGTTATAAGAGAAACTAGCCTGCCCACTCTTAATCTAAATCGATACCATAAGTACACTAGACCTATTCTATCAATGGATACAGCCTTAGAAATTCGAAGAAGCCGTACAGCACGTTAGTATGGAAAACGTATTTAATACTCTCTTGGTATTCGCATTTAAAAATACACGACTTTAAAATTTAGATTGTTCAAATTGGTGTTATGACATAAATGGCAAATGTGGTTCATAGATGGGTCTTTCCTAATGATAGAGAGGAGATACAGACACTACCATGAGGACCGGTTTTCAGTCTAGCACAGAGGAGCCAAGACTTTGCCTTGGTGGAAACCGGTGTTCGTAAATCGATGACTCGTGGCTAGTCAAATAATAAAAGGAAATCGAATGATAGTATCCTATAGTAAAAAGATAACATTAAAGTTTCAAGAATTTACATTGTAACACCATAGTTCAACGGAAGCAATGATTGTGTAAGCGAATACAGTAAGAATGTAACGGGCTCACGTTACCAGGAATTAACACTACTAATACTAAACCTGAGATACGCTACTTAGAAAGCGGAATCTATATATAAAAATTCAACTTCCGCATGTTTCTGGCCGCGAAACTCTTAAGAGTTAATGGATTGGTTGGAATTGTTATGCTAGACAGTCTTTTAAATTAATAGTGTTTTTATAGAAAATATTAACTTTTTCACGGGAATTTTTCACGGGTACGGGATATTCAATGGGTATTTCAAGCATCAAGTTTTCTTATTTGGCATAGTTGCTACTTTCGTTGCTATGGTAGCTTTTGCTACACAACGAAGCGTGGTCCCTTAGCTAGTAAAATTATATTTAGATTGATAGAAAACACATTAACCATAGTTTATCAAATAAAACTATGTTTCTTCGACCATGCAGAATGAGTTCCTTATAGCACTAAAATTGTTTTTGGCGTCTCGCTTTTTTAATACAATTGGGCTTGACGACAAGAGTAACCTCCTAGGTTAGTCTAATTAAGCCTGCGGGAACTGGCCCACACAAACAGACTAGGCTAAATAAAATCATTTTAAAATGTCAACTGTTCCCATGTAGACATAGATCCCAACGGCAGTCGGAAGGTGGTAGCGGACGAACTAACAGGTACTTCCCATGTTGGCTGTGCGCGGACGAATCCATTAACCCAAATATAGAACCGCACCCGGAGCCTTGCGTGAGGCACACGTCATAATCCAATAGTCGTCTCACTTCCACACAAACCAATTCCTGCAGGTCAGAAAGAACCAACGCTACGCAAAGGTGCGAAGTTTACATGGCAGTGACCATCACGCTCGGTTCGTCATACTATAATCATAATTTGTTTAACTAATTAGTTCCATTATGATACGAGGTGTGTTTGAAATTAGTGATTATTTTTTAATATTAGTAAGTCTGAAAATAAGTTTTCAACAGATAGGCAAGATATTGAAGGGTCACCAGATAAAATTTTTTGATGCCAAGAATTGTAATGAGATCAAAATGTCATCAAGCCTTTAGTAGTGCCTTAAGTATTGATGTTTTCTAATAAATTGAAAGAAATCTAAGGTCTAATATCGTGTTTTATAAACTTACTATACATATAAGACGATTTAAATTAACTCCGTCGCTAATTAAATTTTAGCTCATATTAAGGAAATCGACAAAATTTTCATCAGAATATTTATTAATTTATAATCCGTAGAATAAAAACGTCTGGCATCCTACATAGTTCAGAGAATTTGCCAGATGTAGTGATTTGGCTGGCCAAATAGTTCGAACTTTCGAAGAACCGATAATCGTTAAAGAAGAAAGGTCTACAAATCGAGATTATACCCAAGTTAAAAGAGCATAATAAACCATAATACTAATGGTAGGGATTAGGAACCCTGAAAAAGAAGGCGGGTGCCCGATTCACGATTCAGAGGTGAATGTGGCGCATGTTAGGGGAGGCCTATGTGCAGCGTCCAGCAATGAACTTATAAATACCGATGGATATCTATTCATTAATTCCTGACTAAATATCTACAACTACAAAAAATAAGACTCGTTATGAGCAAACCCCGGCAAAAAAGTCCTTGGTATATTCTGAAAATACATTTATTAACAAGGCATTCAAATATTCACCTCTACACCCACTGGCGCGTTATAAATAATATTATTTATAAACAAAACCAACGCAGTCCGAAACGTGAAGTTCCCCAGAAACAAAGGGGATATCCGGTCAACGGGGCGAACACCAAATTAGTTTCGTCAGTATAGCGTAGGCGATGGTTTGGAAATTAGAATAAATGCACAACAGTTGAAACAAGGGCCAATTTTCAAACATAGCCACTTACCATCAGGTGGACGTCAACTCGTTTCCCGGTTATTCAGAGACTATTATCCAATATTCACTAATTCCTTAAATATTGCTGTAGAAACCAAATTTAGTACAGCAATGTGCAACAAATTTATTTATTACAACTTAAAATTCAGATTCCTATATCAAATCGCTACACAGAAAGGTTGTACCACTACACACACTATACAGTATGAAAACAACAAAACCGAGCACGTTATGTCTTTCATACGTACGATGACGTCATACAAGTCTTTTTTTACTTCATGTGCACATAATCCAATTGGTTTTTTAACGTCACAACTTGCATGATGTAGTACCAAATAACTGTAATTACAGAGTGAATTTTTAGGACAATAGTCTCAAGACTCTCAAGTCTCCACAAATATACATTAAGCTGCTAAGCTGCTATTAATTCTAATGCAGATTCATTCAGAAGTATCAATTGCAGAAAAACTAATCAAAAAAGATAATTGATCAAATCAACTACTTGTACGAGTAGTAGTAGCAGTCTACATTTCTTAACGTTTCCTACGTCATTATTCGAACACTCGAGTCGTACGGAATACGTAAAAAACTTCAGATTATTTTCTTTAAGAGAACGCAACTCGCAAGTAATGCGTAACCAGCTTATTTTTAAATTCACGTACAGACCACTTTAACATCATGCGAAACGAGGCCAATGGTTCTCACAGTTCGGTCATTGTTTGTGTCTGAGATAACCGCTAGCTGCACTTCACAAGTTAAAACATTGTACGCTTCTTACTATTCCTCAGATATGGACCTTGAGTTTGTAATCGAAAGTTCATTTTTGAGTACGCGGTTGCAATCACTAGTCACTTAACTATGGATGAGGTCATACTACAGTCATACCCAGTAAAATTTGAAGGCCCTAAACAATGCACTTCTACATGTAGTACCTACTTACTTAGATATAACTTTTTTGGCTTCGTTGCATGACATCTGACATGGCGTGTTATTTTTCCACGAAGAATCCAACAAAATGTTTCCCAGAAACTACATTTTATATGGTTCCACGGACTTCGCCAAAAGACTAATCCAGATAAATTTTGAACTAGTCCACCGGTAACTGAATGTTTAATTCATGTTGGCGATGTTGGCGTACATGCGCGATGATATCAAAACTTTCTAGTAATACATTTCATTGTAACGTTTTCTTGAGAAGTATGCTGTCATTGATTTAATCAGCCGATCAATAAATTACAAGGCTTCGTCACGAATAAAAATAACATTTGCTCTAATTAACTGTCCAATTTTCCAATGAGAATGAACCATCATCTATCCAAATAGAGCAATCGTCATTATTATGGTTGCACCATCTTAATGCCAACGGGTGAGATGGAAGTCAATGAGCGCTCGCGTGGGTGCCGGCAGTGAACTTAGAGCAGGATGCCGGTCATTTGTTGCCAACCGCGTATATTCTCGCTGTGTGGTAATGGCGCCTAAAATTGGAGGTCACTTTTGCTACCTACTAATGTTACTATGTATTTGTAGAGTTTCATGTAAGTATCAGAACAGACAGTAAACGGAACGATACTTTACAAAACTTTGCTGAATCGCAAAAATCAACCCTAAACCTGAAGTAGAAGAGCATTTACTTACAACTGCATCAATCAGTGTAAACGCAGTAATTCAATTAGAAATGTGCTTTTATTGGAAATAAGTACATTGAGCGAATCCAACCAACCCGTTGTAAGCGCTGAGCAAATCGTAATTGACTTTCACGACGAGCCGACGCGCGACGAGCCGACGAGCCGACAACAATACTGTAAACCAATCTGTAAACAAACTTTGGACTTTGGACGGCCTAAATAGCAAATGTCAAGAACTATTTGGTGAATACGACAGGGATCTCCTGTCATGGCCCAAACAAGATAACAAGGGCATGAGCTCGCTGTGTATAAGTCATTAATAGTTTTATTAAAGCGTCCCTGCGTTGTGTTGTGACCTAATATTGACGCCCCCCACTGCAAACGAGTGTAAACATTGAGCAGCCCTAATAATACGATGATGCAAGCGCACGTGCAATTGTTTCTATCAATTTTATTTCCCTGCTGTCGTTAGTCATGCGTAACAAAGTCTTTAATTGTTGGAGTACGTAACAAAGTAGAGCGTGAAAGTACAAGACGATGGGGTTTGTCTGACGAAAAGATTGTTCGTTCAGATATATTTTTATTGCTTGCGGAAGCCCAGTTTCTTTTGGCAGAAATTCATGACAATTTATCACTGACTCAACATCTCATCATAACAAGCCATAATTATTCTGATGATATCTTTTCCCAACCACAAAAGGTAAGAACTCTCAAGCAGATTTTATCACAATTATTCAACAGATCAAGTGATACTTGTTTATAATCCGTAAAACTTCAAAGAATTAGACAAACAAGATCTTTTGGACCACTCTAGTAAGAGCTGAATTTTAGTCTGTAATAAACTGCACATATGAAATGCATACAAGCAGCAGTGGCGTAACAATAGGGTGGCAGGGCTGGCAAAATGCCACGGGCCCCCGACCCAAGAGGGCCCCGGCCCAAGAGGCCGCGAGCTCAAAAATATTTTTTTACATTGTACCCGAGTATTTTATAGGACCCGACCAAAAGATTTTGCCACGGGCCCCAGAAGGTATAGTTACGCCACTGACAAGCAGGGTAAGATACCTTATAAAGTATTATGCTAACCTGTTCTCAATTCCTTATAGAGAAGGAACAGGTGGCCTAACTATAAACAAGTAGAAATGAGCACTATGGAAGTGGCCTCAGATACAGCGCATCCTCGCATCCTCTGCTAAAGAGCTGATGAGTACGTTCGTTTGGCATTGTACAGATAATCAAGTCATCAGTAGTATAGTATGACATAAGCGCGGTGACGTCAGCAGGCGTCGGCAGCATCGTCGAAGGCCGCCGACAGAGTTGAGTCTAACCGGTTCTATAGCGACGCATGCACCGGCGAATGTGGCACGCGACGCGACGATACATTCTATAGATGAAGTAACTGTTATTGATGATGAGAACTTTGATTTCAACATATAATTCTTAAAAACCATTAGTCAAAAAAATCATCATTATGGTATTAGTTGCTAGTACCTAGTAACTTATCCAGGGATAGATTGATTTTGAAAATCGTCGAAAGTACGTCTGCTATAACTGGCAAGCTTCTCAATCTATCTATCTTAAAACACAAAAAAATGTTTGTATATCCTTTAAAGACTCTGAAACTATCCAACCGATATACCTCAAAACGGTTTCATTTGAAAGTCAATAACCCGGAGGTGATTTGAGACCACTAAAACAACACATTGATAAAGTCGATTTTCCACAATTTCCCATACAACAAATTGAGGACAATATACATTATGAAAATGAACTTCAACGTCAACACAAACACACTGATCTGTCATTCTCATCAAAAAAATTTTTGCGTAGTTGAACATGAAATATGAAAATATTTTTGTGTATAGTGCAACAGCCACACCCAGTGCGAGTTCCAATATGGCGATGACGTTATCGCTTTATTTAGGTCAATATAACTCTGCCATAACAAATTAAAAAACCACTTAGAACGCCTACACGAATAAGATGGTAGTAAAGTTAATACTCTTTATGCTTAAACGAGATGGTAAATAATAAGCTTAGTTTTTTTCTTATTACGAAGGCAGACTGCAAAAGTACTCAAATGTTTTTTATTAGACGTAAATCTCAGTAATATCATTAATGCTCAATGTAGATCGTCAAAATAAAAACAGTAAATCGGTACAAGAAAAAATCTACATTTTAACCGTAATCAACACCACTTATCAAATTTTCCACATATTATTTCGTATCTTAAGTGTCCAATAAAACGTCACATTTACACTGCACTGTATTGAATACTTGATGTGTATTTCTACTCGTACTATCTATACAACGCGAATAAGCAGTGATAGCCTAGCGGTTAGAACGTTGATCTCTCAAACACATGGGCCCGAGGCCCGAGCTCAAATCCTGGCACGCACCTCTAATTTTCAAATATTACGTGCGTATTGGAAGTTAATAATCACTTGCTTCGGTGAAAGAAAACATCGTGAGGAAATCTGCACACCGGAGAGTTCTCCATAAAGTTCTCAAAGGTGGGTGAAGTCTACCAAACCGCACTTGGCCAGCATGGTAGACTATGGCCTGTACCCCTCACTCACACTGTGAGAGAAGACCCTGAGCCCAGCAGTGGGACAATTATGGGTTGTCACTTTTGCTTTGCTTTTAAAGAATACGATATAATTTTACTGAACAAAAATAATAAAGGTCGCAGTCGCAGACAATCTGTGAAGCATCAAATTACATAACTCCAACGTTAACAACACTGTAGTAACAAAATGCCATCCAACATTTATCAGCTCATTACTATTATAGATATGAGTCATGACGCTAATGATTGATATAAAACAAGTTTAAACAATAGCTGACACTAAATACAAAAAGTTGTAAAACAATTATCGAGAGTCACTAGCAGCTTGAAATAGTGGCCGTTGTGGTGTGGCCATGAGAAGTATTATATTCTGATGAATTAAAATAAAATAACAGCTTAACTATTGACACGGACTTAGCTCATCTTTATTCGACAGTCAATACAAATCTAGTGAACAGTTTCTCGTTAGTAAATTTCACCAAATCGATACAAATGGAGAAACTTCAAGTGAAAATAGAATTTTCATAGTCATGAGTGTCATGACCCAAATTCTCCAAGCTAATTAGAAAAGATGCAATAAAGCAACCTGTAATTGCGAACTTACATACAAAAGAAGTTAAGCTTTGTATGGAACAGCGAGAGTTTATAGCTATTCAATTGCTATAAGTTATAACCAATGCCTCCAAAACTGTCAAAGAAAACGCCTCAACATTGTTTAGCTTCTATCCAGTTATTGTAGTGAGTGAAAATGAACAATGAATTATTTACGAGCACCAATTTTCTAAGAGAAATTCTGCTATGTTCGTTGTTTGTACCAATACAAACATTTGCAAATTTGCATAACATAAATATAAGTGCGGGCAGGTTATGGCATAACAATGTGGCTTTTATGCCGCATGATGAAATTTCACTCCCAATACAATTCGTTTACAAAGGAAAACAAGACGAATGCGGCAACAGTGCTTAGTAGACTCCAATTTTATAATAAAACTTTAGAACTTAGGACAGAATCGGATAATCAATATGAAAACCAAATTTATGGCTGGCCATTGGCGACGAAGAAGTATCATGTCATAATAATAACTTAATATAAACCAATTATTCAATAAAAAAAAAGTTTGTATTTGTTAGTATTTAATGTATCCACAAAATATAATAGGAACTAGTAAAAGAATAACAAAGGGTACAAAAAAGCAATACAGAAATCCTTATACCAGACCAAACGCTAAAAATTTCCGGAGCTGATGTTGCTGAGCTGATGAAAAGGAGGAAAAGGGACTATCGTAAAATAAACCTCGAGAGTACTTCACTCGTACTGTTCGCTCTGACCTCATTCCCTCGTTGCTGAAACGAATGAAGCAAACGCTATGCTAAATCATATTGTTTACGTTTATACAATGCAGTGTAAAACAAATTTGAAGGCCAAACTGAAAGCTGACTTGTTTGATTGTTTAATTTGTTTCAGCTTCTGTTCGAACGTTAGAAATATTCATAGCCAGAACAGCATTCTCTATGAAAGAATTAAAAAGCTTTGTTAAAGTTGAAAAGTATCCCATAGTTGTATATTCATGCTCTCTTTTTGAAGCAACTCTCGTATTAAAATCATTTTATGTAATCTATTTATCTTTATGTTATTAATGTAAGTATTTATATATTTATCTTGTGTCACTTTTCAGCATTATTTTTCTCTGTCAATATTTATCATTGTTTCTTTTTATTATTTCCCCTCTATTCGTCAATATTAATATATAAATTTTTGTTCTCCATGGTTATTGTACCGCCTTCAACTTTTCTCTGCACATCCTGAAGGTTGACTGTTAGAGAATGCTACTTAGCATTAAGTCCGCCTATTGTACAACTTTTCTTTGGTTCAATAAAGATTAAATAAATAAATAAATAAGGAATTAAAATATTATACTTGTTTAACATAACAACTTTATATAAAGCAGAATATGTATTTAATTATTTTAATCTGAAGGACCTATATATAAATGAAAACCTTCCAACACCGAGATACATTTCGTAGCGCAAAGTTATTACTGTGTTGCAACTTGCAAAGCCGCAAAAGATATCCACTTTCTTAAACCACATCACACCACGATACGACCATCAACTGAACAGAAGTCGTAAGTAACGCACTTTGGTTTACTTTAGAATTACATCCATCGAATACATAAATATAATGTATGGTTGAAAGAAACTTACCTGTAAGTGAATTTCAACCGGGATTATACGAGATGTTGCATCCGAAGAGATTTAAAGAACTACTACATGGTATTCAAATCTTGAGGATGCAACATCGAAGTATAATTGTTGATGTTCAAAATACTACGTCAGCAACTAATCACCCTAAACTCATCGAACGGACACGCACACAAATAAAACACTTTTTAACGAGCACATCAAAGGGCTCATAAATAAATTCAAAAGTCTGATTCAGACCTGGTTTATTATACTGACTAAGAACTTTAATGATCCAAACAAACAGGTAGATCTTAAGAATCACAAAGACCAACAAGACGGAATCGATGTAGGCCATTATTGTAGACCAATTTAAATTGCAACATTTCCTGGTTACGCTACATCACATCATATTCACAACATACAACATTACGTCACGGTGGAGTAGTTGATGATGTCGATGGGAAGAATGCGAACTGACGCGCTGATTGTCGCAAATTGGTGCCCAACAACCGGCAAATCATCCGCCAGATTGAATAGCCCGGTCCTGTCGCCATGTTAGCAGACTCATTACGACCACCGCTTGTTTCAATTCACATTACGCTGTGAAAACAACAACTATTACAGCAACGTCATTTTGATGTTTTAAAAACATTTTCATTAAACACGAAGAATACAGATCCGAATGAATGAATGGACAAATGAGTGGAAGAACAAAGATATGTAGCAAAGATGGTTGGATGGTTTAATGTAGCAAAGATTACAATTTATATCCTTCCTAGTAAACAGTAGACTTTGATATTTTCTTTTACAAAGAATCGACATTAAAGATTTGATATGACGATTTTTGTCATGGATGACTAAACAAAAGGAACGTCGTTGTTTCCTATTTTAACCGTACGCTATGAGACTCGAAAGCAGAAGTGTTCTCTGAGAACTACCTAGTCTTTTTATTTAAATCCACAAGAACCCTCTTAAAACGTGAGATCAAAGATGGAAAATAATATAACGCGAGTGCGGATTCTCTCACGTTCTTTTTATTAATGTCATCGAAACTGTGCTACAGTTACATACGGTAGATATATATAATTTTATGTTCGCGTTAAATCATGTGAAATAAAACATATTTTTATCATGATCAAGGAAATAGCAGTATCGAGATTCATTAATCAGCGATACCACAGTGCGATACAGTAATCGTCAAGAAGTATTTCTAGGATATTCTCGGCGATTTTCAGATATATGTATATACATAATAAATATATATATTTTATTGTATTTGGCCTTAGTGTAGACTAAGGCCAAGACCCTTAGTTTTGCTTCGGAGAGACGGACGGACAGACGCATATGATGAAACTATAAGGGATCCGATTTTACTTCGGAATCTTAACAAAAAGGATATGGTAGGTACCTACAGCACTTATCGTAAATGATGATAGAGAAAATTTACTAACAAGCCTCATAATATATTTAATTTCCAATTTGTATAAAGTTTTAGAGGTGAAAGGTACATAAAATACCCAGGGTCAAGATTATTTTAATCTTTCTACATAGGTATAAAGCTGCAAATGATATCTTAATAATAGAAAAAGCTTGCGACAATACATTAGTTAAATTTAAATACTGGCAGAGTAAATCTAATATTTCCTTGACATTAGACGGCGATGTGGAAATAACTTATTGTATGTCCGTACAAATGTATACAGAAAGCGGTTGTTACGTGAGTCGGCGAGTGCAAGACGTGAACTGGATTCGAGGTCGACGACCCCGATAGAGCAGGATTCAGGACTCCCAACTCCACTGCCGGAATATTAAATGCAATTTTCAACGGTTCATTTAAGAACGTTCCAGCCTTAATGATTGCAGCTCCTCAACGATCAAAGGAATTAGTTACTGTAGTTGGAAGTGTTGGGGAACCTAAAGGATAAGGTATCTATAATTGCTAACTTGTTCAATCTGACTTTTGTTTTGAAACCTCGCAGAAACTCCACTTTAGTGGTAGAGTAGAAAATAATGTTAACGAGAAAAGTAGAGTTACAACTTAATTTCATCTTCAATCTTTATAAAACAGCATTTCAGTATATTAATAGGCTATTCAGTGTGCATTTAGAAGCTAGCAATATAACTAGGAAAAAGCAAATATTAAAAACGGCAACAATAACCCAAGTTACAATAGCGTCTGACTGTATTGCTGACTTTAGAAAGGCTCTCGACCCTATTGTTAGCGCAATTAACGGCTTCGTTGCTCAAACGAGAAAGGGCCATTCATACTTCCAGACGGATGTTTTGGAGAACTTACTATTGGAGAAGACATGAGAAAATTTTAATTGATCAAATTGGAAAGACTACAAAAAGTAAGATAGAAGAATAAAATTATTCAGGAAGAGCGACAAATTAATAAGTATCTAGTATTTCCGTAGTGTTTCGCCCACTAGCCCAACGTCTAAATTTAGAGTAGTATAAAAGTACACCTGAATTCCAAAGGAACTCTGTAATACTGTACATCGCAAGCATTTGAAACGCTCGCTGAACCATATTTATTTTAGTCAATCTGTGGTTGTTGCGAACAACGAAATGTCTGCCATTGAGTCAACGAACAAGAAAGTTTTGTGAGTCATAAATGTCACCTTTACCATCGCAATTAATTTGATATTTTGAAAATGATACAAATTATTATATTTTAGTTTACGTTGGAAAAACCATATCAATATTAAACTGCTCAGCCGCGGTACTGACTACAGCACCTCAACCATTTATTTTTGGTGTATTTTTAATTTATTCTTGGCATAGATATTAAATAATAATAAATCTTTGTCAACTTTAATTCTACTTTCATTTTCCAGAATTTAGTGGCCCATATTATAACTCATAGTTTATGTTATAATCCTGTCGAAATGGTTGGTTCCCTTTACGTCGAGTCTCTTTACGTCGAGTCTCGTTACGTCGAGTCTATGTCGAAATGTCTAGACGGGTTTACCTGTGACGTCAAGGCGATGAACCACTCATTCCTATATACTGCTACCCATTAGCCGCATAGCCGCAACTAGGTACCTAATTAATTTCGGACCGTAAAAGTTGAACTTTATATCTACTAACGGCACTAAAGCACATAACATTACTTGTTTACGATAAGTAATAAAAATATACAGACTTACTTAGCGCTGCCGAAGTTTACTTATATTTCAACATCTAATGCTTACCTGTGAAAAACAAAGACATTATCAGAGAAAAACATTAATATCACAAATAAGAAAATATCAGTCAGTGTTATCTGAATTTAGTAACGACTGAGACACAAAATAATTTCTCAGCAAACTGTCTATTGTCAAATAGAGTTCTTTCGATAATAAGCTCAATTAATATATCATTGATTTCTGGTAGGGCAATGAACAGTTTTTTATTATGTCAGCATAAAGGCATGTCATCGCAGGTCAATTGATAGGTCACAAGCCAGCTAGGGCGATAACGGCCGAATCTCTAAATAAAACACAGATAGCACAATCGAATCGTTACCATTTTCAGATACACAAAGTATTTATTTAGGTGACTATTTCACAAATCGTAATAACGAGAGTTACGTAAGTTGAGTATTTATAGTAGGTTATGTGGAAATAAGACCATGATCAACGGTTTTCTAATAATAACTAAGTGACTTTCTCTTTTTTGTGTCAATAGTCGGCAAACGAGCAGGCAAGCCATGCAGTAAGTGGCCTCCATCATTCATGAATAATAATGATAGGTAAAGAATCTTACTGATTAGTGATTGCGATCAGCACAGTGGCTTAGAAGGGCCCGAACGCTGTTGAATGGAGTCTCTATAAGAATTACAGCAAGAATAAAAATTTAATTCCTCACATTCTTGTCTACTTAAAATAATAGCAAAAATTTTCCAAATTTCAATTGTTTGTGGACCATAAAATGCACTTTCAATGAATACCAAAGAAAGTAACTAACAGAGAAAGTTATAAATAAGAAGCTATGCAACAAGTAATTATATCTTGATAAAGCAAACGTGAAGAAATTACGTTTCATAACGGTTATCTTGTTGTTAATTTAAATACGAAGAACGATAACGTAAAAGGAGATAACAGTAGCGCACGTGATGATGTAAAGTTACACACATACATAATTTAAGTAATCCATTCATTCGGACTTAAAACGGTAATTTTCTCCTTCGACCGTGACCATCGAATACCAAATTAGTTACGCGAATGTAATGTAGACGACAATAGACGAAAGTTGAACTCGCAATAACTCGTTGTAAATTTTGCTGAATATTACGTTTGGTGAGTTTTTATCGCAGTAATATCGAGATATGCAACTCATATACACATTTGCACTGAAGAAGAAGAGTACATAAAATTATCTACTTCCAGCGATGATAAAATTGTCTTAACGTTGAAATGATTGCGCATGGCAAAATGTTTATCCTTTAAATTAAAAACAATACAGGTTCCAGGAGATAGATATCTAAAGATTTATATGTATAGAGGGTGCTTCCAGATTTGGGAAAGCTTGAAAAAACCGGCCCTGCAAGCACCCTAAATATGCTAGCCGGATGGCCTCGGTTCTCAGCGATTCAAGCGACGCGAATGTGTTCAAACATACACTGCGAGCAAAACTGCGAACATTTTGGTGATATCACGTATTAATTTTTAACATTAGCAGATGCAATCGAAAACCCCAAGGCTTGAGTCACGAAAACATATAATATGTTTACTTTTCATTGCACATACATACATGTTACATAAGATTAAGAAGAGGAAATTGTACAAAAGAAGTTTTATCAGTCGACAACATTTTCTAGAAGAATTCTTCAATCCATGAGGCTCATTGGTTATGACAAGAGAACTGTACAATGGTCCGTAGATAACCAAGCCAAGTGAAAATTAATTTCTTTACCCTAAAATTGGAAAATTTAAGCAACCAGGGAATAAGTTTTAGGTAAAATGAATACCTGATTTTAATTGATCAAAAATCTACCTAGTAATAGTATGTACAATCATTAAAAGAGCCTCTTATCTTCGAGTATTTAACAGAAACTTACAATAACGACATTAGACGCGATAAGCATTTCAATAGTTATTATGATTCAAGAAAGTGGGTCTGTCATTACTCATTATTTAATTACATTTAATAGTGGTTCATTACAACATAATTAATTATTACTACTAAAATATATAAATTAAATAAATAGCATTGAGGTCATAAACTAATGACCTTGTGGAAAACATGATATAGTGGATATCTACTTAAGAATTGTGCAAATTAGAATGACTTCACTTTTAACACGGCAAAAATGAATGAATTGTAGTATTACATCATCTAAGATGAGACATTCTTGGATGACACGTATACTAAATCTGGTTGCTAAGGTATCCAATATAAAGTAATTATATAAAGTCTGAATTTTACGGTATCCCCAAATTTAAAATAGAATGTCCATTTAAAATACCGTGAACCAGACCAATAAAACCCTTTGAAATCCAAGAATATCAATTTCAAAGGAAAACAAGAGACATGGGACGAAAGGTACTAAACGTTGAATAAAAACCAAAAAGTAATTTAAGAGTAAATAATTTCATAGTTCTAATACTTGTAGTAAAAATAATGAATATTGCAGCAATTTGTTCATACAACACCCTACAAATAATCGTAGACATAGCAGTTGTGCAGGCGAGGTCACTGTATAATGGTGATGTTGCAATTCACAGTAGTAGTTCCAATCTATCCAGTGCCCGACCAACTGATTGGTATGTCTGCGCCGATGACCTCGTTGGGGGCCGGCCCGGACTCAGCAAATAGACCGATTTGAGGACGCACCCACTAGGTCTCGAATGCTAGACAGAATTCTAGACCAAAGTTCATGCACCCGACGACTTTTTATGGCTAAATCGTAAAATAAAGATAATGCGAAAAATTTCTGGGATCAAAGAACTTTTGATGAGTATCTTTATTTTCTTTACTGTTGCTAAAACGCCACTCTCCTTTCTAAGGGGTCATACATTTTACGAAATTGTCACTGTCTTGTGTTATTTTATCATTTATTATTCTATTTTAAACATAATAAAATAGTAAAGTTGTGGTCGTCGACATTATACAATATTAAAAACGTTTTTAGATTGTAGAATTAAAAAATACGAGCTTGATACAACTCATAAAACGGCCACAGAAATGTACTTATGTAGTTGTTGTAAATGAGATGAAGTACTTAATGGGCTAAAATAATCCATACAGAAAGTTTACACTGTAAGGTAGTGCCAGGAATTTCAGACTTGCAAACATGCGGATCTACTTTCGCTATGCAGCATAATTGCAGTAATTATTTGGATGACGACTATAACCAATTATTTAGATGATCTAAATTCTTTATTATAAACGTTTAAATTTTATGAATTTAAAATACCAAAATTTTCCTGTAAGGCATTTAGTAACGCTTTTGAATTAACTCATGAAGTACTTGACAAGCAATTTATTCATTCCCTCATCAGCTAACAACCAACTGATTTAGCAGGAAACGAAGAAAAGCTTACACATTTTTATCCTTTTAACGGCTTCCATGTTGTTGACGGATGTCGACAGCAAAGCGGAAACCGTTGGCCTGGATTTAAAAGAGATTTCATTGTGTACTTATTAAGGAAGCCGGTTGCGGACTCGCGGAACTCGCAGGTAAATGCCCTGTTACGCAATACTGCTGACACTTCAAACATCCATGAGCTACACCAAGTAACTTAATTAAACAGGGCAATTGCTGAAACATATGGTTAAAACTAGTTATGAACGCATATCGCTAATTAAACCCCGTAAAGCAGTGTTGCGAGATCGGACTGGGTCAAAAGGTAGACCTCTGCATTCATTATCTTGGTAAGCTTGTTTTTCATTCTGATCTAAGGCCCGACTAATTGAAGCAGACTGTTGAATAGAATGAAAAGAAACGTCATGGCTCTTCAAAAGCTGCATAAAGCAAAGGAAAAAAGAATTAGGAACTTTGCTTTGAGCGGTAAAAAATGTTTGATATAAATGAAACTACAGGATCGGATTATCGAGGATTTTACACTGGAATCGGGTAATTTGTGGTTAAAGAATCTTTATTCTCAAAAGAAATTACATTTCACTGTATGAGAATATACATTAAAATTACGTACACTATGTTGTGAGCATACAGATTAAAGTTTTATATAGAAAAGATGAGTTTTGGGTTGATATTACTCACATTTTTAATTTAAGCATGATTACTGAAAAAACTATGTTTCATTTCCAAAACTATGAACGAAGAAGTGTCTCGTTAAATTCCATGTCCTATTGCTGACTCAATAAAGTGAGCCTGCCTCTAATAGCTCATAAAGCTCATACACATTAAGGTCAGAATCATTGGCCTCATGATTAGTCTCATTCTTTATCACTGACGTGTGTCGCGTTAGACGCTACTTTAAATTTGTTATAGGAGATTCAGTCTGTCTGGCCCTGTCTGGCCCGTCTGGCTATAGATACGCCTGCGTTATACCTACATTTGCAGCTTTCTAGGTCACTGGGGGCGTGGAGAGAAAAGCGCTGTTGTGCCGAGACATTGGTACACCAGATGAAATCAGGTATTCATGAAACTTTAGAAATACCCTTGAATACGGACGTTGGTATAGAAACTGACTTCTTTTCTGAAACTAATGAGAAAGATAAAATCAAGGTAAGTACTCTTCCGTATAAAATAGAAATATGAGAAACCATACTAATAAAACGTTACTTTGCCAACCTGGCCTAACCTTGTGTATCTAACTGAAATATCTCACGACAATTCTTCGCGGAAATAATTTACCCACGGCTTCCATCCTACGTCCTAATTAACAAAGATGTCACATCTTTTATTTCATCCGTCAAAGCACTATTGATCCTAGTTTTACTGTTAAAACTCCTTCCAGCGGCGGAAATCGTGCCACCATGTCATTTCCGCAAAACGTTAAATAAGACATACCAGTATGATCCGAAGACTATCTCATGTCCGTGAGTGACGGAGTGATCGAAGTGGAAAACACTATCACAGCACTGTGTCAAAATGTCTAGGTGTCAAATAAACAGGCGTCGAACGCACAGGCGCGTCGCGACACGATTCGCTCGGAGTGAGCACGGAGTGTTCTTGCGCGGGCCGGAATATCGATCGGGACTCCTGGCGCCGGCGGGCCGCATATCCCTAGTGCACGCACACCCCTCCCAGTCGACGCCTCCGCCACCCCCGACGCGATGAATTAATGTCGTCACTTTGAAAAGTGTTTTTATAATGCCGCTTTAATTACTTCCTAGTGGACATCAGGACCAGTCTGCGGCTCTGCGCAAACGTACTAATAATGCAAACTCCAGCCTTTACTCGACTTGGGGAGTAATGCTTACGTTTAATTAAAAGCTTCCAGTATTGCAATTTAAGACCGGGGATGCCGACAAATATTATAATTTATTGTTTTTAGACTGAAAACTGAAATATGTCTGAAATGTAACAAATACCACTTGTCATCCGATTTAGAAACTTGAATTTGTGATCGTATTCAAAGGATCGCTACATTCAATATCCCCGAATACTAAACTTGTACCTACTGCAGTTTACTGTTAATGTCTAGATATCATTCCTGAACGAAGATAAGGGGCCACATTTTATATTATCATGAGAGAACCATTAACCGATTACTATTCTAATGTTAGGGCCCTCCCCTGAAATTATGGTAAGTGGTGCAAGGCCACCGCCCTGGCTGGTCAAGATCATGTTTCGGGGTAAATATGCCATCAGTAATAATGGAATCGATCATTATTTCTTAGACCATCACGGATTAAAATGTAACCTTAAATAGCGCTGTTGTTATTTCATCATGGCGATTTTCTTTGTTTTTAGGCTGCTTGAGGGCCCCTAAATTAGTACATTCTGCCATCCTGGATGTAATAGGTGTTATGTCGGGACAATTTGACTCACTTATGACCTCATCGTTTATGTTTAGGAGTCAACGAACAGAGGATGTAGGAAGTGTATTTGAACACATAGACACTCATGTTGATAATCAGCTTTATCCAGGAGGTTTAGCATAGTTGCCAAGTCGTAACGGTGCTTTTCGCTGCTTGTGTACTTCACGTTTGATTCTATTCCCTTTTGGTCTTTATTCAGGCATCTTGGCCAACAATGTTACACCTTGAGTTTTACTCACAAGTTTTTACAGGATTTGTATTGCAAGTTGCATAAAGGCAGATTATGTATCATACAGAAAAGATTGCTTATTGAGCCATACTATGTGATTTCTACAGTGCCGCATGTTGTTAACTCAACTGAGAATATAGCCATAACCATCCTAGTAATATAGCTATTACTAGGATGGTTATCAATCATTTTAGACCGTATCTTTTGAATGGATATAATATACTTACATCTAACCCTATTATCGCTATATTATTTTCTTCGATTACACCTACCTAAAACTAGAATGAACGCATACCATAACAACGAGTAACTGATAGTTTTCGAAATTTCCTCATACATATGGATATGGCTGCCAGGCCTCCGAATAAAGCCGGACAGGACAAGGTCAGGCTTTTTGAGTGCGTGTCCGGCCAAAATTTTTGATAATTTAGGGAGTCCGGTCTTTTACCCAAATATCCGGCCAAACTGGTGGTCTGTCCGGCTTTTTGGTTTGCCAACCTGGCAACCATGTAGGGTTGGATTTAGGATTATGGATTAGATTTAGCTTTCATCAAGCGTGACCTCCAGACTTACATTGAAAAAATTTATGTACTTACCTACCCCTTACAATTTTATGGTCATTTACTGTTAGCCACTGGGATTCCATTAAGTTTGTACCGCAGCTCGACCATGACAATGAGAATTTAGAAGTATCTTATTGGAACCAAGGCCTACCATGGTAGGTATGAACTTATGAAGGAAATCTCTTCTTCAAAATGTCAGACAGCAATGAGCAAATGCCTTAGGTGGTTCAGCACTTACTAGAGAAAAAATTGGGAAGAGGCTGTTAATCTTTAAAGAGTTCCCTCGGCTGCTGCCAAATCTGTGTGTAGTATCAGGACTATCAGGTCATGCATATCACAAAAATGCATTATCATCAGAACTAGAACAATATGCATAATTTCAACTCCTTAGGATAAGTTGAAGTAGGTCTAATTATGCTTGCAAACAAACAAACAAGGCAAGTTAAATAAAACCGTTACAAAAGGTGGATGGTTTGAGACTGAAAAAGTGAAAGAAATAAACATGAAATTTTTTGCTTTTGACAATTTGACTTTCAATATTGATTCATATAGAAATAAAAGTTATTTTTCTGGTAAAAAGAAATGTAGTTTCAACTAGTCCATAAACGAGTTGCATTATAAATTACATATGCAATTATACCCAGAGGCATGCATTATGCAAGTGATATACCCTTGAAACACTTACCATCCTTAGTAATGCAGTCATTATGTTTCTATAGGCTCAATTTGTAAGCGACAATTGATAATTTCATTCACAACTATTTATTGTGTAATGCATTTAAAATAAAAATAGGTCACTCGAAATAACATGCAAAATTATTATAATTTGAACAAAATGTGTTATAAGAAGCAAAACTTTTGAATTATTTTTGATGGACATTCCTTTTTAAGTAATTAAAGTACAAAGAATAAAATTGTACCAAAGCCTCATTACACTAGTATAGAAAACATATTTCTAATTTTTTAATAAACATTACTTACTTTTCAGATAATTTTCAGAGAACAATAAAATCAAATGATAAAATCAAAATTAGATGGGACAGGGACTTAGGACCAAATTTCAATTAGTTGAATGACATCAGTAAAGTACTCACAGTAAGTTGTTCAATACAATACACACAAGAGATTATCACATCCATATTGATAAGTCATAACTGCTATGGAAAACTGTGTAGTTGGTACATAATACCCTGTAGCTGGTGCATACAGCTTAATATTATTACAGCAATAGGTACCTAGTTATTATAAAACTAGTATAAATTAAAAAAAAACGCGCCTGCCATAAAAAAAGCTATCATGATACACCTTTTTGAAATCCTTACAGTGAGCTCTTTAATTTGATACCCATATTGCATTATTTGATTTATATTTTATATTTTTTGATATTTCAATAATGGCATCTCACAGCCATCATCTTTGTTTTTTTAATTTCACTTAACTAAGAACACTTGGGTTATCAAGACGAATCTAACAATATCTTAATTATATAAATCCGTTCAGCAATTTGGAAGGTATGAGGTAATCAAGAATATTAAATACATACATATGTATGAGATACATGTTAAAAACAAAACCCTTCCAGGCAATCGGGTAAAAAACACCCTGCCGCGTAAATTATATGTGGTACATTAAATTATATTTAATAATATATGTCCCTATAAAGCAAGATTTCAGAAACTAATGAATAGATTTTCAAGAAGTTTCCACCGAGGGGAGGAATGTTTTGTGAAGGTTGAGCTGGTAATAAATAAGGATCCCCATTCCCTTCTTAGCGGGAAGCACATACCTAGCGATGTTATGACCACAAAATACATACTGTCACCAGGATTATTTAATTAGTTCTGTTGCTTTAATAGATTACCTAATCATAAAGTAAACTCATAGAAACAAGACTATTAATAGTGTGAAGTAATTGATATTTTATCAAAGGTGTCTTGCCTTGTGATTCTATACATGTAGCAACAAATGTTTACCACAGTACACTTGGCTGCTTCAGTGGTAATCATACATCTTGTATCTTATTATAACATTAAATACCCTAGCTTGGAGGTGTCAGTTTACTCATAATATAATAAATATTTTCTTGTTACATACATTTTTTAACCGACTTCAAAAAATGAGGAGGTTTTTTTATGTTTTTTACCAAATATTTCAAAAATATTCCAAATATGTAATTCAAAAGAATCACAAATACCTCATTATTAACCGACTTCAAAAAAAGGAGGAGGTTCTCAATTCGACTGTATTTTTTATGTTTGTTACCTCAGAACTTTCGACTGGGTGAACCGATTTTGCTGATTCTTTTTTTAATCAAAAGCAGATGCTTGTCATATAGTCCCACTTTTTGAGCGAGATCTGACGAGAAGTTTTAGAGTTATCCCTAATTTTGAAGTTGGTTATTTTTGTAAAGAATTATTATTTTCTATAAAGTTTTAAATAGCAAGTTAAAACACATTTACAATATTAATTAACTTTTATGAGTGTTAACTAACTGAACTGAGCATTATGTTCATAGTAAAATGTTATAAACAATCATATTGAAAATAAATAATGTAATTTATTTACGCACTAATAATAAAATATTATAAAACTACTTTATTGTTTTGAACAATCTGAACCAAACTTAAATGCAATCATTAATACAAGTAAATAATTGATTGAGGAAAAAATGTTTAATTTACTTTTCATTCATATTGTAATAAGGTGTAATTGCTCGTTTGATATGAATGAAATTGCTGCCTTGGTATTTTTCATCTAAATATTAAATCTCATTTGGTTTGTTTAAAAAAATGCATCTGTCAGCTGGTGGCCACATCATCAAACTTATGGGGAAACTGGTTGTTGTTTGTCAGTCTGTCCGAAGCAAAGCACCTAGACCCTTAGTGCTAGAAAACTGTAATTTGGCATGAAAATACATATTTATTAATACTCCAAAATCGTAGAATAAAATATTGAAAAATAATTTTTTTATGTATCTCCCATACAGGCATTAAAATAGGCATGATTTTTTTCCTTGCATACCACATAGTGTGGGCTATTGTTGAAAAGGTCTCTCAATAATATTATGGGTCTAAAAACAGTTTTTCAATTCAGGGGCCCGTTTGAGAAATATTCAGCTTTAAAGTGCCAATTTTGCTTAGAGTCAAGTATCCCCCCTGCCAGCTAAACGGTTGGAGATGGACTAGTGAAAAATTTTATAAAAATAGCTTAAACTATGAATTTACAAGGAAAACTATCGCGGCTAAGTTAGCTTAAGTAGTTAATGAGTAATGGTGGATAAACTTACTACTTCGGAACCCTACATTGCCTATGGCCTGACATGCACTTGGCCGGTTTTTTAAAGCTTATTTTTTTTGTTTAGTTAGCCGTTACCTAATATTGGAAATAAATCTTAAGATATTTTTGATGCTTAAGATATTGTTGCAAAAGTTATCAAAGCAGCCATTTTAAAATTATCTTTAATCTGCATACATAAATAAGTTGGCCGAGTTCTTTACAAATGTTAATTTATGAATGAGTTATATTCATGGTATGAAGTACAGATATTTCAATTTCTCATAATAAAAATAATGATGTATATAATTACTGTGTATTACTTTCCAAATGCAAGTTATAGACTTAACACTTACTAGCAATAAGCACAAACATTAGTTGTTGTTTTATTATTCTTTACATTACATAACAATCATTAATTTTATTCCAGATAATTCCAATTTAAATAATGATAAAGTATTATTTTCAACAACTTACAGCAAGAATCTTATCATTACTTTTTATAGCAATGGGCGTGGTGACTTCAACTATTGGGTAATCTTATAATCATCTATGGATTATATATTTGGATAACTTGTACCTATTTATAATTTTTATCTAATTTTACTAATATTTTAGTAGAGCTATGAACTTTCCAGGCCATCTAAAAATTTAATTAGGGCGATTGGTATTGCACTTAAATTACAGTGCACTTGGACAAAATATTGCAAGGGGTAAAACGAAGCCTTACTTATTCGGGCAAAGAAGCCTTAGTAATCGACAAAAACGAATATGACTCAAAAAACAGTAGGTCGAAAGCAGAACGCCGACACCTACGTTGAAAATCCAATAGCATTATCAGAATCAAAGTAGGTGAGAGAATAAAATCTAGTTCTATTTTCGTTACGAAACTAATCCTTACCTTAATTTCAATATATAATGCCGCTAATCAGCACGGTTGACACAAATATCCGGATCGTAACACTCACAATTTAAATACTCCAGTTCCGACCTAGCACTCAGGTAGGAGCAGTCTTTGCTGCAATCAACTTTTCACAACACTGAACTGATGGTTTTTAAAATAATTCGAACAGTACAATCATAACAATCCACTCGAAGAATATAACGTCTCGAAATAAACGTTATTCATATACAATTTTTCAAAATATCATCCGTGACTACGAGTACGAACACGGCGTCGAAGGCAGGGCAAGCAAGCAAAGATCGCCCGCCGCGATAGCATCACCTTACCGCCCATAACATAGATTAGATATAATATAAAAATGACAGCTCAGTGACTCAGTTCAGTATGCAATGTATTATACCTACGTCATAAATGTACATGTATAAAATTAAATAAAGTTGACATTAGCCTAATAAAAACATATGGTTTTAATAAATAAATAAAATAAAATAAATAAAATAAGATTATCACCATCGATGACTATGGTTATGAATTGTCTGTTTAATGTTTTTTACTAATAAACATTTAAATTTATATAAATTCCTTAGCAGTACCGCAGTAAAACATTACAACAGTAGTACCTAGTTTAGCAGTAGTAAATAAAGCATTTACTTTTGGTAATCTTATTTTGACTGCATTTATTAATATGTATGGATATTATGCAGCTCAATGCATATTGCTAAAAATCAAAGAGATGTCACCAAACAAATTGTCTTTTATGGATAACATTTCATCTATTTTTTCTTTAATCTTTGTCCAATGAATGATGTCACCAAAGAATGACGTCCATAGAGTAAATACTTTTTGTTTTCACTAAATTTATGGCATAAATAATAAGTTATATAAAGCCCGTACAGATAACATTAGCTGCCCAAATAAAAATAATTATATATCTACTCTGTGGTACGAAATACATTTTATTAATACTCTGTGTTAATTTTTAAGTCACCATAGACAAATGAGAGATCAGTGGTCTCGAACCTACCGATTTTTCGGTATTTCTCCCGATATTGGCTCTGTCCTACCGAAATACCGAAATGCAACGATTTTTCCACGATTTCAGAGAATACGTGAAAATTCTCCCGATTTTTCTACCGATTTTACATAATTTTTAAGTTGGCAAACTTTTTCATTTATGATTTACGTTTAAGGGAATGGGGAATCCCTCAACCCATTGATATATAAATTAAAGAGGATCTGTTACAATGTCATATAGATACTTAGTTATGGAATAGTTTAAAAGACGAAATAATAAACATAATGGCGTCCTTGTCTAACGTATGAAAATAAAAACAATCCAACTCTTATACGCAACAGTTTTGCTTTCTCTGGCAATTATTGTCATGAAGTTAAGCGCGTGCCGTGTTCGCCATTTTAGTGTGTCTGTTTACTACAGTGTAAACTGTGACTTATTACTAAGTTACTAAGGTACTAACTACTAAAACCCACTTTGACAAAGGAATGTCAAAGTCACATCAAAGTGGACATTAGCAGGAACAAAACCGCCTAGGGTTCGAAGTATCCTCTGGCGAAGGCCTCTGGTATCGATACCGAGTACTCGTGTGGTATCGATACCAAAAAAGTATCGGTCCTGAAGTATCGATATTACTCAGTATCGAGTATCGAGTACTCGCGAGGATCACAGTCAGATCACAGCTAAAAAAAAAAAAAACAAATCCATAAAGATTGCAAGAAACATGCAAAAATAGTTGTCGTTTCATTGCATTTTCTGAGAAAATTTACCATAGTAGTGTATATCTTTTTTATACCATCAGAAAGTAGAGATTTTAGCAAATAAAAAGCTCACAGATTTTTTTAAAAAAGCGGATATTTTGACAGGTGAATTTTCGATTGAAAATTAGGGTGATTTTTCGATATTAAGTCAAAATAAGGTGAAAAAATAAATATTTTAAATCAAAAAAATTACAGTATGTTTGGGACATAGAAAGGTAAGTTTTCACAAAATTTCGTTAAAAAAAAAAATTTTTTGTAAAAGATAAAAATAAAAAACCAAAAACTTGGTTTTTTGAATTTTTCACATAAATTTTGAGGTTATGTGAAAAAAGTGTAAATACAAAAATTGTAGACCTTTTTATTACCTATAACTTTGCCATTTATCTTTTTTCCATAGGACTTATAGTTTTGCTGGAAATTGAGATAAACCGTTTTTTACCCTTAAACCCCCCCTCCCCCCCCACTTCCCGACCTCAGATCGCCCGTAAATTATTTTTCCTTTATTTTTTGTTATATTCTCTTCCTTTTGCAATAGGTTTCATTCTATTATAATTTTTTTTCACTTTTCATTATTTTTAAAGGCTTCTACCCTGGTCTATATTTAGTTTTTTCGTCATATGCCTGTTTCGGCGTTCATTTAGTATCTAACCATTATAATTTTCGGTAATTCCCCTGAAACGAAACAATACTATACTTGAATAAATGAAAAGTCTCCGAATGTTCTACAGTTCTACGCAATAGTTATCAGTGTTGCCAACTTAGTGGAAATTCCACTAGAGCTGGTGGTTTCAATACCCCTTTTAGTGGGGATATATTGGTTTTAGTGGCTAGTGGATTTTCTAGTGGAAAAGATTTTTTATTTAGTGGTAGGGCATGATATTCAACCACTAAGAAGATTTCAGAAAATTACTCTCGTCAGAGAAAACGTTTGAATTTGAAACTAGCGTACAATTCTTGGTTGCGTAGGGAACACTACAGAACTCAGGTAGTGAACAGAACTTTTTCTGGGTCTTCTCCGGAAATATAATACATCGTTTCGACTAGTAATTAAATAACTTTGATTATGAACCTTATGTATATAATACAAGTGAGTCGAGTTTTATTTGATTCTAAACGTTTGTTTCTAATGAATATAGTAAAGACAAAAGGGAGAAACCGAATGAAGCTAGAGCTCCTATCATCAATTATCACGGTTTGTGCTGGCTTATCACGCAAAAGCAAATGCTGCAATAACTACACATTACCAATTAATGTAATACAAAAAATTGGAAGCACAGCGGAGCACACGCTGGCGGAGTGCCCGGAGTGGGCGGAGCCGCGGGCGAGCCTCGCGGCAGTTATTGGGGACGACCTGTCGCTGCCGGGCGTCGTGAGAGCCATGGTCGGCAGCGACAGAGCGTGGAAGGCGGCGCTCCGGTTCTGTGAGTGCGTCATGGCGCAAAAGGAGGCGGCGGAGCGGGTGAGGGAGGACGACCCTCTCTGTAACCCGATCCGCCGGAAGAGAGTTGGGCGAAGGCGCCTGGCGCACGAGCGCCGTCTTCCCCCATAACCGGGGTCTCCGGGCGGTGGAACCGGGGGGTACCATCGCCCAGTTGGAGGAGACCCCCGAGGCGGCTGGCGTGTCCCGTGTTCCGGCACGCCAGTTTGAATGGTGAGTGGCGCCAAAGATGAGCGCCCCACAAGTTGGGCCCGAGCCCGGGCAACCGTCGGCGGAGCAGCGGAAGTGTGCGAATGCGTCCCCGCAGCTCCGCCGGAAGACGGTGAGGAGGAACACCGCTGGTTTTTAGCCGGTAAGAGTCCGGCATAACCCGACAGCGCCCCCCCGCGCCTGTCGGGTATCCATGAGGATTTTCCAGCGTCAAAAAAAAAAAAAAAAAAAAGGTTTGTGCTACATTGTTCCAAAACGGCAAAACACTGAGAATGAAACTTTCGGTGTAAATCCAAAAAACGTGATTTTTGAGCTAGCACCGCACTTTCAAAATATCGCGATTCTGGCAGTTGTTCTGGGTTGTTCTAGGTTTGTTCTACATTGTTCCAAAATATCACGTTCGAAAAACAATTATTTCCCACAGAATTCGTGAAAAGAAGTTTTTGAGCTAGCACCGCACTTTTAAGATATCGCGATTCTGACGGTTGTTCTGGGTTGTTCTAGGTTTGTTCTATATTGTTCCAAAATATTATTTTCGAAAATCAATTATTTCCCACAGAATTCGTGAAAACAAGTTTGGAAGTTGGCACCGCACTTTAAAGATATCGCGATTCTGACGGTTGTTCTGGGTTGTTCTAGGTTTGTTCTACATTGTTCCAAAATATTGTGTTCGAAAAACCATTATTTTCCTCAGAATTCGTGAAAACAAGTTGTGAAGTTGGCACCGCACTTTAAAGATATCGCGATTCTGGCGGTTGTTCTGGGTTGTTCTAGGTTTGTTCTACATCCCCCCCGAGGGTTGCCCGCCTTGTCGTGGCGGGGGGGCTTAGTAACCGTGGACTGGTCACCCACGGTGAACCAAGAGGCAACCAGGGCCGGCCTGTTTGGGCTGCCGGCTGGCCCGAGGAGGGCGCTCCCAGCGGGCTGAATAAGTCCGCTGCGGACGCGCTTGGAGGTGGGACCGTGGAAGATAGGGTGCACCGTTCTCCCTATCTTCTGCGGCCGTGGAGGGATCGCAGGGGGAGAGGCGTGTTGGTATTACGGTGCGCCACTCTCCCTACCCCCTGCGAGCTGGCGGGGCCGTTCCGCCGAAACGGCATTGGTGGGGCCGCAGAGGAAGAGGCATGTCGGTATTACGGTGCGCCGCTTGCCCTATCCTCTGCGGCCGATGTGTGGTCGGTGGAGGAACCACAGACCTGATCCTCCACCGGGTACCAGTCATCTGGTATCCATGGCCTCCTAGTAGCAGACTCAGGGGGAGTTTGCTACAGTACTGGTGGAGGCCGAGGAGGGAGGCGCACCTTACCATCTGGTGCGCCCATCGTGGAGGGCCTTCGGGCTTTCGCGATGGAGCCGCTTGTGGGCGGCTGCCGCTGGCGGGGTCGCGGATGTGTGCGAAAGCGTTCCCGTAACCCCGTCACAAGGCGGCGAGGCGGAAGATGGGGGGGTTTTTAGTGGGTATACCGTGGGTCTCATTAGCCTAGACGGGAGTCCCACATAACCACTCGGGTACCCCCTGCGCCCGGGTGGTATGCGTAATGCATTTTCCCCCCCGGAAAAAAAAAAAAAAAAAGGTTTGTTCTACATTGTTCCAAAATATTGTGTTCGAAAAACCATTATTTTCCTCAGAATTCGTGAAAACAAGTTGTGAAGTTGGCACCGCACTTTAAAGATATCGCGATTCTGGCGGTTGTTCTGGGTTGTTCTAGGTTTGTTCTACATTGTTCCAAAATATTGTGTTCGAAAAACTATTATTTTCCTCAGAATTCGTGAAAACAAGTTGTGAAGTTGGCACCGCACTTTAAAGGTATCACGATTCTGGCGATTGTTCTGGGTTGTTCTAGGTTTGTTCTATATTGTTCCAAAATATCACGTTTGAAAAACAATTATTTTCCACAAAATTCATGAAAACAATTTGGAAATTGTCACTACACTTTTAAGGTATCGCAATTCTGGCGGTTGTTCTGGGTTGTTCTAGGTTTGTTCTATATTCTTACCCCCCCGGGGGTTGCCCGCCTTGTCGCGGCGGGGGGGCTTAGTAACCGTGGACTGGTCACCCACGGTGAACCAAGAGGCAACCAGGGCCGGCCTGTTTGGGCTGCCGGCTGGCCCGAGGAGGGCGCTCCCAGCGGGCTGAATAAGTCCGCTGCGGACACGCGCCGAGGTGGGACCGCAGAAGAAGAGGAGTGCCGGTATTACGGTGCGCCGTTCTCCCTATCTTCTGCGGCCGTGGAGGGATCGCAGGGGGAGAGGCGTGTTGGTATTGCGGTACGCCACTCTCCCTACCCCCTGCGAGCTGGCGGGGCCGTTCCGTTGAAACGGCATTGGTGGGGCCGCAGAGGAAGAGGCATGCCGGTATTACGGTGCGCCGCTTGCCCTATCCTCTGCGGCCGAGGTGTGGTCGGTGGAAGAACCACAGACCAGATCTTCCACCGGGTACCAGTGATCTGGTACCCATGGCCTCCTAGTAGCAGACTCAGGGGGAGTTTGCTACAGTACTGGTGGAGGCCGAGGAGGGAGGCGCACCTTACCATCTGGTGCGCCCATCGTGGAGGGCCTTCGGGCTTTCGCGATGGAGCCGCTTGTGGGCGGCTGCCGCTGGCGGGGTCGCGGATGTGTGCGAAAGCGTTCCCGTAACCCCGTCACAAGGCGGCGAGGCGGAAGATGGGGGGGTTTTAGTGGGTATACCGTGGGTCTCATTAGCCTATACGGGAGTCCCACATAACCACTCGGGTACCCCCTGCGCCCGGGTGGTATGCGTAACGCATTTTCCCCCCCAGAAAAAAAAAAAAAAAAAGGTTTGTTCTATATTCCCCCCCCCGGGGGTTGCCCCCCCCCCCAACAATCCACAACAGAACAATCCAGAACAACCCAGAACAATCCAGAACAACCCAGAACAACCGCCAGAATCGCAATACCTTAAAAGTGTAGTGACAATTTACAAATTGTTTTCATGAATTTTGTGGAAAATAATCGTTTTTCAAACGTGATATTTTGGAACAATATAGAACACACCTAGAACAACCCAGAACAACCGCCAGAATCGTGATACCTTTAAAGTGCGGTGCCAACTTCACAACTTGTTTTCACGAATTCTGAGGAAAATAATGGTTTTTCGAACACAATATTTTGGAACAATGTAGAACAAACCTAGAACAACCCAGAACAATCGCCAGAATCGCGATATCTTTAAAGTGCGGTGCCAACTTCACAACTTGTTTTCACGAATTCTGAGGAAAATATTGGTTTTTCGAACACAATATTTTGGAACAATGTAGAACAAACCTAGAACAACCCAGAACAACCGCCAGAATTGCGATATCTTTAAAGTGCGGTGCCAACTTCCAAACTTGTTTTCACGAATTTTGTGGAAAATAATGGTTTTTCGAACGCAATATTTTGGAACAATATAGAACAAACCTAGAACAATCCAGAACAACCCAGAACAACCGCCAGAATCGCAATACCTTAAAAGTGTAGTGACAATTTCCAAATAGTTTTCATGAATTTTCTGGAAAATAATCGTTTTTCAAACGTGATATTTTGGAACAATGTAGAACAAACCTAGAACAACCCAGAACAACCGCCAGAATCGTGATACCTGTAAAGTGCGGTGCCAACTTCACAACTTGTTTTCACGAATTCTGAGGAAAATAATGGTTTTTCGAACACAATATTTTGGAACAATGTAGAACAAACCTAGAACAACCCAGAACAACCGCCAGAATCGCGATATCTTTAAAGTGCGGTGCCAACTTCCAAACTTGTTTTCACGAATTTTGTGGACAATAATGGTTTTTCGAACGCAATATTTTGGAACAATATAGAACAAACCTAGAACAATCCAGAACAACCATCAGAATCGCGATATCTTAAAAGTGCGGTGCTAGCTCAAAAACTTCTTTTCACGAATTCTGTGGGAAATAATTGTTTTTCGAACGTGATATTTTGGAACAATGTAGAACAACCCAGAACAACTGCCAGAATCGCGATATTTTGAAAGTGCGGTGCTAGCTCAAAAATCACGTTTTTTGGATTTACACCGAAAGTTTCATTCTCAGTGTTTTGCCGTTTTGGAACAATGTAGCCCAAACCTTTTTTTTTTTTTTTTTTTTTTTTTTTTTTTTTTTTTTTTTTTTTTTTTTTTTGTTGACGCTGGAAAATCCTCATGGATACCCGACAGGCGCGGGGGGGCGCTGTTGGGTTATGCCGGACTCTTACCGGCTAAAAACCAGCGGTGTTCCTCCTCACCGTCTTCCGGCGGAGCTGCGGGGACGCATTCGCACACTTCCGCTGCTCCGCCGACGGTTGCCCGGGACTCGGGCCCATCTTGTGGGGCGCCCAGGTGGCGCCACTCACCATTCAAACTGGCGTGCCGGAACACGGGACACGCCAGCCGCCTCGGGGGTCTCCTCCAACTGGGCGATGGTACCCCCCGGTTCCACCGCCCGGAGACCCCGGTTATGGGGGAAGGCGGCGCTCGTGCGCCAGGCGCCTCCGCCCAACTCTCTTCCGGCGGATTGGGTTAGAAAGAGGGTCGTCCTCCCTCGCCCGCTCCGCCGCCTCCTTTTGCGCCATGACGCACTCACAAAACTGGAGCGCCGCCTTCCACGCTCTGTCGCTGCCGACCATGGCTCTCACGACGCCCGGCAGCGACAGGTCGTCCCCGATAACCGCCGCGAGGCTCGCCCGCGGCTCCGCCCACTCCGGGCACTCCGCCAGCGTGTGCTCCGCTGTGTCCTCCGGACACCCACAAGCGTGGCACACGCTGGTCGGCTCTCGACCCGCCACGCTGCACAGGTACCTGCCGAAGCAACCGTGCCCCGTCAGGACCTGCACAGCGCGGAAGGTGAGGGCCCCGTGTCGGCGATCGACCCACCTTTCCAGGACGGGCCGAATCGCCTCCACCGTTCTTCTGCCGGCGGTCGGCTCCGCCAGCCTTTCCTTCCATTTCCGGAGGAGGACCTGGCGGTCGAGTCGCCCCTGCCGCCCGGCCTCCTCCGGCTCTGGATCCACCTCATCGGCTCGTGCTGCTGCGCTGCGGCGCCAGTACGCTGCCGAGAGCACCTCCGCGTCCAGGTCCCACGGTGGGGTCCCGGCCAGGACGCATGCCGCCTCGCACGAGATGGTGCGATACCCTCTCACCACCCTGATCGCCATGACCCGTTGCGCTTGGCGCAGGAGGGTCCTATTCTGGGCGATCAGGGTGTCCGCCCAGAATGTAGCACAAACCTAGCACAACCTGGAACAACCTTCAAAATTTTTGTAACTTAAAAGTGCGGTGCCAACTTCCCGGAGGTCGCAATGTATGATCGTAGATGAATCCGATTCTTCTAAAGACGATCATATTTAACAAATTTAATTAGTTAAATTCAAAATAATTTATTTATGTAAATATCACTGATACACTTATGTTAGTAATTTTATTTTTATTAGTTTATAATACAATAATATTTTTTTAGTGGTTTTCTGCCTTTTCTGGTGAAGTTCAGTTGGATTTTAAAAATAAAGTTGGCAACACTGATAGTTATTACTTCCCGTAATTCCCCACGTCTAAGAAATGAAGTATGACGTTATCTTTATAGGTGAGAAATAGTAATAACATTAACTATCGATAGACTATCGATGTTTAACGTACACTAATTCTACCGATTTCGCACTTTTACGTTCGAGAACACTGTGAGAGATAAAAGCATGGAGTTGATAAGGAGCTATCTCATATGAGGGGAAAGTTGAAAGCGTCCAGCTGTTTGCTAAAAATAGAATTATTAGTTCCAGTACCTACCACCATCTTACGATAATAGCGCTGGCGTCGCAATAAGTATGATATGAACATAGCTGTTGACGCTGCTGTAGACGGAGCTGTGGATTGAAGTTTGCATGGATAAACGTTTTTGACAATATTTATGATGATGCTGTCAATAAAAAATTGCAATTTTTTACGTTAGATGGCACGGGAACATGAATAATATGTTTCATCTGGCGCTGCATCGCGAGTTGTCTCTAAGGAAGGTTGTACTGTGGGCACTGGCCACCAACAGAACTCAGAGTCAGTAGACATAATAGTACCTCTGTGACTCAGATTAATAAATTGATCTGAGCCATTCTGAGCTTTGTTTGTGGGTCGCAAACCGCAGTCTGTAGGTATCAGTCAGTCAGTCTGTATGATAATCTACGTGTTATAAATTATTTTTTAATTATTTATTTAATTATTTTTTATTATACCGTATAACTAATTATTATATCTAGTTTTTTTTTATTAGATAGTATTGGGGCGACTAAGAATACCTATAATGCTGACCCTTATGTGAAATGAAAGAAGCTAGCCCACTTGGTGGTAAGGCTTCAGCTTCACATAAAGATAATTATTATCTCTTCATGAACCCTGCCACTGTCACCCTCTCGGCCCTCTCGCTAGCTACTAGTATAGTAATCTGTGCCCTCTCGCTTGAGTCAGCCGTCTAAAAATTTGTCGTTTCTACTGGGAAATACTTTTTATCCTTCTCTTCTTTCTCAGTCGGCAACGTATCGGTGATGCCTTTCATAGGGTAGGTGTTACTTGTGTCCATGGGCATAGACAGCCATTTACACGTTTGTTGGCTAGTCTTATAAAAAATAGTTTCCTATTCAATGCATGCTGCATACTAACATACCCCGATACCATCCTAAAATTTACGCGCACGTCATCGCGTCATTTACTTAGTTATTGAGATATACGAGTAAAGCACATAGAATAAGGTTGCATGCGGGATGACATGTAAGACCTTTAATATTATGAAGTCCACACCAGTTAGATACTTTTTCAACGAAAAAAAAAAGCATTAATCTGCATTATTTTTTCGTAGACAACACCTAAAACGCAAATAGCAGCAATTTCAAATCCTTCGCAATTTTAGGAACACCCAGTGCCGGCGTCTGGGGGGAGCACGGTGGGGCGATGGCCCAGGACGCCAAAAGGGCCACATTAAGGGGAGAACTGGGAACACTTATACTCGACATACATAAACTTAATTATACATTAAGTATAAAGGGGAAATAAAACAAAATACTTATTTCGTAATAGGTAGGTACGTAGAGTATATTTCGTAAAAAAATATAAAAATATACAAATCTTCGTTTAACTTAGTACCAATTTATCACAAGTGTAATTTTTTGATCTAAGGTTCCTTTATAAATTCATAGTATATTTTTTCTAACGTTCTATAATACAAATATTATAGGCGTCGAGGAAATGCTAATGAAGATTGAAACTTATTATTATCGCCACTAACCGATATATAATCTAACTAAGTATAATACTTAAATAAATTAATTTAATTACCTAATGTTAATAACCCTACCCATTCAATAAGACCAAATAAACAGCTATTTAATTTCAAAAGCATCTCCTCAAAAGCATGTATTTTAAAATATAATATTATAAGTACTTAATGATATAGATTTTTATAGAAAACTTAATCACAACACAATAAAATATACAAAAGAAATATCCATCAGCCTTCGGTGGACCCTAGCTAGCCATTATTTTCCCTAGTCCACGAACCATGCGAATCCAAATTCAAAAATCAAGTTTCTACTCGTGTAAAGCTTAACCTACTGAGATAATTTTATTTGATGTCAACATTTTGTTGCCTATCTTCTACTTAAGTATATTATTAAATCAAATCTCATTGAATTATTTTATAAAAGAATGACAGATTTAATCATGTCTTTTCCATTTTATGCAGAGGTATCAAACCACATAAATTATGTTAAAAACCGCGCCATTAAAGAAACGAATCTAAAATGGCGGAAATTATCATTCCCCTCACTTGCACGCTTAAGACAGGAATAACGTACGAGTGAGGAAGAATGATAATTTCCGCCATTTTAGATTCGTTTCTTTAATGGCGCGGCTTATATCAATTAAATCAATACGGACGATGTAAGTACGTTTCAAAATATTTCGAAAGTAGCACCAAATGATACCTACTTACCAATATTTATTTTGATAGTTATTTTTGTATAAAAATTGCTATCATCATTTATTCAATATCTTATAAGTATTTTATGTAGATGATTACTCATTATAAAAGACACAATGGCTGATATATTATTATCGTTTCACACTTTAGTACACATTGCATGTAACGATCACAAGTTCACAACCTATGCAATATTTTAAATTATTGCATTTCTGGGTTGGTCCCTTTCACTTAATGTTATGTTCACTTCCAATGATGTTTAAAAAAGATATTTTATAGGTACCTAATTAAATATAATTGACCACGCTTCCCCGTGGCTCAAAAAAACTCAAAATTACTGTACCAACATTTAGGTAACTGCCACGAAGAAACAACCTTTGCCAAATTGAAAGTCAATACAAAAAATACATAAATTTCCCATTTGCGGGAACTTCGGAAGAAAAAGTAAAAAAAATTACTATTCTACCACAGAAAACATACTAGTAAATCTACTAAATTATGAAAATACTGTCTAGTATAAAAATGTCAAATAAATCCATCGTTAAAGGTCGATACATACGTAACGTGTTTTTACCCCGTACGGGACGGGACGTGAAATTCTGAAAACATCGTTTCATAGATAATCTAACATTTTAACAAAAAATTAACCGTCTTCAAATGAAGTACATTGTACTTTTGACATAGATGCCATTGTCAGATCTCGCTCAAATTTATGTGGGACTATGCAACAAGCACCAGCTTTCAATTTTAAAAAAGAATCATCGAAATCGGTTGGCGCGATATTGAGTTATTCGTCCATTTATCGCGCACATACTTAATGCAAATTTAAGACTTAAGTATATGATTTTGACATGAATGCCATTGTCAGATCTCGTTCAAATTTTTGTGGGACCACACGACAAGCACCAGCTTTCGATTAAAAAAAGAATCATCCAAATCGGTTCACCCAGTCCAAAGTTCTGAGGTAACAAACATAAAAAAAATACATTCGAATTGAGAACCTCCTCCTTTTTTTGAAGTCGGTTAAAAATGCATACGATAGCGCATACGCCACGGAGGCACGTACGGGACGGGAACGGGGCACGCACGTATATTTATTCCCCGTCCACGTCCCGTCCCCGTCCACGTTACGTATGCAGCAACCTTAATTGTTCTTATTATATTATAAGCAGCAAATGTCACCTCCGTGATTGGGATCAACCCGCACTTTATTGACAAACGGGTATGTTCTTACAAATATGTACGTGTAACCTCACATATCCTTAAAACAAGCAGTCTTTAATCCATCCTCAAAAGGCTCTTGTATATGGCCAGTTGTGACTTGAAGAAGAATGATGGTCCAAATACGGACTATCAGTTAAAAGTAGCTTACTACCGCTAAGCCCTGAACTAGAACTTTCACTTGAAGAGAACAAACTCTTACTTCCTGTGTAAAAGGACAGTGACGTGTGTAAAGGTTCTCTCCCCAATCGTCTTCTTGCTCGCACCAAAGAAGCGAATGCGACTGCTATAGCGCATAGGAAAATGACGCCCAACACGCAAAAAGCAAGAGCCATTTTTCCTGGTGATAAACAAATTGTCTTGTCTCCAGGAGAAAAACCTCGAACAAAACCCTCTTCTTCCCCTTCTATTCTTCTGGAGCCTGCAGAATTAAAAAAAAAGATTAATGTCATACTCCCCGACATCTATTACAGTGATAAAAAATATATTTCAGCGCAATACTATTTGAACTTATCAAACTCATAGAGAAAACAAAAAATGTTATAGGGACCCAGTATACTTAGCATAGAAAAATTTAAAAAACCCACCTCGAATAGATGCTTCGTCCTCTAATTCAATGTTCGGCGCCAAAACTTCAATGCTGTTATACACTTCCAGTCTGTCGATAACCAACCCTTTAGCCTCCTTGTCTAAACGAGCCTTCCGTAACAAGCCATCTCTTATTTGCTGAGGTTTTTGCAGCGCTTTGCAGTCCACTCTTGGGCAGTTTCCCTTACATAGTTCTATTCCGCAAGTCAAGTGAAGTTTCGCTCGATCGGGAAATTTAAAAGCAGCAAATGTTGTCACAGCATGCTGATACGTCATAATATTCTTGAACATGTAGTCCGGGTCAGTTTTAGCTAACTTTATATTGCTGTGTTCGTCAATATTTTTTTGAGAATCGATAGCTTCTAGCTGAGAGAAGTCAATTTCGGAGCCGCGAGTTTTATGCCGGTGTATTGTTGGCTTGTCGAATATGGTTTCGTCTATGGGGCAGCCAGCGTCGTCCAGTAGTTTCTGTGATGCTTCCCCTAGACCGTCGTGGGCTACACAATTAGTGACCCGCAAACCCACGCCAACTGTATTGGAAAAATTAAATAGTTAATGATTATTCTGCCATGTATTATAAAGTAGTATCTAATTTCTTAACACAAAACCGTCAAATATAAGGTGAGAAGAGAAAATTTGATACAAATAATTAAAATAAATATTAGAAAATTGACGAATAACATTTAAAAAACACCATTGAGGTAAAACCAAAACTCTGTCTGTATTCGATTGCATACCCAATCTCACTTTTTTATGACTTATGAATTAATGCTTGATTACAATCCCACCTGATGGTAAGTACTAAGTAGGTTATAAGGTTAATTTTATAAGGTTGCTACGTGCATTATGTTACTCCTTCTTTTTCTTTTGCATTTAATCTTCAAAATATAGTATTATCCCTAATTTCCCCACCTGGTAAAGTACACTGAATGAGCAGTCTGGTCGGCTGTCCAACTTCGACAGTGGCTGGCTCAGAGGCGCCAGCAGTCGGCGCCAGCTCCATCCAGGCACGAGCTGCTTCTAGAAGCATTTCTCTCTGTTCTTCTTCTTCTGGATTTGCCCAACCTTGTCGGTTTCTTGCAGTCCTGAAATAATTGCAAGAAACTCTTGTAATAATTAAAGCTATAAATAAAGTAGGGGAGACCGGGGGCAAAAGTATCACGGGGCAATAGTAACATTGGTGATATTTTGGTTGGCAAGCAACGCTGAAGAGTGTGCAGCCGAGGGGGCATAGGCCGTAACGTGCTCGGGTAGGCTAACCACTGAGCAATGTGCTCCGAGCAGCGTGGACGTGTGTAATTGACTATTGCCATTTGGACAGCCCCGAAGTAATTTTTCGTACTTTGAAAAATCAGTTATTACTCTTTAATTTACAAAATATAAGTAAATTAACAACAAATATTAGAATCTATATATATCACACAATATAAACCTTATCGCAAAAGTAAAATAGTGTTCAGAGTTTCTGATTTATTTTTGTTTTTAAATAAAACAGTCTTCAGGAATAATTGTACCATTTTTTTGGGGGTCAAAGGTAACGTTACTATTGACCCCTTGCTACAAATGACCCCGAGGTGAAAATAATTGTTTTACCTAATTTATATATTTTGAGCCATTAAGAAATCTTTAGTATTTTCATACTACTTAGTGGACGCCCGCAGCTTCACTCGCTTGAATTAGAAAATGCGGTTTTCGAAAAGTTTCGTTTATAATTATATCTTAGTTGCTATCCTCTTCGTGGGAAAACCTCTACCCAGTGAATTTTCACGTGATGGCTGGGCAATCATTACGTCATTTCTATCTAGTCAGAACTTTTATCCTTTTCTTGTATTGGAAATCACATATTAAACATCATATTTTATTAAATCTTAATAAGTGATCTTTATTAATAATTAAAGTGTCATCAATCGCAAATCTAGGACAAAAACATTCTTCCGGAAGCGCATTTTGGAAATCTTAAATATCTACATTTATTTGCCTTTTTTTCTTTTATTTTTACACTAGCAATTGCCCGCAGCTTCGCACACGGAAATTCATCCATTCCATCTTTGGGCTGGAGCACCGACTACGCAAGTGGATCCTCTTAATCGGATTCAGAGATGGGTTGTTCGTATTGTTGGTTCGTGTGGTGCTTGTAATCTTTTTGTTCGCAGAAATATGACAGGGGTTAAATGTAACAGGGGGTTGTTAGTAACATACACGTTTTCATACAAATTTGTTGTTTTTGATTATTGTTGAATTCATCAAAGAAATATACGATTTAAATGGTATTTAATGACGTAGTGCTTATAACTTGTCTAAAATTGTAATTTTAGATAGTAATATATTCGCTTTTGATCAGTTATAAAGAGAAGTGTATACTTTTTTGTTTTGAAGCGGCTAGAAGAAGTAAAAGCATTTATTTTAGTTACCAATTAAAATACAGATTGTATTTAAGATTGTGATTGTTTTTAAAATTAAAATATGGCTAAATTCATTAACATTGTCTTTTTATTGTTCATTAAAACAACGTAACAAACGACCCCGCACTATGGGTCAATTGTAACATTCGACACACCTTTTTAAAAGTGGGATTGCAACATAATTACGATTGGTACGCTAACGTTGACTAGACAAGTTGGTAGACACTTAACACTTTCGTTGCATTAGGAGATTTATTCGATCTCTTACAAGACTTGTAAGGCTATTTGAACCCACAAGAAATTCATAAATATATCATTGGTTTTGAGAAAGATATAAGTTATTTTCAAATTTGTTGTTTTAGGAGACTGATCAGGTCCCTTAACACACCACAGGATAGGTTAGTTTCGAGATCTTTTAGGTCTCTAATGCACCAGATGAAAGTTATTTGAAAAGGATGCCGCAGGGAACGTGTTAAACTAAGTTTCTTGGAGAATAACAGGATTTTTTTAGATATCAACAGTTTTGGCACAATCGGCCACGAACTAAAAACTGTTACTTTTGCCCCCGGTCTCCCCTACCTATTTACATTTAGTTTCTTCATCTCTAACGAAAATGGGGATTCAATAGTTTTGGGTATTCTGCTTAAACTTTTAAACGAAAAGCTTTTCAATTTATAGTCATTAAAACACTGAAATAAGTAATAAAAATTTGTTTTGTGCCATGAATTTTAAAGATTTTTAAAAGAACTACGTTATTTTTTCGAAAATTCTTTTTTTAATGAAAAGGTTGGTCCTCTCTTTGTTTGTCGTTCAGATTGGTCCCATATTTTTCAAACTTAAGTTCTGATAATGGGATGCATGAGAAATTGCGGGACCTCTTCAAATATTAGCGATTTTGATGTTTTTTTTTTAAGTTCTTTGAAGGTAGTAATTTTTCAGATAAAATTTTATTATGATTGTATGTAAGGTAAAGGAAAATGGTCGATACCTTGCCCTCGGTCCATCCGGGCCCATAATGGCGCGCAGTTTGCTCCTGATTACCGTCTCGAGCGCAGAGCTGGTGATGCGGACCGCTCGGGGTTGCAATTTACACCTGCAATGTTAACACTTTACTTGAAGATCAATCAGGTTTACGATACACCGTAAACACAGACTTTAAAAATTAACTAGAAGCCACATTGTCTTATCGAGAGTGACGCCACCTGCTTATCATGTGTGCGTAATTTTTAGTGTGGTCCGACCAATCCGACGCGTTAATGGCGGCCGATTACGATTAATAACAGCATAGTGTGAATGTGTGCGTTCTCTCAAGTTAAGGTTAGGATTAAATTAGATCCGCACTTAAATTATTAAATTAAATCATAATATAATCAGTTTGCATCTACTCGTACATTTACTTCTATATATACAACTACATTTTGTCTATGTGCAACTAAATTTGCGTCTATGTGCGACTACATTTGCGTCTGCGTGCGACTATATTTGCGTCTACGTGCAACTACATTTGCGTCTATGTGCAACTACATTTGCGTCTATGTGCAACTAAATTTCCGTTGTCAATATGCTATATCTCTGTCGTGTTCACACCCACCTCACAACCAACTCCTGGTCTGACAACTGCTGCAGCTGCCGGTCCATCTGTACCACCAGCTCAACGTTGTAATACAGGTCCTCCTCGTCATCCGGCTCCTCGTACGTCGAGTTCAATGTCGACGTCCTCACGCCACACGCATTCGACGGCAGCCGAAGAGATACTTTCGTTTGCATTTTTCCTGGAAAAATACAAAGGTTATCGTTAATCAAACTTAATAAAGGTATAAGCACGCTACAGACAGGAATAACGTGCGAGTGAGGGGAATGATAATTTCCGCCATTTTAGATTCGTTTCTTTAATGGCGCGCCTTATACCATTTGATTTGGATATTTAGACTTTTATTATTGTATAAATTTAATAGTGGTAAAAAAGTACACCAAATTAGTAACCTACTTTAACGTAACTAATCCTTAAACTAGAGCGTTTACAGAAAGAAATAAACTTGACAAGTGCGAGTTAAACTCGCTTGGAGAGGATTCCGTACGTTGATTACGTATTTACCGTTATTTTTCTATTTTATTTATATTTGCAGTTTTTCTTAAGACCATAGACTTCTCCTGTAATCTTTAAGCAAATAACTAGGTTTTAATGTAATACTTAAGTAAAGAACTATTCTCTGTATATTTTTCAAAATTCTAGCATCAGTAGTTTCGGAGATAAGGGGGATGGTAAATTTTTGGCTTTAATTTTCGTTCTTTCTTGAATAATTTTAAAACTATCCATAGTAGAACAATAACAAAATAGTACATTATGTTATGATACAAGTGTGGTATGTTGGTCATTACACTCGAGGTGATATTGCACAGCGCGAGCCGAAGGCGAGTGCTGCAAGAAAACCGAGAGTGTAATGACCAAACCTCACGAGTGTCATAAGACGTTTTTCAACACACTTACAAGTAAAAAAACAAATTATTCGTACTCAAATAAACAATGCTCACAGACCAGACGGAAAGTTTGTTAAAAATGGCGCGCTCTGCGCTGATATTTTTTTTCCCCCGGCGTGTTAGCTATGCGCGCGCAGATTGGAGTGTAGGCACGAACAATTACGCTAAACAGCCAAAACGCAAAATGTTAAAAAAATCTAATATTTATGTATTTATGAATTAGTTTCACGTTGAATTATTAATAATTAAAGTAAATAAGTTGTTAAAAATTTATCATATTCAAGGTGGTACACTTCTTTTTTTTTACAAAAATAGTGTTATTTTTAGTCTTATGTTGAAAGGAAACGTATCTAAGTCAAAACTTTTTTTCGAAATTTAAAAATAAAACTATAACCCGGCTAAGTTAAGAGCAAATAGAATGCATAAATAATATCTTTCAGCAAGGTACAAACTTAATTTGATGGAATATAAAATAAAACACTAGTGCGATCAAGAAAAAAAAGCACAAGTGTTTAATACCATGGTTTATGAGTGTAAAATCCATGTGATAAAAACCAATTTATGAGCAAGGGTGTTGAAAATATATTTGAGATCCTTACAACAAGCCCTTTCATTTGACATACCACACAATACGGTTTGCGAAACAGTTTTTGTTTTTTTTTTTTTTTTTTTTTTTTTATAACTTATAAGTTAATACTTGACTACAATCCCACCTGATGGTAAGTGGCGATGAAGTCGTTGGTGGTAAGACGCATTAACTTAGTAATAGCCTATTCACTCTTGCCTTGAAGACACTTACATTGTAATCGAGCGGAAACACCGACGCGGGCAATTTATTCCAATCCTTCGCTGTACGTACAATAAATGATGAAGCGAAGCGCGTCGTCCGTACAGGGGGGATGTCAACGACGAAGGGATGGATACCCGCCGTGCGTCGGGACGTTCGATGGTGGAAAGGGGATGGCGGAATCAAATCGTATAATTCCTGCGCACACTCTCCAAAATGTATCCTGTAGAACACTGAGAGGCTGGCAACTCTACGCCTGTGCTCGAGGCTCTGAAGATTGGTCTCAACCAATTTATGGTCACCAATGAGTCTCTTAGCACGCCTCTCTATTGAATCCAATGCTGACAGGTGGCATTTGGCAGCACCAGCCCAAATGTGACAGCAGTACTCCATACAAGGCCGAACCTGTGCTTTATATAAGGTTAAGAGCTGTTGTGGTGTGAAGTACCGCCGCACCTTTGCTAGGATTCCAAGCTTCCTAGCAGCCACTTTAGCTCTGGATTCAATGAACCGCCCAAAGTTAAGGTTCGAGGATATCTCAATGCCCAATAACTGAAGGCGGTCGGTGTACTCCAGGGATACATTCTGAAGAGTAGGAGTCAAGGTGAACGGACTCCTTTTAGCGGTGAATAGACACGCTTGTGTTTTCGTGGCGTTGAATCCCACTAGGTTGGCATTGCCCCATTCGGAGACAGCCTGAAGTGTAAGATTCATACGCTGCACCATAGCCTCTCTTTCGGACTGTATATGGTCTTTACTGGCCCGACCTTTTGGCAGGTATCTCTCTACAACCGTGCTGTCGTCTGCGTACCCATAGATACCGGGCATGAGCAGATCGTTGATATGCAGCAGAAATAGTGTTGCAGAGAGAACAGACCCCTGAGGAACTCCGGCATTGGTTGTCATTGATTGCGACGAGCAACCTCCGACAACCACTCGGAATGAACGGTCACTCAGGAAGTCTTTGATCCAGTCGATCAGGCCAGGGGATAGGCCATACGCAGGAAGCTTGCACATAAGGCTAGTGTGCCAAACCCTATCAAAAGCCTTCGAGATGTCAAGGGAAACGGCAAGCGCTTCCCCATTTTTCTCGAGGGCTTCCCCCCAGATGTGAGTGGCATACGCTAGAAGATCTCCTGTCGACCTGTTTGGGCGGAAACCGTACTGTCGGTCACTAAGGAGATCGTTCTGTTCTAGGTATGCCATCAGCCGTGTGTTCAATATACGCTCCATAATCTTACAGAGTAAGGAGGTTATTGAGATGGGCCGATAGTTAGTGGGGTCAGCACGACTGCCTTTTTTGGGCACAGGCTGCACGTTGGCAAGCTTCCATGATCTAGGAACTATCCCAGTCTCGATAGAGAGGCGAAACAAGCGTGTCAACACAGGAGACAACTCGGGTGCACACGTCTTTAATACTACCGCTGGAATACCATCAGGTCCACTGGCTTTGTTCACGTCTAGACTTCGCAGGGTCTTAAGTACCTCTTTATTGTGAATGCGGACCTCTGACATAGAGGTACCGCAATTAGGTATCTGTGGTGGGTGGTTGTTGCTAGTGTCTAGACGTGAGTTCTCAGCAAACAGAGATGCGAAAAGGTTCGCTTTCTCTTCAGCTGTATGAGCCAGAGAGCCATCCGGTGTTACCAGTGGAGGCAGCGTGGGACGACAGAAGTTAGTCTCGACCGCTTTGGCGAGGGACCAAAAAGCTCTACTGCCACATGGCTGGCGAGAGACTTTTGCGCCGATATGTCTAATGCGGTCGACACTCACTTTCTGTAATGCCTTTTTGTAGGACTTGGCGGCAAGGTTAAAGGCTTTCTTCTTAGATCTAATATCCGGAGCTTTGCGGCTTCGAGCGTCAACCCAGGCAAGATACGCCGAATGTTTGCGTCTCTCAGCCTGAGCGCATTCGGCGTTAAACCATGGGCGAGCTTTGCTACCAATGGGAACGTCGGAGAAAGGAATGAAATACTCCATCCCTTGACGAACCACATCGGTTACAGCATCCGCGCAGCTCGACGGATCTTCAGAAGAAAAGCAGACCTCTCGCCAAGGATAAGATGCAAAAAAGTGTCGCATCTCATCCCAATCTGCTGACTTGTAACGCCATACTCGACGGATACCTCCTGAATCGTGATCGGGGGCTGAGTATGACGAAACAGATTTCACCAGACAGTGGTCGGAGGTTCCCAGTGGGGAGGAAACCTGAACAACGTACCTGTCTGGATCGGTTGTCAGCAGAAGGTCCAGGCAGTTTGCTGTGTGGCCATCAACATCGGGCACCCTGGTCGCTTGCTTTACCAGCTGGGAGAGGCCAAGCGATAAGGCAAAGTTCCACGCTTCTCTCCCTGCATGGTCGGTTTTCTGGTATGGGAACAACCAGTCTTGATGACAGGCGTTGAAATCCCCCAGAAAAACCAGCTGCGCAGTGGGGTACCGTTGCAGAGCCACATCAGCCGTCTCGCTAAGGTGCTCAAATAGGCGAGTTGTCTCCTGGTCACCGCTGTGCGAACGATAGACACAAGAATACAAAACTTTGTCTGTACCCGTGTCTACCAAAACCCAAATCGTGGAGAAAGTAGGGTCTTCAAGATGACGGAGACGCTGACAACAGATATCGTTGCGGGCATACACACAGACTCCGGCGCGAGGGTGAAAATTTTGCTCCAGTGTGTAACCAGGATAGTCTAGGTATGCCGCGCTCAATGGACATCGGATCTGCGTCTCCGTCAAAAAAAGCAAGTGCGGCTTCTCAGTCTCTAGGTGGTGGTGGACTGAGGTGAGGTTAGAGTGCATACCTCGGATGTTGGTAAAATGCACTTCGAGTGAGGGGACGTGCAACCGCTGTAAATCTCGTTTACTCTTGCTCTTTCTCATGGGTTGAATAGGATTGGGAGTGAATAGGATGGAGGATAGCAGTTGAACGAGGCGTTGCGTTGTAAACCAAGGAACAAAGTTAGAGTCGCTATGTTATTGGGGACTTAGTCTGGAGACCGCGGGGACGCCCGAACCCCCCCGGAGATCGCCATCAGGTCCCCTCATCCGGTCGCCAACCGGCATGATGGAGCCACTCCGGGATTTTTCGCAGATGGCGGGGCAGCCTTTCGTGGGTGGCTGTCCCACTACTTGGGCCCCCAACTGTCTACGGTCGGCCAGCGGTGCACCGTGCTTCGGATCCCGCTACCCTCCGCGACTAAGCTCCCGACACAGCAAACACCAACCCGTCACAACCGGTACATCAACGCAACGCAACTGTTCAGACCTATCCTCCATTCGGCTTCATTAGACATCACGCCGGAACACGACGGATCGCTTGGCGGCATGGCTTTGTCTAATGGGTGGTAACCTAAGCCGGCAGCCGATGTTGTGGCCTACCACCGGAGTTGCTGCTCGTTTAGCACTACCCAGGGGACACGTTTAATTTTGATTTCGTTATTTTTTTTCAAAATTCAGTTGTTTACACCTTCGTCTTACGTTTCGGCAAATTTGGCTGTGAACAGCGGTCGCCCGGACACACGAGTGATCCTATAAGGGTTCCGTTTTTCGTTTTTTCGTACGGAACCCTAAAAAGTTTATGTAGTGTAAAATACATACGTAGTATATTTCAGCAGAAAACTAATAAAATTAATAGGTATAAAGAAAAGTAGGTAAACAGATTGCATGACTTTCGGTGATTGAAAAATCTTCTATTTTCCTGCAACTCCATTGTTATGATGAAAAGAGGGTAGTGAATTAGTGATATAGATGGATAAAGAAAGTTGGTGGGAAGTATGTCTATACATTATCCGATGCCATCAATCCACGACAGTTTCCCACGTACGTCCTCGTTGGACATATCAGAAGCATTAGTGTTGTGTCCTCTTTAAATTTAATAGGTACATGAATCTAGAAATTAGACTCGATCGGATTGTCTATCAATAAATTTTAATAGGATAGTTTATTTTAAAATTTTCGAAGTACTATTATGAGGATATTATTTACCGAGCTAAACAAGACAAAGGATTCTTTTACCCTTTTTTAATTAAATGAAAATTTGGAAATAATTAACTTTCAACAGAAACTTAGTGTCAATTTCAAAAGTAGTGATTTCAAAATGATAGATGTGCCTGCCAGTCGAAACATTCCACAGATATTCTTGGTCTAGTGGCAGTAGCTCGGTTATTAGTCCGGTCAACCGAACTAATGCAACTTTTTAGTGTCTGTAGTTCGGTTAGTCCGGTTAACCGAACTACTGATACTTTTTAGTGGCAATAGTTCGGTTAATATAATGATACCGGAATTACTCAAATCAAAATAGACATGTAAATAGAGCGAATTTGTATAATCATGTCCAATATTTAATTAAAATATTATAAAAACAAAACATAAACATGTACTTTTGTACACGCGTGAGAACTTATCCTTCTTTGGCATGAAATAAATTCAAAAAACAATATTTAAAAAAATTAAAAAAAAAATAGGTCAAAATAAGCTTTCAAAAAAACAATATTAATAAAAAAATAAAAAAAAACCATATTCAAAAAAATATTCTAACATTAAAAAAAAAACATTTTGTCAGAAGTTAAATTCGGGCGAACGAAAATAATGTTTTAAAAAGGAATTTATTTAATCACAGAAATTAATCAGACTTACAATAATTATATGTTTACTGAACAAAGGCTAGTAGGTACAAGACTCATTGAATTAACGCGCCTAAAGAAGTATAACTTCAAAAATAGCATCACATTAATTGTTAGATTCGTCTCTGCCCGGAATAACAGAATAACTAATAAAATGTGGAAAAAACACGAATAAAATTAAAAATAAATAATATAAAACTTAATAAGGGAACAAATGACAACTGTCACAACAGAATTGACAACTGTCAAGCCAAATGACAACCGCCAAATCATGTTAATAAATGAATGAACGAATGAATAAATGAATTATAATGAACAAATGAATGAATTACTAAACGAATGAGTGAATGACTGAATGACTGAGTGAAGCATAAATGAATGGGTTGTAATTTGGTATGACAGTTATCGTTTGTTTTATGGTTGTCATTTTTGTTTTGACGGTTGTCATTTGTTTTTCCAGAGACAGAGAGGGAGAGGGCGTGGGAGACACACACACAAAGTTTAGTTAAAATTTAAAACTAACGTGATATAAGCTACTTATGAAATTTATTGTTTGATTTAAAAAAAACCTTTTATTTTACATGTTCGCCGGTATCGATATATTAACCGAACTATTGCCACTAAAAAGTGTCAGTAGTTCGGTTAGTCCGGTTAACCGAACTACTGACACTAAAAAGTTGCATTAGTTCGGTTAACCGGACTAATAACCGAACTACTGCCACTAGACCATATTCTTCACACAAGCAAAAAGCAGCTCCATATTACACTCTCTCTCTCGGAACAACTATAATCAGCGACACCATGTTGATATGTACTGAGCATTGGTCCACTTGGACCAATTAAAATGCTACATTTTAGCGCGTGATGTTCCTGTCAATAACAGCGTGAAGAACCTATCAACTAATCTAACCTACACGGATTTCCAAGCCAAAAATTACCTTGGACCCTGCACTCCCTCGCGAAGTCCTTGCTGAACACGATACCCTTGAAAGGCTTCTCCATCTCGAGGTTCACGCTGACGGATCCTTTCTCGCAGGAGGTGGTGACATCCACGACGCGGTTGGCACTGGTCTCCACCCTGAAGGAGGCCACCAGACACCCCAGCAGCACCACACGCCACATGGCGTAACCTGGAATAAAAGAAAATAAAAATCAAATTTATTTAGTCATACATAGGTAACACTGATACACCAAAGGTCGACATTTTATTTAATTACTTACCGTCTTTTAGCTTTGTCATGGAGAAGAAGAAATAGCGAAAGAAATTCATTGGCAGACTTCAAAACACTAAGTAGGAGCAACAGCAACTGGAGGAGTCGACGAGAACAAATATAATTTTTTTATACTTTTTTTCATGTAATTATCCTACAAATGAGCAGACGAGCCACGTTAAGTAGATAACCTGTCGTCCATAGACATCAGTAATAGTACAGGATCCGAATCAGAAGCGTTTCTGCACCCATGTGCTTACCGAATAAAAATTGTTTTATATCAAATATTACTATATCGACGCTTGAAAGGAAAAATTGAATAAGCGACATTAAGCTAACGTTACAGGAGAGCAGTTTAAAGTTGAATTTTTAGGAAAGTTGTTGTATATGCTACAATATGGACGATAAAATAAAATAATTATTCCAAAGCAGTAGGAATAACGTCGGGTAGGAGGATTACAAAAAATAAGTATAGGATTTTTTTCGAAAAATTCCAACTTTAAACTGCTCTCCTGAAAAATTAGTTCAATGTCGCTTACTAAATTTTTCGTCAAAAGTATCGCGAATGAGTTGCCTAAAACAATTTTTGAAGTTATACTTCTTTTGGCGCGATGGTGAAAAATGATGAGAGTGAATTTCTACGATGCGCGCGCACACCGACACCTAAATTTTACAACGTGAAGTTAGCTAAATTCTGTATTTTTTCTGTATGCAAAAAAGTTTTCACAGTATTTACCTCATTACAAACGATTTTATAATCGATTGAATTGATTCATAATAATCGATTGATGGAATATAATAATATATTTTATGTATTATTTGTTAATTATAATTATAATATTAATTTATTTCTTACATGTTTTCGTATTCCATACATATTAAAACTATGTAATATATTTAGAATTACCATTCAATCGTTACGCTAATTTTATTAAATTACATTTCGAATATTTTGACATCGATTAATCGATTGACAACAAAGATGATGTAATCCCTAATAATGTCATTTTGGTAACCATAGTATTTATAAATAACACCACTGTACTGTCATATTTGTCATCGATCTTTCATGTTTCTACGCGTGGTTTTTTGTATTTTTCTATTAAATATTTTCAGCGTACCTATTTGGAGTCCTATTTACTATTGAAACTCATCGACACGCACACAGTTATTTTAATTTACTGTTGTATTCGATTTCGTACTTGTGTTTTGGTGAATGTGTTTTCGCAGTTTCGCTACAATTTCTGGCAAACCAATACTATATGAATATGGACTACTTAATCGCCTGTTTTGTGACTGACAAAGGTTCAGAATAAGTCCTGAACACTGGATAACGTACCCTATACATCTTTAGAAGATCAGTAGTTTGCTGTGGCCATATTTACAATGAGTATGTTATGGTATCTTGATTGGGCAAGGTACCAACGAAATATAGCGCCTCCTGCACAACTAGACGAAATATTAATATAAATGATAACTAATAAAATCTCTTGAAATATGCAATAGCTTTTATTATACAACCTTTTTATGACATTCGTTTTGGGTAAAAACCATTTAAGTAGTAGATAGTATAATAGACACCCGCCAACTTAGTTTTAACCATTAAACTCGTAGATTCTATTGGCAAGTCACGTATTAATTTTGGGATTTTATTCTAGAAATGTACACCAAGCCCTATGAAAGATCGTTGCACTTTACATTGGCGGAACGAAGGCGTAATTAATTGATACATTCTTTTTGTTTTGCGATTATTAATATCAAAATTTTGTTTATACGCGTTTATATTCTTCCTTATAAAAACTACATTATTAATTTATTAAGTTGGTTAACCTTAGCTGTGTGTTGTAATGTTTAGTTTGTACGATTCCCTAACATGAAATATTACATGTTTCTTCTGATGTATATAAATATTATTTACTAGGTTGATCCAAAAGTAACGATAGTAAAAATGATACACGTTCAAATAAAATAATGTATTATTTTACAGTCTCCTAACTAATCAGTTCACATTCTCGGTAGTTATATTAAAATTACAACAAATTGAATTGCTTTAAATTGGGTTGGCATACGAATGATCCAAACGCACGCCTAATGATAAATAATCACTATCGGACGAACATGAATCATCAAAACTGCTCTCAGATTCCGTATCACACTCGTCTTTCAATTCTATAATAAATTTATCAATTTCCGCGTCTAAGCTTCCATCCATTTTACAAAACTTATCCTCAATATGTCGCACATGTTTTATGCGCAGTCGGGTTTTTTGTATTTTTAATTTTTTTTGTGTGTAATAGACCTATCATTGATTCAGTTGGAAAAAATATTAGAACACGATTTCGTGAGCCATGACCACGTTTTATGCTATAATATGTACCTACGTTTGCCCAAAATTCTTCTGTATTTTCATTGAGCGACTCAGTTTCTTTTGTTTTTTGTATTTATAACACTATTTTCTATTTTAATTTTCAATATTATATTACATTGGTAGAAAATGCAAAAAATCGGGAGAAACGGTCGCTAAAACGGGATATCGGGAGACGATAACCAAAATCAATAGATCTCCCGATAAATCGGGAACTTTTGCAACACTCGTCACTTGACATCAAGTAATGCTAATCTAATGGGAAGGTAATGAAAGCTTGTCAGAGGTAAAATAACTGTGAACGGACTGTAGTAGTAAATAGTAATCGATACTTGTCTTTGGGACTAGGAGCACATTCTTTTTCTCTCCTTAATCTGTATTAAAGTTTAATGCCTGTCGGAAAATAAATTATTCTTCAACTGAACTGAATAAAATCTTTCATTCCCTCCCCCCACAAAAACTGGTTTTACAGCATGGATCGTAATAGTTCTCGTAATAGAACATAGATGGTGTTTTTACAATTGTAAAAACAGAAAAAAAAAGATTTACAATTGATTTGTTTTTGCAATTGTAAAAACACCATCTATGTTCTATTACGAGAACTATTACGATACGTAGCAAAGTAATATTAGAATATACTACAAAATTAATCACAGATGGCGCTTAACACATATAGTTTGGCTATAGAGATTCGTAAATTAAATTATTTCAAAATATTATTTCATTTTTATTTTTAGTATTGCTGTTTTTGAATATTGTATTTTGAACAATGTTTTTTGATTTTTTTTTTCATGTCAAAGAAGTATAACTTCTCACGCGCGTACAAAAGTACACGCACCCTTTTTTTTATTTTTATTTACCGGAGTAAGCAGATGGGTGCAGAAACTTTGGATCTTAGAACCATAGGCTTTACTGAAGCGTTGCCGATCAAGAAACAAGAGAAGAAATGAAGACAGGGAGATAAAACTGACGGTGGTGCGAGTAATGCACCATTTTTACCCACGACCAATGATATTATATACAAATAAGATACTATATTTATAAAGTAATATTTCAGGGGTAAAAGGTCAATAAATGTGACTCTAAAAATAAGTAAGTTGAAAAACGACAGCGTTCTGTTCAAGTTTATGCGGTTAGAACCGCGGTCAGTGTTGCGGATATGAAAGCAATTTTCTATAAATCTCAAACGACCGATTGAAGGAATCTATAAATGTAGATACCTACATAAAAAGGCAGTGACCGAGCAATCAACTTGATTCTGATGTCTAACTAATTGATTTAATACTCTGACTTTATTTAAATACACAATTTCTTTATGTTGATCTAATAAGGGTTTCTAATTGATTTTCAGTGGGGTATTTTTTGACTGTGGAAATTGTGCGTTGCCGACCAAGAAAGAGAGAAGGAAAAGAAAGAAAATTGCGATTTGCGAATAAATTACTAAATGCGATGAAGATGTTGATCAGACTAGTAGGTAAGATTGTTGTTTACTTTTTTACCTCAGCGGGCAAATTGAACACTAGATCAGCAATTTCCAACTGACCTAATCATCGTCTCAATTTCTCTAAAGAATGAATTTAAGACAAATCAAATACAAATAAATTATTATAACAACGATGACCTTTGAAAGTAATAATTTATGAAAGTGACTCTTTGAAAGTAAGTAGTATTAGATCTATTCAATAAGATAAGACAAAATGTTAATGGATACATTTCACTCGATAAAATCTTAACCTAATTTCTGTCATTACCATTACAGTTCGTGTTGATAGAAATAAAAATAGTTGTCTTGTGACTTACAAACTGCAATCAAATTGGGCTATCGAATGGAAGGAGCGGAAATAGCGGTACAAAGAATAGGGTTATGTGGCGCCACAGCCCACTACTTTCCATTGTTTCGTTGGTGCAAATTAACGGGCAATTGTTTTAAATACACAAAGAAGCGTTTTGCTCTAGCGTTTATGTGAAGTTGTATTACGTGAACGAGACGAATCTTTATTAGCTCAGTTTCATTTAAAAATATATCACATTATACTTTTCTACTTTTTCCAAAAAACCGTATACTCGTATGCCGTAATATGGAACATTTACCTTAACCATATTTCAATGTAATTTTGGTATAAGCCGCGCCATTAAAGAAACGAATCTAAAATGGTGGAAATTATAATACCCCCTCACTCGCACGTTATTTCTGTCTTTAGCGTGCGAGTGAGGGGGAATGATAATTTCCGCCATTTCAGATTCGTTTCTGTAATGGCGCGGCTTTTACTATCTATATTTTTTTGTAATGTTGTTTCTATTCGTTTATTTTCTTAGGTTAATTTTAGGTCAAACTAACAATGGTTTGGTAAGAAAATTGTTGAAAGCGTCCTTCGAAGTTGCATAATTTATTATAATTTATAACCTAACTCAATAGATACCAACTTAATAAAAATACAGTAGGTCCGTATAATAATCTTGAATTGTAATAGCTTCGTATTAATTTTTAAGTATAAAATAAAAATAGCTGGTAATTTTATTACAGTTACATAACATTGCGTAATTTGAGTCGACGGACAATAATAATTAAAACTGTAAATTAAGTCTTGCGTCTGCGCAGAATTACTCGCATCGCATCGTATGCGTGTGAACGTAAATACCGCACACAGCAGTACTGTAATATAAAATAAAACAGGGCCAAACTGTACCTAATACAGGGTCGAATCTGCACATATACCAAGGGCTAAATAAATATTCTGTAGGTATTGAATATTTGTACTTTTAAAATTAATATCAAGGCAATTTTAACGACAATTTAGTTTTTTCTGCATTTTATTTTGTCTTTCGCAGAGATTAAGTGAAAAATTGGCAGATTTCTTATTTGTGTTGATAATAACATCTTAACTACGATATTTTGCATCTTATATTTTACATCTTAACTACAATACTTAGTTAAAAGCAAATAATGTTTAAACCTATCTGATATCTCTAATGTAAAGAGTCAAACAACGAAAAGAATAAACTCGGGAAGCACTTCGAAATTGTTTATAAAAAAAACTAACGTAGGTACCTACCTACTTAACTAGATTATGTTTATAGAAGCATAGGTTTATAAGTTAAATTCTATAACGGGTGAATTAACAAGGAGGATAGACGGAAAATGATAAGCTTTAATCTTTACAACAGGAAACTGTTTATACTTTGCAATTACGAACGAGTTTCAAATCAGCATTTTAGAGCTACAAGTAATAGCGGCTGTTCCCATACACAGGTAACTGAGAATATTGAGATGATAGTTAGAAATTCCTTAGGTCATATTTTGATCGCACTTGTTTTTTTATTGCAAGCTTTTATTTAACTTGCTATGTATCTATGTATAGGTATTTGTCCGGGTGGAATCTTGCAACTGAAATTTAAATCAGTTATCTTTAATCTTAGCCTTTAGTCTTATGCCATCTTGCTGTGGGGAAAAGCAGGCAGGATAGAATAAATTTTCATACTACAAAAAGAGCTATTAGGGCCATTTATAAACTTAGGTCTCGGGAAACTTTGCGTGAAAAATTCAAAGAAATAGTTATTCTTAGAGTAGCTTCACAGTATTAAATATACTACATATATTACATATATTATATACTACATATACAGTAATGTAATTTTTATACGGAATAATATAAGCGCGTATAAACAAAATTGTGATATTCATAATCGCCAAACAAGAAGAATACACCAATTAGTAACGTCATCTTACCGTCTTTGCAAAGTGCAGCGATCTTTTATAGGGCTTGGTGTACAATTCTATAATAAAATCCCGAAGTTAATACGTGACTTGTCAGTGGAATTGTTTAGGAAACATGTAAAATCTCAACTCTTAGGCAAAGGTTACTATACTGTAGATGAGTACTTAAAAACAAAGACGCATGGAAATGACCAGTTCTGCCACCAGTTCCGTTGAAGTTAGTGATTTTTTTTTGTAATAATATAATAACTATGTATTTTTATTTTTAAAAGATGTGCTCAGGAGTTTCTTTAGGCTTTACTATAGCATCGCAGTGTCAGAGAGCTAAAAATACTGCCAATAATTCCCACACTTCTTTTAACCACTAGCAATGGCATAGACGTGGCCACGATGAAAGCCGATCGTTAAAAACATTTTTTTTTACCTCCATCTAATTGCAGGTAGGTATTTTATGTGTTAATTCATGCAATTCAGTATTTTGCGAATAATTGCGTATTATTAAGGACAATAAACATTTATTTCTTCATAGCCATGGCCATCATAAAGAAATTAAATTGTGGCTTGCGGTCTTTTTTTTCGTCTACAAGGATATATCTTAACCAGAAATGATGCACTTTAATATCGACCCCGTAAACCACTTTTGTTGTGAACCTTGCCTGCGGGGCGAAAAGGTCTCAGGTTCGTTTCCCGCACTAGATAGATGTATTTGACAGATAAATATTTCTCGAGCACCGGTGGCGGAGAAGAGTTAGTTAGAATTATTTTTGTGTAAAATATTAAAATATTATTGTTTAATTATTTTTTTTTGTTTCAAATAATTATGCGTAAGTAATAATTATAAACATATCACATAAGTATTTCGAAAAATTATGATCATAATAATTTATCCTTAGGTAGTATTCTAGCTTCTGTGACATTGTATTCATAACGTGATATATTCTGGCTAGATCCTTTGTTCGTTCCTAAGTAGTTTAATTGATACGATAAGTGAAAGTTAGTGATAAATAGCGATAACGTGTGCCCAAAAGTTGTGTTCACCGATAAATTACTTGACTTTCCAATCGATTATATCGTTTATCGATCGATATAATAATTAACTAGTAACCTACTGACGTTTTGGTCCGGCAAAATAGGGCTTTAGACTATTTTTGTGATATTAATGTTACATCAAACTTGTACGTAGCCAATGTACTTAGTACGTAGCAAAACAGCAAGATTATTATTGGAACGAAGTTCCTTATCGCGCCTTGTGAAAGGGGGCTAGACGGAAAATTACGACACTTTTTGATTTTACGAATGACGACACTTTTTTTGAAGTGATTCAGTAAGTTTTACAGAGATGGCGATGTACAAACTGCGTAACTATATAAGGTAAATGAAACTAAGTATCCAGAGCGAATTCAAAAAAATTAATAGTTTCCTTGAACTTACGTATGTTACAAGTATAAGTTGATAGCGTGATTCAGAATTAATTTACTAACGCCATCTATCCGCAACTAACCGAACTAAATATCTTAAGTCTGAACAGGCGCTGTACAACAATACAATACTTAAATCGAAAGGAAATTCGTTCCATCCGGGTGTCCCTTGATACCTCTCATGTTTTTTATTCTTATTCTGACTGTATAGTGTATCTGTAGTACAGATTACTCTACAGATTATACAGATTCTGTATAGTAAGTACTGTTTTAATGATAAGTTTCGTAGATATTATGTTAACGATAGACAACATTAAAACAGGTAAGTACTTTAGTATGCGAAAATATTTTAGTGTTTTAATATGTTATATTACATTATTTACAGAACCTGGATTTTGTTGACCATCAGTTCCTTATAATAAGTCTCAACCTGCCATTTTACATAGGTACATGAATAAAACGAAGATTATAATAAGATTTTGTAGACAGATTATCGATAACAACCCTTGGATGTAGTAAATGCAATGTCGACACCTTTCTGGGTACACGACTACAATAAAACAAATGATTGTACCCAAGGTGTTTGCGCCAGTGCTTGGCAGGACAGCCAGTGTTGCAAAAGTTCCCGATTTATCGGGAGATCTACTGATTTTGGCTATCGTCTCCCGATATCCCGATTTAGCGACCGTTTCTCCCGATTTTTTGCATAATCTACCAATAACATAATATTTAAAGTTAAAAATAGAAAATAATGTTCTAAATACAAAATACAAAAGAAATTAAGTCAATCAATGAAAATACAGAAGAATTTTGGGCAAGCGTAGGTAGATAAAACGTGGTGATGGCTCACACAGTCATGCTCTAAAATATTTTTTGTTCATTTGTTCATTAAATTTGTTCGTTAATTTTGTTCATTATTCAAAGTTTTGAGTTTGCCATATTAGGTCTATTAGAAAAATATTAAAAAAACACAAAAAACCTGACTGCGTACATAATAAAATGCTGTAATAAAAATGAGAAAACAAGCAACAACAAGTAGTTTAGCAGCCATTTATATTTCACAAGGCTCTTTGGGAAGATGTGATTGGTTGAAAAATGGGTTCCGACTGCTTAACAGAACTACTGGGCTTGTTTTTTCATTTTTAGTATTTTATACGCAGTCGTGTTTTTTGTGTTATTTAATAATTTTTTTTATTTTACACTTTTTAGTCAGGATTCACTTCTTGACTTCTTTATTAGGATTAAAAGACGGTAAAATTCTCAATAATCTCAATAAATCTCTAAAAACATTCACTGGGAAAATAAAGGGATTTGGGTAATAAACAAAAGATTGACACACCTAATGTTCGCAGATGACATAGTTCTCTTCGCTGAAACTGCCACAGACTTAGAAATGATGTTACAAAGCTTAAATTCAGAAAGCCAAAAAGTTGGACTACACATGAACCCGTCTAAAACTAAAATTATTACAAACAGTAGGAAGAAACAAATACAATTAGAAGGAAATATAATTGAATATGTAGATGAATATGTGTACTTGGGTAAACTGATATCTTTTACTAATAATAATACTAATGAAATAGACAGGAGAATAAATATCTCATGGAAGAAATACTGGTCTCACAAGGAAATTTTTAAAGGAAACTACAACCTAAAAATGAAGAAATTAATCATGGATACCTGTATCCTGCCAAGCCTGACCTATGCAAGCCAGACATGGGTGTTCAACAAAAAAGTCGAAAGCAAAATCCTGTCCTGCCAGCACGCAATGGAGCGAAGCATTCTGAAGCTGCGAAGAGTCCACAAAGTAAAGAACGCTGTAATTAGAAACAAGACCAAACAAACAGATGCTCTTCAACATGCTCTCAGACAGAAATGGAAGTGGGCAGGACACATTGCTCGACTAAAAGACAAAAGGTGGACCCATCGAATAACAAACTGGCTAGGCCCAACAGGCAAAAGGAGCATAGGAAGACAAAGATTAAAATGGGCAGACGACATCACCAAAATAGCAGGAAAAAATTGGATGTTGACAGCGAACAACAAAGATAAATGGAAGAAGATGGAGGAGGCTTTTACCCACAAGGGCCCATAAACCCAACTAAATACTTTGCAAATTATTAAGATAAACTTGAAAAATGGGAAATAAAGCTATAATAATAATAAAAAAAAATTCTCAATAATGTCATTTCATTGAGGGAGTTAATAAATTAGCAAGAATGCTTGTTGAATCATTATATATCCTAAACTATTACTTAAAATGAAAAATTGTGAAGGAAACCTAAATATCATTTTTGAATACCTATTCAACGATATCCCACTTAGTTCGTTAGCATATTTTTTCTTACATTTTGACAATTTGGCGTAGATTAAGATGAATCGATTGACGTAAGAATCATCAAAATCGGTCAACACGTTTGATCTCTACAATGCCACATAGGAACAAACATACATAGACTGATAAATATATTAACCTCCCTTGGGTCGCGCAGTCGAGATCGAACGATGATCAAACTTGTTACAATTTTAATATAAATAAAGACATGTTTGCAAAAATTGCTAGTAACATGGTGCGAAGATGTAAATGAATAATAATTTATTTTTATAAACAAAAATTATTGTGATAATAACTTAAAATAACTCTTGCTTTATTCAGATTAAGAATCTCCCGATTTCTCCCGATTTTTAGCTGGCAATGCTACCGATTTTTGACATTTCATTTTTGCAACACTGAGGACAGCAACAGCTTTTTAACCGACTTTAAAAAAAGGAGGTTCTCAATTCGACTGTAATTTTTTTATGTTTGTTACCTCCGTACTTTTGACTAGGTGAACCGATTTTAATGATTCTTTTTTTAATCGAAAGTCTGTATGCCAGAAAAAACACAAGAGTCTGTGACAACTAAGAAATCAATGGTCGAGAAATTAAAAAAAACAAGTAATAAGTTTGTAAACTGAACTATGAAACTGAAATTCTGTAGAAAAATATTTTGTAATACTAAAATATGAAATAAAGAAGAATTAAATAAAAAATATAATTAAAACTTATGTTTAAAAATAATTTTATGGTGAAACTTGTAACTTAACATTACCATTATTTCAATATATTATTTACTTTTTAACTTCGGATCCAAAGCGTCCCGTGACCGTAACTTGTACAACCACCTTATTTCTTACGACTTATGGCCGGGTGTGAGATACACAGATACAAATAAAACAAAAGCGAAAGTGAGTGGAAAAGAAACCGAGCACCAGAGCCTAGTGCTTTATTTTTAAACTTGAACTAACAACTATCCATAGCATTAAAATAACTTGGCGGCATTCTTAAAAAACAAACACATACCTAAATATAGTCCGTTTTTAGAAGAGTTAGGTATAGGTAAATAATCTTACATTTTCTTTTTGTCGTATTTTGCAATTTAAATATAACGCAAGAATAAATTTAAAATTTTTGTTTATTAAATAACATTATTAACTATTTTTTAAACCAATATTTCAAAAGTAGAGCATCGAGCCCGGGTTTACCCGGACCGAAAAACCCGGGTTTTCCCGGTTCTGAGGATTACAAAAAAACCCGGGTTTTAAAAATTAAACCCGGGTTTTTCGGGTTTTTTTAAATACTTTTGTTTTGGTTATTTATTAAGTTTAAGCCACAAGAGAGAAGAAAGTGGGTCCCTTCGGAATTGGACGACGAAACCACCGAGGACACTCGTTGGCTAACTTTTTAGAGAAGGAAGATCTCTTTATGATGAACTCCTTCTTCATAAAGAAGCCTCAACGCAGGTGGACTTGGATAAGTCCTGATGGTTCCACAAAAAGCGAGATAGACTTCATTCTGGCAGACAAACAGCACATATTTAATGATGTCTCTGTGATCAGCAGGTTCAAAACCGTAAGCGATCACCGTCTTGTGCCTCTTGCACATTAAATATCGACGTGAAGCTGGAACGGTCATGCCTGATGAAGTCTATGCTTCGTCCAACACCTGTCCAAATCCAGGGATCCGAAAACTTTCAACTTGAGCTGTTTTGCGTACCTATATAATCATGCACGTCGGTGGAGGAGTTTAACACCAGGCAGGATGGTAGCGACTGTCCACGAGGTAAGGTCGAAGTATTTCAAGACCCACCCCAGTGGTAGATCTCAAGTTCTCTCAGAACAAAGTCTCGGTCTTATGAGAGATCGACGAGAACTATGTGTGCAGTCTCCAACCTTTATGGCGGAATACCGACGGCTCAATGAACAGAAAATACAATAGAGCGAAATCAGGGCTCCAAAGTGTTCGCCAGAGACCTGTCTATTGGGCAAAGTCAGCTCACAAGGTTGAAGACCGAGTCCGGCACCATAGTTACGTCGAAACCTGAAGTTCTAAGAGAAACTGAGAGATACTACGGACGGTTGTATACCTCCTCTCAAGCTCTACCTCCCAGTGAGGAGAGCGACAAGAGAGCTAAATTAACCCGACACTACACAGAGGATATCCCGGACGTCAGCCTGTATGAGATTAGAGAGGCTCTCAAACAGCTTAAAAACAACAAGGCACCGGGAGATGACGGTATCACCGCCGAGCTGCTAAGAGCTGGGGGGAAACCCCTCCTAGTGGCGCTCCAAAAACTGTTTGATACCGTCATCCACACTGGAACTACCGCGGGAGGGTGTAGAAGTGTGGTGACTCTGTTTTTCAAAAAGGGCGATAATGCCCTTTTGAAGAACTACAGGCCAATCGCACTTCTGCTCACAAATCGCATTGCACGCAGGCTTGACCACTTCTAGCCTCCCGAACAAGCAGGATTCCGGAAAGGCTACAGCACCATAGACCACATACACACACTGCGGCAGATTATACAGAAGGAAGACCGAGGAGTATAATCTGCCGTTATGTGTCGCCTATGTGAACTATGAGAAAGCCTTTGATTCTCTCGAGACCTGGGCAGTACTAAATTCTCTTCAGCGGTGCCGTATCGACTACCGGTATATCGCGGTGTTGAAGTATTTGTACTCATCAGCCACCATGTCCGTCAAAGTACATGACATAGCCACGAACCCCATCCAATTGTAGAGAGGTGTCAGGCAAGGGGACGTTATATCCCCAAAGCTGTTCACCGCTGCGTTGGAAGATGTGTTCAGGCTGATGGAGTTGAAACGACGTGGCATTTACATCAATGGCGAATACATCACACACCTGCAATATGCCGATGATATAGTCATCCTGGCAGGATCCCTGGAGGAACTAGGTACAATGCTCAGGGACTTGAACAGCGCCTCACAACGGGTGGGTCTTAAGATGAATGTCCATGTTACACCCGTACTGGTTGTTGTTGACGGCGCTGCTCTCGAAGTTGTAGACGAATACAATTACCTGGGACAAGTGATTCAGATGGGTAAGTCCAACTTCGAGAAAGAAGTCACTCGTAGAATCCAACTCGGATGGGATGCATTCGGGAAACTGCGTCATATCTTGTCGTCCAAAACACTACCTCAGTGCCTGAAGTCGAAGGTGTTCGAGCAGTGTGTGTTACCAGTGATGACATACGGATCCGAGACGTGGTGCTTCACTATTAACCTAATACAAGCTCAGAGTAGCGCAGCGGGCTATGGAGAGGGCTATGCTTGCTATTTCTCTAAGTGATCGCATCAGAAACGAGGAGATCCGTAGACGAACAAGAGTAACCGACATAGCTCAAAGAATTAGCCGGCTGAAGTGGCAATGGGCCGGCTACATAGTGCGAAGGACCGATAACCGTTGGGGAAGAAAGGTCCTCGAATGGCGCCCGCATCTCGGAAAACGGAATACAGGACGCCCCCCGACAAGATGGACCGACGACCTGAAGAAGACAGCGGGCATCCGCTGGATTCAGAAGGCTCAGGACCGGTCAGAATGGCGCAAGTTAGGGGAGGCCTATGTCCAGCAGTGGACCTCCAAGGGCTGATGGATGGATGGATGGATGGAGATTACTTACTAAGTTTTAAGATATTCTGAAGAAAAAATAAATCTTTATCACTTTTTTAAACATTTTAAACTGTTTTTGTAATTTGTAAAGTACTATTTCATTTATTTAAATTCTTCCTCATCCTTTATAATTTGTACTCATTGCAGGAAATCGATATAAAACGCAGATTAGTGTATTTTAAAAAAATACAATAAAAGGCTCGAAAAGCTCGAAAAAACCGGTCTACCCGGGTTTTGATATTCTTAAAACCCGAAAACCCAGGTTTTCAAAATTGAACCGAGCTTCGATGCTCTATTCAAAAGTAGTCCCAAGATCATTAGGTACCAAATGAGACTAATCTAAAAATAGGACTTTCCATGGCATTAAAATAACTTGGCGGCATTTTTGAAATATCAAACGCATAAATAAATGAACTGTATGGAGTATATTTTCAGAAAAGATAATCTTTGTAGGATCTTGTGTCTTTATTTAGCTTGGATTTGATGAAGGAATCGCATGCCTTAAAAACACTATTCATAGATTAGATGTAAGATAAGACTGTGTGTTTTTGTGCTTCGGTTTGCTGAAAAGTATTCAAGTAGATAACTATACATTTTATTTATAATACATCTTACCATACTTAGTACGGAATAAATGTTTATTTCTTTCTTTCTTTCTAAACTGGTCAAGTTCGAATCGGATGCATAGGATTTAATATAAAATACGTGTAGGTAGTGTAGGTACAGTACAACCCAGAGTTTTGTAAAATATTAGTAGATTGTAGGTATTGCCTTCCTGTTACAAGACCTGTGATATAACATCATCATCCAATCCATAACATCATCATAACAAGTTCAATGTGTCTCCGGAGGGGTAATCTGTGCCTCCGAAGCATAAAAGCGCTTATTAAAATGCAAAGAATTTCATTTTTTAGTTTAGTCTTCTTATGTAAAGATACAGGCAAATATTTTATTAATATCGACAAAATACAAAACTCAAAAGTCCACAATTAAAGTATTTATTACCATAATGATTACTACGATAGGTACTACGAGCTGACTTAAGATGTCCACAAGTAATAAGCAGAATTGATTACTTCGTTAGAGGGCATAGAAATAAATTATTTTAAAACGTTATTAGAAATGTGTGAAGAATGACCATCGGATTGTTCAGTAGACGCAGCTTCCCATAAATCGAGACTAGTAATAACATGTCAGAATATAATTTTATTTTCATCTCTGAGTTATTTACGTTGTGTTGAAACGTCCAGTTCATTGACATCTGATTTTATCTTACTGCGTTCTAAGTTATAATTGGGCATTGTAGCCAAATTACAATCGGTGTCTACAAGGTGCTACAAGCATGACTCTTCACGAATAAGTATTTTGTGCATGAATTACTGATAAATGGGCAGGTAATCCAGCTGAAGGTAAGTGGCGAATTGGTGAACGTCGTCAATGGACATCAGTAATACGAATACCAATGGTATCACCAATATGATGGAACCTAAAATGAAAGAGAAGAAAGGAAGTATCTACCTACTTACCTAGTTAACCTACTTTTACCTACTTATAGTATTGATATGATGAGAGATTGAGAGATATGGTAAATGTGACAAAATCGGCGAAAGAAACAAGTGTGTTTTCAATTTTTAAAAATCAACCATTTTTATCATTCTTACGCCCCAACTCAGAGTCACTAATAGTTAGGTACTTAAATCGCTCCTTAGTACAGAATTTGTATGTTGATTCTTTACTAACGTCGTAACGTGCCAAAGTTAGCAACCAGATGCGATACTGTAAAAAAGTTTACAAAAATAAAGACAAATATTAAGATAATCAGGTAATCTCCGTAACAATATTTATTGTAAAAATATTGAACATTTACTACGAGCTCATTTACTTTTAGTAGCTCCAAAAAAAAAGTAGCACGTTCAATTTACTTTCTGACAAAAACATCGTGACACAAATATCCAGCAAGCTTGGCAGATTATCTCATGTTATCATTATACTAAAGCGGTTGTGGGACTTGCGGGTAATTCTTAGCACCACCGTTACATAGAGCTGTCGTGAACGCGGCTTTTATGAGAGATTCTGATCATTAAACTCCAACGGAACTTAGTGTTTAAGATGTTAGGGTATTTGTGTCCTAGAATCCAATTTTTAGGCCCTACATCCTGTAAGTATATATATATTTTCCTATTTTAATCTTAATATTTAGTAGTTACCAAAATCATTGTTTTCGTCTCAGGTCATTATCTAAACCTGACCCCTAGACGTAGCAGTGCAGCGTAATGTGAGAAATATTTTCATGGGCATTCTGGACTTCGGAATTGAAGTGAAGAAAAAGAGACGAGAAAAAAAATATGGATTCCTTTCGTTAATTCAGTTTATAAACATGTGTAAGTTAACATAAATGGTTTTTAAAGAAGAAAAGAGAGCTTCAGATAGGGTTTGAGAAAATTCATAATTAGGTACATACATTCTCCGTCTCGTTCCGAGGTAAGAAATGACGTAAATGTAGTAGCCGTATCAAGTTCGGAATCGATACTCTGCATACGTACCTATTACAAATAATATATTTACATCAATAAGATTGACATAATCGAGTATCACATTACGCGTTATTCACGTAAGCAGTAATATTATCTGAGGTTAATCTTGCATTGTCATATTGGGTCTTGACCATCTATTAGCCTTTAGAAGTCCACTGGACATAGAATTTCTCTAGTTGGCATCCAAATTGGCTTGGACATTAAAAACAAAAGGTTTTCTACTTTTTTCCCAGACATTTATTCTGTCGACCTGGTCAGAAGTTCGCTACATAGGACTACCCCAATCAGCGCCACGCAGCAAGGACTCAGCCCAATTTATGGGCCTTCAAAATTTAATGATTTTTTGTGACATGTAGTTGTGTCGTTGGGAACACTTAGTTGTGCCGTACCACTAGTTGTGCGGACGTAGTTGGTCCGTTAGGAAACCGCGATCTGAAAGTCTTTCTTTTTGCGACCCCCATTATTTTACTCTCATCCAGTATTTCATAAAAAAAATAGTAAACTAGTCTCAACTTCCTTGCTTTCAAATAGTTTGTCAATGAAACGTTCAGTTGAATAAGACGCATGATGTCAAAGAAACAATTATTTATCATGTAAATGTCAGCTACAATACCTTGATCTGATAACCGCAGTAACTGATTCTCCCACCCTTATCTACATGATGTTCATGATACAAGTTCCCACACTATTGTTTCTAGGTTTCCTATGCACATTACATGTGATTATAAGAATCGATGAGTTTCACCTTTTTACCGCTCTTGAAAAGGAATTCTATAGGTAGTTATGACGTATGATAAGTGGGAGAGATGTCTTGAGATCTTGACATTGCATTAATTGGAATTTGTCTCTCCGTGGAATTATCTATTATTCCCTGAGATAATAATATCAAGTGAGGTAATTTACAGCCCGTTAAATATTAATCGCAAGTCGCAACGGATTTATTTCTTGTTTCTTTGAATTTATTATTTTATTCATCATGAAGATTCCTTAATTCAAATTTCACTGATATTTTAAATGCATTACATATTTTTTTACCTTTTTTATGTAGCCAATTCGGATTTCGATCCCACGACTCATTTTCGTGATTATTGTGTTGTGTTTAGCTTTGGATACAAGAATCACTAGTGTAGTGTTCAGCGAAAATATGTAGGTGTCCATTAGTTAGTCGAAATTCTTTTGTTTACTTTTCTAATTATGAAAAGTTCCCTTTTCTATTTAGGGAATCACAAATATTCTAGATCTTACAGAAGCCAACATCTTTCAAATGTATCTTGTGCTATCTCACTATTTGTTTACTTCTAGACTTCAACAGAGAACATGTTTATCCACATACCTACGTAGTTTTTGAAGTGAAACTTCTTTAGAATCGTTAGTGATTTGAAACCGGATGCAACGACAGGTAAGATAATATAACCGCTAATTTCGTCATTCAATTTAACTTGTCCGTAGCTCAATGGTCAGGACGTAGATACACAATACCTGATGCGCAGGTTCGCTTCTCACAATATTTCTTTTTTTTAGTTTTTTTTTTTTTAGTTTTATTTTTATACTGTTTTTAAATACTTTCAAATGCTCTTTTAAATATTTTCAAAGAATTTATCAAGAAAAAATAAGAATTTCATTCTTTCATTCTGTCGATCGACCAGCCGATTATACAGACAGTAAAAATGCTAAGTTGTATTCTTAGATGGCGTGAGGAGTAAGATAGATCATTCGTTTTATTGCTAGATAGATTTTAAAAAAGTGCTAAGTTGTATTCATAGATGGCGCTTTGATTTATTGCTTTAAGATTCGATTTATTGCTTTTTCATATCATTATCTTGAAACCAAAATTTTGGAAAGTTTCACTTCTACCACGAGTGAATTGCACACATTTTATTTTTTTAAATGCAAGTCGCGGACATTAGCTCATTAAACTGTATGTTCTAGTATCCTCATTAATTCGGCAACCAACCCATAGTACCGAGGAGGCACGGTAGTGTGGTCCTATTAAACCAGCAAGTGGTACGAACGTGAACACTGAACAGTTACTGGGTTCCGTTACGTACTGGTAACGAGCATCAAGACATCAAGACACGTCTGACGAGACGGCCTTGCCGTGACAACGCATCCAGGATTAAAAAGATTTGCTAATAAGACAAAGTACAAAACATGTATAATAACAGTGCTTATTTTGTTACGTTTTTGGAGCATTAAAACATATTTAAATTGGTTAGTGCAAACAATTCCTATTCGTGAATAAAATTTTACCTCTGTTTTAATTCTTTCTTTTCTGTAATACCCGAAAAAGCAGACGCGGTGGGTTATTTGTCGGTACCGTCTATTGTCCGTTTTTTTAAAGTTGTCAAATTATTAGTTAACAAACGGAGATAATGCCTGTAATTTTATACAAAAGTTAATATTATTGATGGCAAGCCGTGTATGTATATATGTTCGTAGTCGTAAGTATATGCAATTTATCCCACAGTTCACACGGAAGAGACATCCGCGACCACAAATCGCACCGGTGCTTAGACGTCACTCCTCACTCATTTTCTCGAGGTTGCATGTTCGTACACCATAAATCATGTACAATAATAATGTAATAATAATGTCTTACATATCCATACTACTTAAAACAAAGAACCTACTAGAGACGCAGAAATTTGACGCCTAGAATTAGCGTTGACGACTGATAAAGAATATTCACTGCGCGTAAAACCATACTTAAAAATCATGTACAATAATAATGTAATAATAATGTCTTACATATCCATACTACAAAACAAAGAACCTACTAGAGACGCACAAGTTGGACGCCTAGAATTAGCGTTGACGACTAACTGATAAAGAATATTCACTGCGCGTAAAATCATACTTAATGCAATTTTAAGACTTATATTATGGTTTTCTCATGGATGTCATTGTCAGATCTCACTCAAAAAGTGGGACCACATGACAAGCACCAGCTTTCGATTAAAAACAGAATCATCAAAATCGGTTCACCTAGTCGAAAGTTCTGAGGTAACAAACATAAAAAAAGACCATAAAAATACCTACAGTCAAATTGAGAACCTCCTCCTTTTTTTTTGAAGTCGGTTAAAAATATCCTGTCTCTAAATTTTTTTAACTATAAATATTTAGTAAAACTTTTTAGGTCTCTTTCTGCGTTCTCATTCTTATATGCCGGTCAGTATGTCGACATTGCACGTGGTCACGTATCGACCATTATTATTCTGTCTATTCTGTGATTATTTTAAGTACGTACGTGGTACTTAATTTATTTGGTTTATTAATACAAGTATTCAGTTCTGACATCTATAAAAAAATCTTTTTTTTCAGATGACAGGAAAAAGTGAGTATTTTTTGTTATAAATTAGTAATAAATTAGTGGTTGAGTCAAGGTGGTCAATCCTTGTAAATAAATCTGGTAATAGCGTTTTTACGCAGGATTTGAAAACGCTCACATTATTATTTGGACAGGAACTCAGACAAGCAAGAACGGTAAGCTGAATAACACTGAATTAATGTGTGAACTATTATAATAACAGAAACATGACAGAAATATTTTTTTCCTAATATATTAACATTGTAAACTGACGCCTCAAACCAGAGTCAAAAGTTACTTTAATCGCTCCTTAGTAGAGAATCACAAAAATAGGCATTAATTTTACAATGTAAAGACTTAATATTACCTAACTATTATTTTATTATCAGATTACTTATTCCGATATAATCATGATTAAGTGCAATGCATAAGTAATTGTACGCTATTATCGCATTAAAACGTAACGCCTTCCAATTCACGATTTCTCGAGTTTTTTTGCAATTTCCTACTAACTATCTGTTCCATTACGGACGGAATTACGGAAGTTTGAAAAATTATATGCGGAATAGATAAAATCAGCTGAGAACTTACCAATAATGTTATTTATGATATTAGGTTAAATAAATATTAACTTTTTAAACAAAAAGTCTGTACCGACTCAATGTTAGACGTATTATGCCGTGACGAGTTTAGACAATTTGGAAGGATTAAAAAAATTAAACAAAATCCGTGAAAAAAAAACATTCTCTTTTACAAATCCGACCGATTAAAAATGAAAATGATTCAAAACTTTTTTTTATATTTGAAAAAATCAAAAATTCAAAACATTATTTTTTATATTTCAAGAAATCAAAAATTGATTGAAAAAAAAAATCTTGCTCGCTCAAAACTCAAACAGAAATCACTACGATAACTTTTTTCAATAGAAAACCGAAAATATTTCTTTGCCACACGAGTGCGGCTCGGTCCCATTTCACAAATAAAAAACGATGAAATGAATAAGTTCCAATTTATCCTAAGTAATGATGATTACAAACATTTGAATCATAAAGAGCTTGCATCATTGATTGGATAACATGATCAAAAGGTTAACTAAACAACCATTGAAAACCAAGCCTTTCGAGAAGAACGACATCACGTCAACCTATTGTGCTTGGCGATAAATCTCTATTTGTTGAATGATGTGTTAAATTACAATGATTAATCAATACTTGAATTTCGTGATAACCAGGTTGGGAACTTGGGATACATCACAGACCGTTACAGCTATAAAGGTCTTTTGATGAAGAGTTTTGACTCTCACGTCCGTATCAATAAACCGATCTTGAGATCTTTGCGATTTGAGAAGCTGAAATGTCAAATCGTATCGACGCTTGAGAGGAAAAATTGACGTGACATTGAGCTAACTATACAGGAGAGTCAGGAGAGCAGTTTAAAGTTGAAATTTTTAGAAAAAAATCATATATTTTTTGTAATCCTCCTACCGATGTTATTCTTACTGTTTTGGAATCCTTATTTTATCATCTATATTGTGGCATATACTTACACTGCTCTCCTGTAAAGTTAGCTCAATGTCGCTTAGTCAATTTTTCCTTTCAAGCGTCGATATGTAAAAGAGACATAATACAAGTATACCCTGCTAGTGGTGCCCCTGTGAAAAAAGGATGAGGCAATCATTTTTAATTAATTGTTTTATGCTGAACGCATATCAACATAATATACGGGCCGAATATGTCATCCGCATCGGGCTCTCATATTATGATTTCATACAAATGCGGCGCGTTCGGCGTACAGTGCGGATATTATGCGCGTTCAACATTAGATGTTGCTGGTCTAAATATTTAATCCGCAATATCACCCTCATGAACTTATGCTGAGAAATTAAGTCTTGAGTGCCATACAATAGTAATGGCCAAGTTAGAGCTACTTTACGCCCAAGAAATTAGGGGATTCGCTCATCAGATCTGATAACTTTTTAACAGGGATAACGTTAGAGCTTTTTATTTCTAAATATAAAATTTATTCATTAGTACAATTTAGATTTTTTCTTAAATATTTGAACTTTTAAACGTATAAGTACTAATCTAACATTAAGTATATACCTAATATTATATTAGGTATATAATATTTTGCAAATTGCATTGGCCGATAGATCGTTAAATACGATCGCTATCCTGTGGACACGATTAATGGCTATAAGCCATAAGCTAAGGTCTTTGTATCAACTGATTATCTTGGTTACCATTAATCTGTATCAAGGTTAATGACTTATTTATGTAAGACCTTTGTCTAGGAAAAGACATGAAAACGATAACTTTTGTATAATCTTGGATAGTGCGAATTTTGTGACTTTGTATTTTTGTGTATGTAACTGTTGGTTTTGTTTTCTAAAAAACCATGGCAATGGCACTTACTTGAAATGTTTTCCGTCATTTGCAGATATACACATATACACGATATATACTCTGACATATACAAATATACACTCCTGGTAGTCCTAATGCTTTGAAATATTTTGTTATGTAAGTAGATTTTGTTTTGAAATGTTATGTTAATAAACTTCGCTCGACACAATGCTCGACATAAATTTCTCCGTACGACAGTGACTTCATTTGAAGAAGCGCAAGCCCAAGCCAAGTTACAAGGTAACGCTGGTCGCTAACGTAACAACACAGATCACATGTGAATCCAGCAGAACACTTTCACTCTCACCGTGCGATTGTTATCTAATTGGGGCCTTGCTAAGGATGATTTGTTTGCCAAATATAACATTTTCATCTATGTGAAACATTTTTGATACTGGAATATCTTTCTTTCAGTTCTTTCTTTCTTTTTCTTCTCTCTTTCTTGGCCAGCCACGCATCACAAGCAACGCATCGGCAGGTGACGCCTTTGGTGTTGCTGATGTCCATGGGCGACGATAGCCACTTACTATCAGGTGGATCGTCAGCTCGTTTGCCAGCTATTACCATAAAAAATGTATTTTTGATATGACTTTATTTTTGATATGACATTCAGTAGTAATAAAATAATTTTTCAGTAGTAATAGAAGAATAGGGTCGCTTAACTATTTGGTAACACACGCTCGGAAATTGCGGCTGCGGTAAACTTTTCACAGTATAACTCCTGTTGTGAGGAACGTCATTAGAAAGCCACCAAACATAATATCTTGAGGTACCTTAAAGGTACACGGGATCTTTGTTTGATATTTCCCAAGTGACAAGTCGCCGGTGCAAGACGTCACGGGATGTGTAGTAGATGTTGACTGGAGAGGGAATATCAAAGATGAAGAACAGGAAATCTTACACTGGATAAAATTTTAGATGCGGAAACTGGTTGGCTGGTTCATTGGAAATGTCGGAAACAAACTTATGTGGCACTGTCGTCAACGGAAGCCGAGTATATTGCACTTTCAGAGGCAACAAAGGAGGCAGCTCACTTGCGGCAACTATGTAAATGAATTTGTAAGAGGTGAATGTCTTAGGTCTATTTGTATATTCGTAGATAATTACAGTGCTATTAAACTTGCGTACAATCCTGTGACGCTTGAAACACTTTTTATATAAATCTTCCATGTTCAAATAAATATTTTTGATATGACTTGTGTCATTCAGTAGTAATCAAAGAATTTCTTCTGACCAAACAATGTTTTAGTTTCAATATCCTAATTAGTCTTGTATTATATTATATCATCAAAAATCAGTTAGTTACATGAGTTCCTTTAATTTTGTAATATCACTGTTGTATTGTGTTATTTTTTAGATGGGCCTCTTTTTATTAAAGCTTTGAAACCTATACAACACTTTTGATCACATACATGTATGTACCTTTCGATAGTTGTGAATTGTGATATCTACACTGAATTTAAGTGTAGATACACTGCTTGGGTGGAGTGCCATCCCTATTTTTCTTATAATCTTGTTATCTATTTCATGTTAAGTAGGTACAGTCTTAGACTTTTGTTCTTTAATCTGAGGTTATATTTATTTACATTCTTAATTTTGCTGAAGCTATCCAAAGTATTTGAGATTTTATGTGTGTCGTGGTTGTGACACAACATCTTAAAACCTAAATATTTTGAGACCAGTCTTAACGACGGAATGTTGAATTACTTGTATAGTTTTGGCTATTTTTTAATCTCATAACATTAATGAATCACATTCACATTTAACTTATAAATATGGCGGTTGTAACTTATAAATGCTAAAGCCGGTATGGTTACAACTTGTAGCATAGGTTGTAGATTACAGACATGGCTATATATAAATAAAAATATTTGGACATTTTGTCATCGCCAGACGACAACGGTATAATATCCCGTTACTTCACATAATATCAATCTCATCTCGAATCTCATAATGCACAGCACGATATACCACGCTTGCTGACATGGGGTGACAAGTGACAACGTTGTAACACTGTGACCACACGTTCGGACAAAATGAGTAGATGAAGGTTTCTGAAAGTTTTTTAAAAATTAAGTTATTCACTTATTCTTACTTATCTTTCCCAAACAATGCCCGTTATAAAAAAAGTTTGAGGCTAGATAATATACATTAATTTATTGGTTTATTGAAAACAAAATACGTAAGTAGGTAGGTATAGGTCCATTGCTATAGGTAAGCTGGCACCTTCAGTGACGTTCACCGTACTCACACTAAGATAATTTTCCATACAGTATGATTCAAAAAATTGTTTTAAATATTGTTATAATCAGAACTATATTAATATAGAAATGTGATTTTCAATTTCAAATAAAGAAGAAAATAAGAGAGTTTAAAACGAGCGGAAAGTGTAAACAAATAAACTAGTATAAATATAAAAATAAAAAAGCGAGTGTGCTTTAGACCACACGACTGAAGTAAAACTTCTTTAATAAGAGTTTTCATTGATAAATTTATATTTGTGAATAGATTTTTCATTTAATTAATTACTTCAAACGTAGAATATTGTATTGAACAAAATACTAATTTATAAAATTGTTCAAGAACGAAACGAAATAATCAAGAAATCTAGCAAACTCTCAAACGAACTACTGACTGAGATATATATACAATTTCATGCACTGGCTATGAGACGAAGAAAGAAAGAAAATGTGCGCTCGCATCTCTTTCTCTTGCCTCTACAGTAATATACGAAACGTAACTCTCACTCTTTTTATCTTTACTAACTTATATCTCCCTCTCAACTACCGTTCGCCTCACCCGATCACACTTTTCGTAACGCTCTCGTCACGCATCACGCTCTCGTCACCAGCTTACTTCCAAGTCAAGCGTGCGTAAAGAAGTTTTACTTCAAAAAAACCCGCCTGCTATCAAAAAAGCTATCATGATAAGTAAACCTTTCTGAAATATTTAATATAAGCTTTTTAATTTAATACCCATAATTCTTTATTCCATTGATTTTTATTTTTTAATACTTCAAATAATGGCATCTCACAGCCCCCATATATTTTTTTTCATTTCAGTTATCTAAGAACATTTAAGCTGTCAAGACGCATTTAACGATATCTTAATTTCATACCTAATTATATAAATTGGTCCAGCTGGTTGAAAGATACGAGGTAATAAAGAATATTACACACATACATACAAGATACGCGCGAAAAACATAACCCTTATTTATTATTTATTTAATGATTTATGCACACCATACAATTTTAAATAGAAAAACTTAAATTTAGAGACATTCGCACATGGGAGCTACTTATTTCGAAACGAAATCTCTTCCAGTAGCCCCCCACAAAAGGAAAATTGATATTTGAGTGGCAAACTGAGTGCACACAAGAATGTATATATACCAAAATACATAAAGGAATATAAAATATACATACATATACATAAAATAGAGATAATAATATATACATATATATAAACATACATACACATACCATATACATATATATATCATATATATTATAGTATTAACATAATAATATACTTAGATACTAAAAAAGTGAATAAGTGATATATAAACTAAACCTAAACAGTGTAAATAAACACACATTCTATGACAGTCGGGTAAAAATAATGTACTTTGTCCTTAAAGCAGCCGAAATATAATTTAATAGTTAAGTGATTACTGTATATACCCAATTAAATATAGGTAAGAAAGAATCGACTGCAAATGATTGTAAAAGCTCAATAAATATTAAGTGACGGACATGACATTTTAATAAATAAATTTTCCGTATCCCATAAAACCCAGAGGTTTTGGTAACCGCTCTCTAAGAATTTGTTACAAAAAATAAGTGTGTCATTCACAAAACGACTCTATGGAGATTGGTATAAAGTATAATTTTCAGAGTACTTTTATTGATAAAATGTGGTACGCAGGATCGATTTGTATGATTTCTTCGTGCCGAGGTGGCGACATGTTGTGCCTGTGACCTAAAACCTTGGATTTGTTTGTGAAAGTCGGGAATACCGAATATAATAAACTGGTACCCGCCCGCGTTTCGCTTCGAGAAACAATCTCTACGATCACAAGTACATACGTCCTGAAATATTATCCATTCTGTGGTTCATGGAAAAAATGAAATAATAGAGCGCTCTCAAAGAATAGTTTAACCAAAAAAAACTCAGCTATTGCTTCCTTAGGTCCGAAACTTGCCTGCGAATGATACAATACAATACAATACAATACAATATTCTTTATTGTGCACACAAAAAGTACATAAAATAAAAAATAAATAAAAAAAAAATAATTGTAATAATAATTGTAATATATAAAATATTACAATTTTAGTATTATTAGACACAATAGGCGGTCTTATCTGTAATAGCGACATAGCGATAGCGATATTTATAAACGACAAATTATTTGTAATAAATTATACCTACACTATATCTACAGTCCCTGCAATTAAACGTTTTCGAATTTTGACATCGCTAACAAAACGTACCTCAAGGAAAGGAAGTTAATCGAATATTTTTTCACAAAAGAAATAATAGGTATAATGTTCATGGGAGAAAGTAGAGTGCAGCGCAAATCACTTTTATATCTACTTATGGCTGCGGCCTGCGACAAAAAGTTGTCATGAATTACTTTGGTAGATTAAGGTTAAATATTCGAGGTCTGTGCAACTTTTTCTAGTCTAGTTTAGTGAAACTTACCTGTATAAAATCTCTCAATACATTTATAACCCCTGACGCAAAAACGTTATAACACCATAACGAAAGTTTCACGTGATATCGACGCTTGAAAGAAAAAATTGACTAAGCGACATTGAGCTAACTTTACAGGAGAGCAGTTTAAAGTTGGAATTTTTTGAAAAAAATCATATTTTTTTTATAATCCTCCTACTGACGTTATTCTTACTGTTTTGGTATCCTTATTTTATCAACTATATTGTGGCATATACAACAACTTTTCTAAAAATTCAACTTTAAATTGTTCTCTTGTAAAGTTAGCTCAATTTTGCTTATTCAATTTTTCTTTTCAAGCGTCGATAGGTATGTACAAGCAAGAAATATAAGAGAAAGAGAAAGAAAGTAAATGCTCTCGAATAAATCAAAGAGTCATTACGTATATATATATAACAAACGTAGCTCTAAATCCGAGAAGTAATTACACCGTGCTCCCCGAACCTTCACATTCACGCTTTCGTTACGTAATTACCTCATCAACAAAAACAGATGCATGCCGCATGACCGGCATGACGCGAACGAAATCTTTGATCAAAGCGTCTCGAAGATAAAATTTAATAAAGCAGTAAACACCACCGGACCTTTTTCTAGGCCGTCGCTCCCCGTTACTTGACCGTGACCGCCTCGATGGACGATGACTCGGTGTTTCGTCGGCCCTAGCAATGCCATAGTCTAGCGAACGAGTACTGCATGGTCGGCCAACGTGTAGACAGAGTATTAGACTTCCCGAATCTGTAACAATAATTTGGGAAGAAATGCGAATGATACCCTCACCGTGTCAAGCGCTGCAATATCACGCAATATGTCAATGAGCGCAGCGAGATACATAATAATAATATTTTGTTTATTTTTATGTCAAGTGATGACAAACAAGATGAACCAGCTATTGAGTCGTCTCCTTTCCTTCCATGGTTAGCAATCACTGACATCTAAGGAAGGTTTTTAAAAGTGAATTCAACCTTCAACCGTAAATTTAACAATGTAATATGAACACTATCTAATTGTAATAAGATATATCGTTATGATTGATGTTACATAAATTACGCATTATGGAGAAATGTGAAGAAAAAAATATTAACTGAAGAAAAAAATAGAACAAATCTAACGAGAACATCCAGTGGTTCTGTAACATTTGGATAACTTGGCTCAAATCAATCGTATCACTTAATATAATTATTGTTTTTGTTGACAAAACAATAATTACATTATGTGATACGATTTTCATGGTAAAAACTTCAGTAACTTTGTCATAACTTTGATAATGCCTTGTTTTATACCAGTATATTTAGTTAAAATTGCCTTAAAAGAGTTACATAAAAAATGCATAAAAATCATTGCTTCAGAGCCGATGTCACTATTTGATTTCTAGACTTCTTAATACCTACTACACATTATTAATCTCTATTTACACGTTCAATTTTATAGCCCATTTGTTCCGGTTAGGATTCTAGATTGACCTAGACATTATCCAGATCAACATTCTTTTATTGTTTTGTGATGCATGCCATCCACACACAAAATACTTATGTGAGACTACGTTGCATTTATCATGAACTAATGACCGGTGTTTAATTTGAAGACGAAGTTACCAGAAGCCTAGTTGACTAGTTCTCCAAATTGATTGAGCGCATGCGCTATACCGTACAGTGCACTGATATCGATACAGCTGTCCAGCTGGGATTTCCAGGTCCTTTATATCGTATTGATTTGTGATACCGGTCGAGATTGTTGAAGTAGGTCGGTTATCCCGTTACCCGTGCGATAGACAGAAGCCTATCCAGACACTCCCAATCCGGTGCATTAGAAAATCCAAGCGAACGGCCTTTGCTCGACTTCGAGAATGCGATCCGGAATGTATTATAATTATAGATTATTATACTGTGGTATCAGTAATTATAGATTCCAATACTGGGAGGAATCCTTGGCAAGAATGACAAAAAGTTAGAAGTGATGCCGTGATCTTTTAAGTAAGATGCGAGTAACTTGTTGATCTTGTTTGAAAATACAGTAAGTAGGTAGGTATAGTTAGTTACAGAAGCCATTAGACAAAGTCTGTATGTGTATTGTAAATTGTGAATTCCTAATTATAGACCTTTTAACTGATTGATTAACAGTTACCTCACAAAGGTTGAAACGGAAACTTAGAACCCGTAGACGATATATAAAATGTTTAAAATCCCGATATTGGTATACCTTCAAGAGCCATTGTAATTGACGCAATTTGTTGCATGTTAAGATAGCAGATAATGATACCATCTCAGTTAATCGTAATTCAAAACGTTCTACTAACATTAAAATAAAATAGCATCCCATCAGTATACTTTATTCCGTTCGAATTCAACATGGTACCATTCAAAATAAGACCATCTACGTGTTTCATTACGCTTTATAGTCAGTATATTAATTTCCTGCTTTTCAAGGAATGTGGCTTCAAATTAGATTGTTACAAAAAACAAAAAGTTCCGTTAACATCAAACGGTCAAATACGAATGTTGAGCCAACTGCGAATGTCTCGCTTTTCGATCAAAGTCAAACTGGAGCGTGGGCAGCTAAGCATATAATAAGGGATTTCGCATATCCAGATATCGTGTACCGTACAATTTCCTCGTTACCGGTAACAAACGAGTACCCGACAATCGTTTATGGTAATTCGCGGGCCGTAGCGTTCCGCGGCCTTATTGTGAACCTAGAAGGGAATGGTGTACCGTTATGGAGACAAACTTGGGCGAACTCACGCGCTTGTTGTATAATGATAGCGTAAAAGTTAGAGCAGTCACCATTGGTTGGTTGGATTTAATGCTCATTGCAGTTATGACGAGTGATATTGTGATGTCATCTTGTAGGAATAACAATCAAGAAATAATCGAAATAATCGAAAATAATCGGGGCGAAATAATCGGGTTTAAATGACATTTCATAGAAAATTTTGGAGTGCTTAAATCTAGTAACATAGGACAACTTATTTATGTCTTGCGAACTGTTATAGGTACTACTTTGATTTCAAAGCCATACCAATTTGGTTCATTGGCTTCGACTGAATAGAAAGAAACCGATAATTTTATCACCTCTTCGGTGTTTGCGTTATAAATCTCTGCTTGTTAAAAACAAGTCGCACCACTTTCGCATAATAGATTCCCTCTTACTCTAATCTAGAGCAGCATGTCTCAACAACATTCCTTAATCAGAGCCATTTAGTTCCCGTTGTCGGATGGAGGGCATGGTTAATAGGACTAGCTGTACAAGCTACAGGTAGATAAGCTCAGCTCTTAACTTGGCAACATGCTCAGATGTTATGATAATGTGATGGCAGACGGATCGTTCTGTATGTCGACTAACTCTTACGGGCAATGGTAAAATATATTGGTCCTGGACTAAAATGGTTTCAGAACGCTTAGGAATTAAGTCATCCCGACTAATTCTTTTGACTTTTTAATTCTTTTGACCAATGAAACAAGAAGTAATTGATGACGATATTTCAATAATCATTTCAATAATTCCATAGGATTTGAGAATTGATGTCGAAAATCTGTAAGCACTAAGCAGTGCATTCTAGGTTATTGGCCGCAAGCATAATCCACTTCGAGCTTCGAGCTACAGAAATGTCTTACGGCATACTTTTACGATTACTAAACACATTGTTTTAAGAACAGGAAAATTAGGTTCATAAAATGTATAACAAATATTTTCAAGATATCTTAAAATGCAACTTGATCGAAGCCAATTGGCTGATAACGGTACCACGTTTTATGTTTAGGATTATATACACTTATACTTATTATAGAATCAGGATCTCCAGTAATGCATAGACACGCTTAAGGTTGGACTAATTTAATAAATTATCAGCATCGTGATACAGATTATCAACTGGTACGGTATTACCTTAACACCGTTCCCAGGTGAAGGGCAAATTATATAGGACTTACTGTTAGTTCGTCTCCAGAGTACTATTCCGTTAGCAGCCCGGAAGATTGGAGTACGGTACTGGCTCGTAATAGCATCTATTTATCTACGTTATAGTGTTTGTGTTCAGATATATTTCCAAGCTTTCGCAAACACCTAGCTGTATTTTGTATGTTAACACAATGGGCGCCGCACGTTCAAATAATAGCCTCGAGAATGCCTAATGAATAACCTTTTGCTAACGGTCTGTGGTTGCATTTCAAACAAAGATCTATTTAAATTCCGCTGATTAGGTAAGAAACCGAATATGGTCAAGCTTATTTCTACGTTCAAATTCGAAATATGATTTTAAAACTTATACTGATTTCAAATTTCTCTTCTAAAATTAAACAATAAATCTCAGAATGATTTCCATAAAACTGACCAATAAAAAACTCATGTTACATCCTTTACGGTATACATATCTATTACTTCCTTATGATTTATTAATTCTCACATGTTTCTATCATTTGATTTACAAACAGCAAAGAAATTCTTCGTAGAAGCAATTTCCATTATAATGAGAGAACTCCCCGCTATGAAAACCCATTATCATAGCAAATATTTATTTACCATTATTGTTTTCAATGAGGCTATTAAACCCTTCGATCGCGTGATATAAGTTGCGGAAGTACAAGGCCTAGAGCGAACTTGCACACTATTCATAGTCAAGTGCAATCAACCTGAACCTCATTGTTCTAGCTGAGATAAACGACCATCGCATCGTGACCTACCCTGCCCCTCACACCGGTAACAATCCGCTGCCGACAAGAGGAGTGAACGCATTCTGCAAGGTCTAGTTTAACTAGCTAGCTCTCTGGATGCACGAAGCAGATAGTAGCAAATAAATCGGAACGAAAGCTTTATAGGTGGTAACTTACAATAAGTAATAGTTTATTGAATGTTACAAACTTGTTTCGTACGTTCAGGGCCGCTTGATAAAGAACTTGCTTACATGTGGCTTGCGGACCACGGTGAAAGAACTGCACCATTCGTTGAATTTATTATGAGCCTCAGATACTTTACACTCAACTTTTAGAGTACCTATATGTTTTTATACAACATGTTTCAACAGTTTTATCAGTAAGCTTAAGAAAGAAGAAGGTAGCTGGCAGGTAAGAACCTCAGCATTGTCACAAATGCCAGCATGTTTAAATAGGTAGTATTTTTATGGAAATAGCTGAAGAAGGAGCTGATGAATCATCTAATAGTAAGTGGCTATCGTCGCACATAGTCATCTGCGACACTAAAGGCATCACCGATGTGTGTTTAGCCGGACAAGAAAGAGAGAAGGTAGAAAATATAGTCAAACAATCTCTATCTATGTCTATGTTTTTCAACGATCCATAATATGGAGATGTGATGCCCTTATTTAATTTTGTCCAGAGGTTAACAGATCCATGAGCAACGGAGCTTGATTTGAACTTTGTGACCGATGTTACCGCTAGCTTTATTGATTACCCTTGCCAACCCTATTCTATTTCTTTCATCTAATTTTTCATATCTTCCTTCATTATTAGTTGTAATATAACATGAAGCATTATTTCAATAAATCATTCATTCTTATTGAAGACCAAATGTACTTATTGTCATTAAAACACCAATTGTAGTTACCTATTAAAAACATAATTATTTTTGCAAAACCTATCTCCTTTCTGTTATTACATAGCAATTGCCTTCTTAGTTCTTTCTAATAATAATGTACAATAAGTATGATTTTTCCTCTGTAATGGTTATTTTAGTGTTTAAAGTTAATTTCACGCATTCCCGTGCATTTACCGCTGTCGTGCTGTCCACTTAGCACGCCGACTGCCGCAGCCAGGAATGCCACAAATAGAGCACCGACCGTTACTCTAAAGGCATTTAGCTTTACAATAATAATATTAAATTCTCCCTACAATAACCTAAGAAGTTTTGAAGTATATCTAATTTTGTTTCTGTTTTCAATAACAGTTTTTGATTTTGTGATCAATTGGAGTTCTACAGATTAGCAATGCCAATCTTACTTCATCCCCCAAGATTGCTTAAATAACTGCTTCGATACAAAACTTATTAGTTTATTTTACTATGTATCCTGTAGTCCAATGATTTCTTATACATAACAATTGGTACAAAATAATTTCTAGAAAAAGTCTTGGCAGTTTGGTTTGTAATTTACTGAATTGAATTAGGCTTATAGGATAACTACAAACATCTGAGGAGTATCGTTAGTAAATAAATCATAAATAAATGAAATACGAGTATTGTAACTAAAAAAATTTATCGTAAATGAATAAAATACAAGAGTCGTACTAATAGACATAGGTGTAGACTCATCATACTAGGCTCCCGCAATGTGTGGGTCTGACGAAAGGAGTCAAAGAATGGCATATTCCGTCAATAGAAGAACCAAATATAGATTCATCATTGTTATATTCCCTCCTGCACTAACAAGCCCAACTCAAGTACCTATAGGAGCACTACCTAGCTCTGCAAACGTAACACCGTTAGCAAAAGCTAAGTCTTGTTCTAGGAACCACTCGGGACCTAGCGTTTTCTTTTTGTGATCATTAAGAACTGCAATGTCTGCAATACGAACCGTGCTTATGATTTATACTGTTATGATCGTTGCTTATATTAGCCTTATATTCCACTTTGTATAACACTTTTAGAATCACAGAAACTTATAGTACGAATATTTATTTTGTATCAAGCTTTTCATCTGTTTTTTAAAACAATATTCGATTTTTATAGCAACTTGATAAGCAAGAATTAAGTCAAATCGATCCATACGTTTTCTGTCCGCCTTTCTGTCCGTGAGAAGGTGTAAATGCCAATAGGGTGAATTCAATAGCAACTGTATTTGAAAAATAACGTAAGTAAGTAAACTTATGCTTTATATAAATTGAGGAACATCATATCAGATTCAAAAAAGTTGGTCTAAATACTGTAATAATATTTCTAGTCGTACTAATATTTTAAATGTAAAAGTCTGTGAGAATGAATGAATTTTTGTCTTTCAGGCAAAAATTACTGAACCGATTTTCATGAAATTTAGCATACGGGTAGACCATGATTTGGAATACCATACAGAGTAAAGTTCATTATAATGTTAATAACAGTACAGATAACGCAAGTAGATAATAAGTACCTGCTGTTTTTTAACTCATGGCCATGGCCCATGGGCAACGTTATTTTTGCTCTATGTAATTTTCAACAATAAATAATGCTTAATCTCTTACATTCAATCACCGTTATAGGAAGTCGTCTATATTCTATATGCTTACACCGACTTCTTTAAAAAATCATTAACTTTAATGAGGGCCTGTAGTGATTTGTACCGCCTTGTAACACTCCGCGCGGAATTAACTGAGATGAACAAGCAGGTTTTCTATGCTCATCTATTGTAATCATTTATCTAGGCGCTAATTCGTTACGATTTGTAGGCGTGTCACTGAAAACTTAATTTTTTACTTAGTAGTCTGCATTGAAGTATAATGTCCCGCCCGGGAGGTTCGATTTTCAAAATTGAGCCCCCGTTCTCCTTTCAAAATCGAACGAATCCATTGAAGATTGAAGTCACGTGGCGCCAATGCATTGGGTCATACTCATACATGGTATTCGCGGTGTTGGTTCTATACGCTAGTAATGATACTTCAATGGTAGTCTGTGGTATTATTCATGTCGTGTTTCTAATTCCAATAATTGGTGCTTAGTAAAAAGTCTTGAAATTCACAAGCCCTTATGTTTGGAATTCGAATGTTATTGCAAAGACGCATTATTATTCTAATTAAGTATACCTAAGTCATTTATGAATAAGAATTTAGGCTTTGATCAAATTAAATTATGTATATCAAAAATGGCATCATTTATTTTATTCAGGTTGTACTTACCTATACTCAAAATTATCTAAGAACGCATTAATGATAGCTGCCATTTATTAATATGAACCAACCTTGTACGTACGTCTTTGAGCAAAATGGAATAATTATTTAATTGACATGAATAGTTGGATACTTACGAATAAAGGATTTTGGCAAAATTTGTTAAAAATCCCTATTCGTATTGTATCGTATTCGTATTGACGTTATTTATAAATCATATTAAACTTTATAATCTAGTAAAAATCCCATCACATCATAATTTATGCAAAATTGAATAAAAAAATAAGGCGTCGAATCAATGTTATTTGAAGATGACAAAATCTACACTGACGTTAAGTGATGTGACGGCATGAAGCCACTTATAAAACCATAATAATCGATACATTACTATAATCGAAACTTAAAATAAAAATGAATTTATTTTATTTCTTTCTTTGTGTTTAACAATTAAACAATTTAATTTCTTCTCTTCTATAAGAACATGACCAAAAGTGTTTATTACGATAATCTCTAACCGCAGCCATTTGAACTGATTAAAATACGGTTAGAATATTCATTATTCAACCGAAACCCAAATTTCATACGCTGGATGCGGCGCGGACGAATTAACAGTGAGTTTTTTAGGAAAAAAATATTGTATTATAGTCGTAAATACATAATTATTGAGCGTATAGGTATGGTAAAGTAACTTAAGTAGCTCAATGGAGGCAGTATCATTCCAGTTACTTGTGGATATCTAAATGTTTCGGTTTTTAGAATTTACAATTTAACTATTGAATCGATTAGAAAGTCTTACAATTTTGAATCGATTTGTTGCAAAAATTGGTTCTTTCGTGAATCGATTTTTTTTGTACATCTCTAGTGTCACTGCGATGATAAACGACAAATATGCATTCTTAGTTCGTGGGGACTATAGGTAGT
>OZ010695.1:3639854-3739448 GCA_963932265.1 Thymelicus lineola | reverse complement strand
CCAAGCTTAGTTTGTACATACATACATTGTAAGTACAACACACATTCCCTTAAAATCAGAATAGAAAGAATTTAATTTCTTCAGAGATGTGCTCATTTTTAAGATTTCTTATTTTGTAAAAATATCAATTCAATGATCCGTTTACGAAATATCCACTTCCAAATTTTGGTTAGAGTCAAGTGGCCTGGCACGCACTTTCGTATTGTCAGTTTTCGTTTTTGTATTGTTACTGCACTAACTTTTTGTTTCATTTGTTAAATTAGGCAATCTTCCTAAGAATGGATGATAAAAATAAACCTATTTAATTTTTAATTTGTCAGTCACAAAAACATGGATATGAAGTGAACAAGAACATAACATATTAACGATAAGAGAGTGAAGATTTTAAAGCTAGTACATTAGGGGAACTGTGTTAAATAATATAATAATTGCTACTAATACACACTACACTGCAGTACACTGCACTACACTGAAGTTTTATAACGACCTTAATTAATAAAATACAATAGTTTGAATTACAAAACAATGATCCATTAATGATCCAATAATGATCCGGATAATATTTCAGCTTATTATGATCCTGAAGATATTAGGTATGTAGTATGTATGATACTTGTGTAGCGAATTATGACTATGTATGTTCACGTAACAAATAATGAAAGCAAGAAGCTAAGCATGGTAATTTATTAATGTCTTCATTCAAATAAGAAGGTAAATGGCACGTAATCGCAGAGTGGAAGAAAATATTGCAGAGGTGATGTAAAAACTTACGAGGAATTTATAATTAGCAGATAGTACTTACTCGTAATTGAACTTAATTAAACGTTTTTAATTAATAGGATTTGTTATGTATTTTTAACTGTTGGTGTATCTGAGTAAGATTTAAGTAAAATATGCAAATAAATTCCGTATATCTTAACAACATGCTTTCAATTTTGACTTACTTATTATGGGATTTGCATATTAGTTAGGTATATCTGTAACAAAAAATTAAAAAAAGTTTCATGGTTAGAAGTTTGTAAGCAGCTGTAAACTGACCACAGCCATATTAAAATCCGGGTTAACGTTATTATTGATGAAGTCGTTGATCAGTAAGGTCAATATCGGTGTGTCCACTATCCATAGCTTGGTTGGCTGTTCATATTTTAAAACTAAAGTGTCATTTAAGGGTGTGAAAGAATAAGACACTAATGATAATGCTAAACACTAATCCTTAATAGTGCCTTTTGGTATTTTTCACATTTCCCCGTACACTTCCCAACTGAATCATAATAATAATATGTACCTACCTAGCCGGATTACCTACAAGATCAAATACTTCCAAAAACGATTATAAATCTACACGCACTTTGATATTTATCGAATCTTGTAAAAAATGTGAGTATAAAGGTCGTAGCTGACTTATACGACACCGCTCCCATCCAACCGAAGTATGAAAATTCAAATATAAACTTAAAATCGTGCTCTGTAGGTACAACTATTGAGTGGCAAGGTTGCGGTTAGCTTGCTTCCCGCGCGCGGGCTGCTAATTTTTGTTGTTACTGTAAAGTGCACCTACAGAGCACGATTTTAAGTTTATATTTGAATTCTCATACTTCGGTTGGATGGGAGCGGTGTCGTATAAGTCAGCTACGACCTTAATACCTACAGAAGTAGTAGGTAATTACTTTGTCCTTCCAAAAATTTTGCGGATTACTTAACTTTTGCCACCAAATTCTGCACACGTACGAAAAGTGAACGTAATTTTGCGAACGAAAACCTTACACATGTTAACTTTTAAATAAGTTAATGTGAACACTGTTACTTAATGACGTATTAGCATTCGTATTGACTCGGCTAGGCTGTCGCGTAATGTTTACTTAACTCTACCATTGTTTAATTGCCAGGTTTATGCATAACTTTAACTCGTAAGCTCGTAACCGGCCTTAATTTCTTTAAGGAGAGAAGTGACGTGTGGAATTTTTTGAGAGAGTATTATATCGCACCCTTAGTGGAAAAAAACACAAGTGGTTTTAAGTTGAATTTTAGTTATTAATATGATTGGAAAGAGAGACAAAAGCTGCATATGCTCAATTTTTTTCAATTTTTTATCATTAATCTTGACGGTTTTGTGCGAGAAATCGTAATGTAAATTTCTTTGACTGATATTTTAACAGTTTTTTTGCTCTCCTGTAAAATTGCAATTTTCAACTTGTCTTTTTTCCACTGATGGTGCGATATTTTCAGACGGGCTACTACAATATGTTGGTTAAACGGTCAACAACACCCAACATGGGTAAATGTAACACCACGGGATTCCTGATGTCGTGTCATGGGTGGCATGGACAACACAAATAGGACATCGCAAATAACCTCGACCCGAAACTTTTAAGAATATCATTCTTTCATCCTTTCCCACAAACGACTTATCGTGTTCCGGCTGGGAGCTTGAAAAGTTGAAACCCAAGGCAAACTTTTCTTTCTTCTTTCTTATATCTTGGTAGCAACGCATCAGTGATGCCGTTGGTGTTATGGACATCTACGGGCGATAGTGACCATTTACAATTAGTAGGCTCCTTAACTGGTTTATCTGCTATTCTCATAAAAAATGCCGTTTCCCAGAGCGAATCGAGAACAACTTAGAGCTTATTAATTCAATAAATAATTGATAGAGTGTCTAATGTCTAAATTATGGGCAATATCATGAGGTATTTCAAAACCTTTTGATACAATTACACAACAGAACACATTGTGTGATGATTCTACAATAGTAAAGGTGATTGAAGACCAGTGTGGCAGCACAATGGGCTAAGGACCGGTCGGCGGATATTTTGCAAGGGTTCAGTGATGTGACCTAATTACCCTCTTGACCATGTGATTATTACTTCTGCACACGTTAAGTTGGAATTGGTGGCGTTGAAGGTTTAAGGAATTGTAAGAAACATACCTATTACTTAAAACTTAGGCAGTTTCTAAAGACAGGGTATTTCAATGTGGATGAATATATTAATGACAAAGACCCTTGGCAATAAAAAGCTATAGCTGATTCTGTGCAAATTAGTAATCCTACTATCCTAGTAATCTTACTATGTCAAATGTGAAAATATGTGAGGGTGTTTGTTACTGTTTCATGCAAAAACTACTGAACAAATTTTTATGAAATTTAGCATCAATGACTATGTAATGTAGTCATTGATCTGGAATAAGATCTGATATCGGGAAGTTAAATTTTTAAAAAACAAGCCAACCTACTTTTCTCGCAGTGCAATCTTCTGAGACGAACAAGAGAAGGGCCTAAGGCACCAGGTCCCTCCTACTGGAGGTGCTGAGGCCGGTACCAACCAAGAATATAATTAATTATATACCAAGCTTACAGACGGATTATAATCTCTCGAGTTGAAGAGAGATGTGGACTCTCTCTGCGTATTCTACCGTCTGTACAATGGGGAATATTCTGAAGAACGGTTAATTTTCGTCACCGCACATCACGTACCAGGTTCCAGTAACATCACCTGGATACACCAGGTATATATTCGTCCACAGTTCGGTTTTCACGTCATTTTCTACCTCGCATTTTTTTCTTTCTGCATCGGTGTTCCCCCTAAAGCTATGACATGGGGTCCTTCAAGAAGCGGGTATATCGTCTCCTTCTTGGCCGGCAACGCGTTGGTGACGCTCCCGGTGTTGCTGACATCCATGGGCGGCGATGATCAATTACCATCAGGTGACCCGTCTGCTCGTTTGCCTGCTCAAGGCTTAAAAAGGTTTATTTATAGGAACATATACATATATTTTATGGATCATGTGACGTTGGATGAACAATTCCCTCCATTGTATAATATTTATTTTATTGTATTGGAAAAGCATACAGTGTATATAATTTACATATGTATGTATAAACTACTTGGTGCCAACCAATTTTAATCCCGAGAATACCCATACACTGTGGTGGTGATAGGGATTTTTTCGGGCTTTATTTTATAACCCTTCTAAAGCTTTATGAAAACTTTACAAATATCTTGACATTCCTGACTATAACTTCAATTACTTTTGTAGGTCAATCCAATTCTCTATATCTTGTCATTTAGACGTCTCGGTATTATATTGCCAATTCAGAAACGATATTATCTTTCAAAATGTCTAGCGCTGCAGGTCTTTGTATCGTGTTTATTTTTTCCATATTCAGTGGATCAATATCAAGAGTGAAGCAAATAATAATCTGAAATTTGGTTTTAAAAATGGGGGATAGCTGAGGAAGGACGTATAATTTAGAAGGTAGGTAACCTATACTAAGGTTTGATATAGTTTCCACGAGTTAATTTGTTTCCAAGTGCAACATTTTATCACATTGTTTACTTAATAACCAGTATTATTCATCCCACGGTAAGGCCTTACGCCTAAACTCGATGATTACGTTAGCAGTAAGTACTTCCCGTTCCTGCGTTTTATGTGTATGAATACTCGGAATACCAAATAATAGTGGTAACTGTGTTGAATGCACTTGCCGTACATAGTAACAACCTATTACGTAAGAATATGCATATTGTTATTGTTTGGAAAGGCTGGACTGGAAGTCGAGATGTTGCAGTGCTATCCAGTATATCTTAATATCATCACAACCCATAAATGTCCCACAGCTGGGCTTGGGTGTTCTTTCATTACGAGAGGTCATAATCCAGCACGTAATTTCCGATGCATAAGTCACATCAAATCACTCTAGTCTCTACTAGCCTCTATCATCTAACAACACCACTCGGACACTTGGCTGGAAGCTGGGAATTTCATAAAGCACCGACTTCTTGAAATTGCGAAGATGATTATATGGCTTTTGGGATGAAAAAAATTGGGTGTTCCAGGAGAAACTCCCTGTAAAACTGTTCGAACCTCCTGGGCGGGACACACATTTTGTTCGAGATGTCTGTTCTAGTTCTATGACATTATACTTAAGTGGTTATGGTTTCTTATTCAGCGACTCAGAGCGTATGAGCAACAAAGTTCAATAATCGAAACGTAATGGATACCCTTATTATTACGTCTATCTCTAGCTAATTATATACTTATTATGTATTACAAAACTGCTAATATTAAGTAGTAAGAAAACAAATACTTTGTACTTTTAAAAGATTTAAGTAATAAAGGAAGGAGTTCCTTCCGTCTACATAACCAGCGATCACAATTATTGCCCATAAATATTCATTTGTAATGCTAATAGGTGCTCTTTATTCGTAAGAGAATCGCGGACATGAATTGCAATTCACAAATAAAAATAAGTATGTCTAAGGTGGCCTGTACGGCCTGTACCCCTCACATTGTGAGAGGAGACCCCGAGCCCAGCAGTGGGACAATTATGGGTTGTTGCTTTGCTTGCTTTTTCTTTGCATGTCTAAGGTACATACTTACACCAGACCTTAAGACCATATGGTCTTAAGTCTAAATCAATTTGCCCAAAAACTCGACTTATTGCACTCTTCGTTAGAACGGCAGTATGGGGCGTTTGAATAAAATTATGAGAGCAAAATTTTTACGATGCGACACCCAAAAAGCGACATGATGAAGGTGCGTGATACTAGGCGCACAGTTTTAGCTAGAGTTCTTTTGGATTGCTAGCGCGGGTCGTAGGTGCGAGCGAGAGGTACACACACATGTTTTTTTCTATGCATAATAATTTTGTAATATAAGTATTTGTAGATATTGAAAATCCACAACAATTTAATAGCTTTAAATTTTGTAGGGTTCATTTCATAGGTTTAATTTAAAACTCAAAAGATAGAACAAAGAATAAGCATTTAGAATTTAGATGGCAATAGATTTTAAGTCGATCGGGATGTATGAAAATTAAAAAAAAAATATGTGGGAAAGCCATTTTTTATCACAAGCCTGGTACCTACCCTGCAATTGACTGCTAATGATTGTAGCCATTGTGCTTCAAAGCTACCCGTTTTACTGCCTTCGCGATCGAAATGGGTACCTAAATAGATACATACAATTTCATATCATTAAAATAATTATTCTCATCTTCGGCCTGGCACTTATTAGCACAAGAATCTAATAGAACACATAAACATAATATTTCTAAATTATGAGCTATAAAATGGGATTATCAGGTTGTGGGAAAAGATATAAAAGTTAGATAATTATACAAGATCCCGGCATCCCGGAAACCCGATTCTATAGATGACAGGTGTTCTACCGCGGGGATAGCAATTATGAGATAACCCACGCTGTAAAATTAATGAATGCAGGATAACGAACTTTTGAAAAGCGCATTTTATATGACTCGCAATATAGATTGGAATGTATCTGTGATTCTCACGCAGTCTCCAATAGGATCAACTCTGGAAAGGGATAAGGGAAGTGGTTTTATTCAGTCAATAATGTACCAACTTAATTATGGTTGACGGCTAGGGCTGCTACATCCGATCCGAAAGTGAGTTATCCTGGCAAAAATGCTGACTTGAAAATAAATTAAATGTTAGTGTCATTGGCATATTAATGGTAAGCACTGCTAAAAATGTATTCTTTTATAGGTATTATATTTTGTTTACTTTTTCCTATTAAAATCCTGAAATTTAAAAAATTTCACAGTTTCCCTGACAGAGAGCAAATTACTTTCAATAAAATCCCCAATGCAGCAACTTCGTATTTATCACTTGCATTAATTGAGAAAAACTTGAGATTTCTAAGATAACTTGGAAAAGTGAGTAAGTATACTTCTATTATCTTTAGGAAAGGAAAAAAGGCTCTGAAACACAAAAGAGAAGTGCAATTTTCCTCATGATTTTTCTTCATTTAATTTCGGTAACAGCTAGTTTAAAATGTAGTAGGTAAATCCAGAACGTTGCTTCCATAAAATAATTATTAAACATTATGTAGAGCAGCCTTTACGAAACCAAAATCATATTATAGTTAGGTATGTAGTTGAATAAGAAATAATGTGTTTCATTTCATAGGTACTTACGGAACAAAATTACCCAGAATTTAAGTCAAGTAGGTATAAAAGTTAAATTAAATTATTATAACTTTTTAAAGACTTACAGTTTATTTTAATTATTCACCCACTAAAATAAATAGTGCTTCCGATTAGTTATTAATATGTATTTTAGGTACTAACTTTATCGTATTTTTTTTTAAGTTTAAATTATTTTAACTCACCTTACATAGGTTTTCCACTAAAATTAACTTGGCTGCATGGATAGTGAACACTTATCAACGTCCTACAAAATATTTAATCTGTACACAAAAAAAAACAAACAACCACAAACAAAAATGTATTTTCCCGCGCTAAGCATGCGACAGTCGGCGGAAACCGTCTTGCGTGTAACGTGCGGCCCGGCGGTCTATGTACTGAATGTTTTCCTTTCTTGTAAGGTAAAGTCACACCATGGCGGTTCCACTTGGCTGTTAACGGGATGCGTACTACAGACAAGCTAACTGACTCCTAAGCATTAATATGTAAGTTAAGTTGAAGTTACTTCGAAAATTTAGTTAGTTTTTAGTAGGTACCTACCTAATAAATAGTAAAAATAAATATTGTGATCAGTCAACAGCTGTAAAGTTCTCGTTTTAGGATAATGAATTAAATGTCGCTGTATGTTATTTTCATATTTTACTCATCATTCTGTGTATAATTCCTGAATACCTGAATTGTTTAATTTTTTTGTGATTTAATTGTGTACTTAATACTTAAAAAAAAATATTTTTAATGGAATATTCTTTGTTTCTTAAATGAAAGTAATATTTGAAAGCCAATAAATAACTGAACATCTTAGTTTCTTTGATTCAAGCCAATCTCCTCTCTCTGTGCCTTGCTGAAAAATTGAAATGGGAGATTCTTTTTTTCAAGCTTATACCACCAAATCTATTTTCTAACGGTACTTGCACATAAATAATATTTAATTTTAACTGCCTAGTCATTTTAGTAGGGTTTTTAATATTTAGTAAATTATTGTTTCGGTTACAATGACGTAGGTACAAGTATTCTGTACGTAAATAAACATCGTCGCCCAATGTGCTGCTGATGTGCATTGTGCATGGACAACATTAGACAGTAGACGATTTAAAACAAAGAAATTAGGAACATGAAAAATTGTATTCAAAATAAAAACTATTTTAAATTTTTACAATATCATTTATTGTTGCTTTAAGTTAAACACACAAATGACGACGAACTTTTAATTTTTATGAAATATTTTAAAATATATTCGTCAAATAATTACATTTATTATTATTAGCTTAGATCAATTATATAGTAAGTATACGAGGAATTATCACTACGTCTTAAATCTTAATCTCAGTAATTGTGTACCATGCCCTTCGGTACTTCGGTACCGCAATCTTTGAAATCGTCTCTGCATATTCTGTGCGTGAAATCTTTGCTGACATCACAAAACAATTTTACCATCATCGTTGTCCATATTACTCGGAGTATCCAGACTCCAGTAGTGGGTATGTAACCTGGAGAGAATAAAAATACATTACTTTTAAACAAGTCTAGTTTTTAAAACACTTGCAAGGCCTTTTGAGGGCTTTAATTTGATTTCAGTTTTTCCCACAAATCATTTCCATTCTTCGTTTAAGGACAAATGAAAATGTAAGATTCCGATGTAGAAATGAGGAGAAAAAATTGAAAAAAGAACACTTCTGGAGTGGTGATTAGGGGGCGTCTATTATTAAGAACGTGAGGCATTTTTAACGATTTTCAGACACCCTCCTCTTCCCTGGTGAGATGTCGTAAAACTTGTGAGATTTGGCTCCACCCCCTCCCCTATCCCCCTAATTTCACATAATTTTTCCAATATGTGTCTCTAGTGTGACTCGCTAGACTTTTTTTATTATACCTACTTTCATTTTCTGCACTTTGTTCTGGAAGTGCAAGGTCTCACCAGTGATATTTGACATTTTTGTGAAGGAACATGCTTTATTTAATTTAAAACTATTTTCGGGAAATTTTTATAATTCTTACGAAAAAAATTTATTTGCTTTTCCCAACTTCAGATTAGATGAGATTCGGCTCGACCCTTCCCCCCTCCCCCCCACGCCTCACGTAATTTATGGACGTCCCATTACCAGATGTTCAGACAGCATTTTAACCTGGTAAAAAATATTATTATAAAAAATTGTGTTACCTGTTAAAATCACTATGGTCCCTGATTGAACCAATCTCAAAATTCGGTTTTAGATGATGAAATATGTCATGAACTCGTATGTAAAAATGACGTTTGTAAGATCTGAGATCGCGCTCTTGTACTGAGATCGGTATAATAATACCGGCCTATGTTATAGTCTGTAAGTTAACTTTACTATGTGAACTATTGTGCGTCTTCAACAAATCAAACAACAGTTACGAATTTATTTAACACTGAGAAGAATCAATTGCTTTGCTACTAAATGAACGACATATTATTATTTAATAAATAGCTTAATTAAGTAATAAGTAGGTTCAACTACATTCAGATCAGACATCAATATTTGTGAATTTGAATGCAGTTGTAATCTAAAAGTAAGCAAACAAATAGTTTGGCTTATAAAATTTAAAAATAATTAATCAATGAAAAATAATAAAACACATTAATATGGCTGCACATAGTGCATATACCCTACCTGGAGATTATCATTGACATGGCCACATGCTTCTACGAGAAGAGTACCTAGATAGTAATATTTTTTCGAGAGTGGATATGGATAATAAGGTAGGGCTGCCTTCACTTAAATCGCAGTTGGCAGTGTCCGGGTTTTGTTCGGACTCTTTTTAAAACTCCGTCTGGATACTCCCCGAACGTCCTATAAACTAGGACAAATCCGGGGAAACCCGGACGCATGGCAGCCCTGTAGGGTAAGGGAACTACTACTAAGATAAGGTAAGGAATTCCCAAAGCGATGCAAGGGCGCTTACACATTCTTAGTTTAAGAAAGAAAGCATACACAACATAATATAATACAACCAATTACATAATAAAATTATCAATCTATACATCACTTACCCGACAATATGTCATCAAATATATAATTTTCAGTGAAAACATAAGCATAGCCCACTGCTATTACCGCCACTATTGCCATAAATATAACAATTAAATCCTTTACCCTCAAATCCATGGTTGCAAGGAATTTCCATCCAATATCTGTTTTAAATGATTAAAATATTACAGTTATTGATGCAAGTTTATCTAGATTCTTAACGCAAAAAGAAATCTATCTGGATAATTGATTACTTAGGTAAAATAATAACAAACACTAACATTTTGATAGAACATTAAGAACAGCGATTAAAAAAGAGAAAAATAATTAAAGGTACTATTAGGATACTTTCGATAGGATAGGAGAGGAGCCATATTGATATCTAGAATTGGATTCATAGGTCCACGAATTGAACTACACATAATAATCTTTAGTGTTGAAATTACCTAACCTGTTGCAGCTGTTGTTGATGATTTCCAGTTAAAGAACGAAATAAGCGATCGCGCTTATCTATATTGCCCCTGGCTGCCTCCTGTTCTGAAACTCTGATTCTGAAGGAAGTACTGTGAACAGACTGAAGTACGCGCAATGCGCTGCGCAGTGTTTAATATTCGGATATCTCTGGAACGGACAGGCGCGAGGCGGAGGGATGGCAAGCTAGCGCTGAACCCCAACATCCTCAAATGCGCAAACTCGACCGAAGCTACAGAATAAATAATAGCACTGCGTTTAGAATCACTCCTTTGATCATAACGAGAGCAGTCATTCAGTGCACTGCATAAATGTTTCAAGCAACAAGAATATAATGTACTATTCATGACATGAATTTTTTCTCCCTGTTCTAGTGGTTCTTAACCAATCATATGGTCCGCGGACCACTGGCCACGGCCAGACAGAAATTTTGTCACATAGTCCCCTCATCTCGTAAAGGTTATGAACCAATGTCTCTGATGGATGTGGTAGAAGCTTAATAGAATGGTCATGCCATGCCTCCTTATAACTCATTAAGTATTTTAACTGTATTAAAAAAAAACGAAAATTATAATATCTACTTGCCCAATGTCACTCAAAGTGGCCGCAGGGACTTTTAAAATATGAATTTCGTTGTTTGCCAAAATACATTAATTCATTTACATTTTTTTTGGACAGATTTCCTCTGCCTTTCCATTGATCCACTGATTAAGTTACAGCCTGCTGTAAGAGCTCAGTCGTCTATCTTGTTGTCGTTTATCGTTTTTTTACAGTAAAGGCCGAAAAGGTGACATCCAATGCCCTGAGATGTCTGCGAAGAGCCATCTCTGTTATGAAAAAGTGTCCGTAAAAACGCATTAAGAAACGCATCCATTAAGGGTGGCGCTGCGGTAGCCTAGGATAAATTTTATTGAACTCAACCAACTTCATTCCGCAGCTCCGTCTACAACAGACAACAGATAATTATGTTAATATCGTAGTTATTCCAATCCGACGCCAGCGCTATTGTCGTAGGATGATGGTGGTAGCTGGAACCTCTATTTTCAGTACATAGACAGCTGGATACTTTTTCAACTTTCCTTTGTCTATGAATTTTCCCCAGATGGCTCTCCTTACCTCTATACTCCATGAAAGAAAATGTCATTACTGTCAACTTTTCAAGTGTCAGTTGCATGTCAGTTGTCAATCAATACCTAACAAATTGACAGCAGACAGAAAATATTTGCTTGTTTGTTTATTAATTTACTAATGTTTTTAAGTACATAGGAAATTAATAATAAAAGGAGTAACATTAATCTGAGGTTTAAAGGCAACAAGGAGTTATTGCCGTTATAGTCTATATAATTATTTATTACAACGCATTCAGCCCGAGATTCCTGTAGCCTGAATGAATCTAACGGTATACTTTCTATGTATGTAGTAAAATTTCAAGCTATGTCTAGAGTAATACCGAACCAGATGTCTTTGCTCCTAGATCTTCTCAGTGAGGATGGAGTTTTGCAAAATGGAAATGTCAATTATGCGAATATCACAAGACATAATTTTTGGAAACGGATCGCCCTAAAACTAAACGCCGTTGAGGGTGGAGCTTCCAAAAATGCGTACAAGTGGTGTAAAGTAAGTAAACGATTCTTCTCCAGTATCTATTTGTTTACCAGTTTCAACAGTAGCTTCGTTGTTTAGTTATTTTCATTCTGATAATCTGATAATGATGATAATTTTAAAGGTTGAGGGATCCTTTAAAATTATAATTATAGCGTCCTTTTTCTTAGAAAGAGTCATTCATCATTTTAACCTTAATCAAAATGCTTACCATACCTTAACCATTGTACCATTAACAAAGAGAAGTTGACAACATTTTAGCATGAATGAAGTAATATATCAATGTTTATCTGATATTCTACATTTGTTACAGATGTGGGCTGACTGGAAGAACAAATCAAAGAAGAAAGCAGACATATTATTTAAGAAAAAGTTTTATGACTTCAATCCACAAACTCCTATACTTAACACTTTAGAATTGCGACTCTTGAAAATTATTGGTTACCCGCTGACTGATAATGCTAAAAATATACTAAGCAGTATTGGGATGGTAAGATTTACTAATCAAATACCTTGTTAGACTCCTAATCACAATGTTACGAGGAATGGTTCCCTTTACATCAAGCCGAGAATCTTGTCTCGCTTCTATTACCCCTACGTCAAGTCTAAGATTTCTGTCCCGATTCTATTCCCTTAACGTCGAGGTTAATATTTTGAAGTACAGTTAGGTTCAAATGTTTTATATGTTGAGGACTACTCTGCATTCAATTTGAGACTGTGATTCACTATATCTATAAGGGTTCCGATTTTATTTTGGAACCCTAAAAACTACCGACTGCAAAACTAATATTAAATGAACAAAATTTTGTACAGAACTGTGCGTCTTTGGTTTTGGTGAACGAAATTAGAGCTTTAGTTCACTACACTAGACACTCGAAATTTTATCGGAATAGATATTTGCGCCTGTTGCTGTCACTTTAACAATATCAAAAATCTGAATAGGAAAATACCTAGAAGACACAAGAAAGGTGTTTTACGTTTTTAGCCATATAAGTAAAATATGTTACCTCTATCATAAAATATTAAAAATAGTAGGTAATAATAATGTATTATTATATATTAATAAAATAATTATCCAATCACAAATAAACAACTACTAAACTTTGATTGGGACAGCTGATGGACAATTTCTTAGTTCAGCTCTATGGTTTTAACGTCACAAAGAACACTGCCAAACCTATTACCAAATGGCGTGGATTATAAAGTAATATTTCATAACACTAGGTGACGAGGATGTCCCTATTCAGAAATTTTTTGGAAATCTTAAGACTTCTACATAGTAACATCTTGTAAACTCACGAAGATATGAGTATTAAAGTCTATGCCAACTTTTTTTAAGATAAGTAAGGAGGAACCGCCTGATCCTGTGACGGATGTATCAGTGGACTTTGTGGATGCATCAGAGGACTATGTGATTGAAGAACTGATTGATGAGAAGGCTGACTCACAATCAGATGAGGAAGATAACAAGGCACTGACAGATTTTGCTAGAAAAAAAAGAAAATGTCATAGCCCATTAGGTAGGTTTGTATTGTAAAACACAAGTATAAATGATTATTTGATAAGAGATTATATACTTTATTTTACCATGTTTCAGATGAAGACAAATCAGATGCATTTGATGAATCCGAAAGTTCAGAAAAGAAATTAAAAGTAGGAGGTAATGAAATATTTATTTTATATTAAAGTTCAAGCAATCTATTTTACTATTAAAGAAATCAGTTTGAACTTCATATATGTATTAAAATTGTTTTATTTATCTGTTTGATTGATGATAATGAAAGATTTATATCTTTATAAAGACTAGTAATTGCCCTTGCTTCGCTTCGGAAAAATAATAGTACTTTAGTTACAGAACATACTCTTAAAGCAGCATGATTGATCATTAGAACCGCATTACAATGAAAGGTCAATGCACGACATAACGTTTCGATATTTTTAGGGTTCCTTACTTCAAAAGAAAAAACACTGTCCCTTTAAGATCACTCACTCCATTGCCAGTGTCTGTCTGTCTGTCAAGACCTTTTTTCTCAAGAACGCGTGATGGTAACAAATTAAAATTAATATCCAACACCTAGGTTTGCAATCCCTAGGAGCTGTGAAAAGATCAGTATTTTGTGTAGTCAAAGGAATCAAAATACACTCGGCTAGAAGAAATGTCTTAGGTATAACATAGGTTAAAGAAAAAATCTGAAAACTGTGAATTAGTAAGTATCACAAAGAAAATGATTTAAACCTATTTGCAGAACTTGGTAATTTGATCGGGACCCATGTCGATGTATGGGGATAAGAGTTTTTCAATGGCAAAGTTAAGTTCTTAATTCCGTTTATCTTTTCGTTACACAGCTATGTTAGGTTCCACTAAATAGTTAGGTTCAACAACCCTAGCTCGCACTTGGCCGGCTTTTTCTTATTATTATTATGTCATCTTATTATTTTTTAAATTGTTTCCTGCTAAACCCTTAGTATATTACATTGAATAAATACCTTGTATAATGTCGTTTGGCTGATCCATCAGTATTTCACATTAGGTACCCAGTCTTTAAAAAAAGAAGTAGAATTGAGGTTAATTTCATGTGTTACTTATGTAAGAATGGTAATTAAGGAGCAACACATTTTCGCATTTATTACATTATACTTTAGGCAAATCGCAAATTCGGCAAAGGGGAGATTATTTCGAAAGACAGACTTTTTAATTTTATTTATTTGTATGTATTACAGTTGTTGGCGTGAATCAACAAATACAGCGCCATCTAGTGATCAAGAGAGTAATCGAGTATTTGTTCAATATCGTTTACTCATTGACTTAATTTGCGTTTTTCCACCACATCAAAGGTGAAGTTTATAAAATGTTGAAATTATAATATTAAAGAACATTGATTCCCAAATCTCTTGAAAACAAAGTAATAATAATATAGAAATCCACTTGGTAGCGGTGATTTGAATTAATGAAAAAAATAACCTTTAAAGGCGTTTTATAGCTTTTCTACGCTATATAACTAAAATCTATAATATGAAATGCATGTATAACTCTTTTTGTACGGAGAAAAGGATTTTAATAATTTAAAACAAATCAGCTGACTATCCCTAAGGAACCTTTTGGTATGGAACCCTAAAAGATTGCTTATTTAAAGTCTTCAACTTAACAGTTAAGTTGAAGACTTTTAAGTAAAAGTCCTGTTAAAATTCATTCAGTGGTTTCAGAGATTAGCGGAGACAAACAAACAGACAGACAAAATTTTAAAAATTCATTTTTCTGTGTTGGTATCGTGCAAGTAACGATTTGCAACTTAAAAAAATTATTTATTTCGAAATCGCAGACAGGCTTCAATTTTATTATTTGTGTATATAATAGATACATAGATAAATATAGAAGTGTTATTAAAATATCACTAGATATTTAAATATGGCTTGTTAAAATATAGCTTTATCTTCCAGGTCGGGTTGAGGAATCATTTGAGGAGTTTAAAACAAGGACAAAATTAGAATTAGAAAAAGAACGAACACAGCAGAAAAGTGAAGAGTTAAGACTTAAAGCTTTGGAGTTAAAGTTAAAAGGAGACGAGCTGAGATTGAAAGAAATTGAAATGAATAAAGTAAACTACCTTACCAACATTGAAGAGGAGAAACTAAAATGTTTCAGAGATATATCTTCATCATTGAAAGAGTGAGTTGTTAATAGAGACAATATTTATATTTATTTATAATAATTCTTGAAAACGATACTTACGATTCAGATGAAGATGAAAAAATAAATCTTGATTGTTTAAAATTACACAGGTAATGAAAAGTGCTTTGAATTATTTAATTTTATTTTCAGGTTACTGGAACGCTCTAGAAACGGCAATGTTAGATTTCCAATGTGATTTCTTTCCGGTGAATACCCCTGAGGTTACAGTTGTTTGCCTAAACATATCAGCGGTATGCTGTAAACCAGATTTAGAGATGAGATGATAATCGTGAAATTTTGAAATATTTGTATTATCAGTATTAAGTTATGTGAAGTATTTGTTTTGACGGATGAGAATAAATGGTGGAGAATAATAATTGTTTTATAAAATCACTCAACCCTCGTATTGATAATAATAATATTACGTATTATAATTATCATATTTATTATAATCTTGAGAAAACATTGTAGTTGGGGAAGAAAAAATTACATTTTAGAAGACATAAGAATGTAATTTAAAAATTCTTTTAAAATTTAACAGCGAGAAATATTAAAATAATATTTAATACAAGGAAGAGAACAAAAATTAAATTATATTTATAGACACTTTGACAAAATTTGTAACATACCTTTGAGACAATGTAATTATAACACAATTTATTGCAATGTACTACATAACACGCCAGTACAAAAGAGGTGGTTTGACCACCAAGAACAATAATAGAAGAAATCTAAATCAATATTAAATGTAAATATGGACATTCTGAGAGATATGCAAGCTAAAGCATTGCATTTGTTCTATCTGGATATCTGAAAATTCCAACTAAACTAAAACATAAAAAATGAGGTTAAATCCTACTTATGTACAACAATTAACTAAAATTGCAACAATTACATTTTAACGAATAATCGTCGAATAGTCGAATAATCTTAAGAACAGTCCCATCACTCTGGCACAATAAAATAAAATAACTTTAATTATGACACTTTCAATCGTTTCAAATCAAAACTACAGAAAGTAAATACATAGATCCATGAAAAATGGTGAAAAACTCAAATCGCGTTGTCATCACAATACTGTTTAATAACAACATACACAACGGTCAAATAATCTTAAGAACAGTCCCATCACTCTGGCACAATAAAATAAAATAACTTTAATTATGACACTTTCAATCGTTTCAAATAATTAGGACTTAATTTACTTAACGTATTTGCATCCAGGTCTGAGATTCTGTGTATACGTAGATGACTTTCCATGTTACATCTCTGTGCGTATCCGCGCCCACAAATCGGACATTTGAACGGTGTCTCTCCGGTATGGAGACGCATGTGTTGCTTTAGATAATCTTTGTGATAGAAACTGGTCCCGCATATCTCACAAACTGCGGGCCTTTGGCCTGGAAGAGATAACGGTATTATATAATACAAATTTTACTGAAGCGTCTTGATGCTTTTTAAATTTGTTTTTCATGCTTCATATTGCTTCAAATAGTGAAACTCTGGAAATGCTTTCCTGATTCAAAGTTGACATCTAAATTTATACTAATATTTAAAGCTGAAAAGTTTACTTGTTTGGTTGAACGCGCTAATCCCAGGAACTACTGGTTCGAGTTTTGGAAATTCATCCCCTAAGAGGTTAAAATAGGGGTTCAAAGTCGCTTACAAACCAACTTCATCAGTTTTAGAGTTATAAACATGAAATTTTTTATGTAAGTTTGTAGTTATTAAAAAATTGGTTGTCTGTAAAGTCGGTTTACGGACAATGGTTATACGTGATAACGTCTATTTCGTAGAAGAATAATTTATGATATAAATATTGTCAATTCGCACATTAGGAACGGGAAATAGAATGAAAATTACAATTTTACATATTAAATTACAGATATATATTTCGTTTTATTATTATTCAGCGTATCTCTTTCTCGATACTTTGCGCGCGTTGTGGCTCGTGACGTGAGCAGGCTCGTTACCACGTTTTCGAGAATGCCTTCCAAGCGGACCGATTACGCTTGAGTGGGAGAGAGACGGCCGGTCTAGCGTGCCTCTCTCTCTAATGCTGCGCGCGCTTCCGTGACGTGAGCGGCCGTTACTCGGTTTTCGTGAATGCCTTTCAGGCTCATCGTCTTTATAAACGTTATCACGTCAAAAAAATTAACATATTTTTTTTGGAAAATTCCCTTCATGGGATAATTTAGGGGATGGAACTTAGTACGCAACTTCCGTAATTTTTAAAGTTAAAAACATGAAATTGGATATATTAGCTCAAGATTAGAAACAAAATTTAACAGTAATAGGTTTTTTGAAAAATTATCCCCAGAGTTAATTAAGGGTGTGCAAGTTAGTATGGCAACTTCGTCAGTTTTGAAGTAAAAAGGGTGAAAATTTGTAATATAAGCTTATAGTTAGGGGGAGGGAGAGGAGGGAGGGGAAGAGGCTTATAGTTACGGGAGGGGGAAGAGAGAGGGAGAGGTTTAATGTTCTCTGATTTGATAAACCTACCAAAACTAAAGTTAAAATAACAAAGTACATGGGGTTTTTTGGATAGACTTGACTTAAATTTTTTTGACAAGGTGACGACCAGGGTTATTTTCACGTCCGTGGCAGAGAACAATAATATTTTGTATTTAATACTAAAAATGCGTTATAATAATTATCTAAATGTAATTAAATAAACAGGTCGACAGGGGGGTTGCGGACGGGGGAGGGAGGGGGAGACTTATATTTTTTTTTATGTACTCACATAAAGGTAGCAGTAGCAGTTTCACAAAATTATAAATAATGGCGCAAAAAAATCTAGAATGAATGGACTACAACTTTGTACCTTACTCAGGTGCTAAGCTAATTAAACAGAACTATAGCAGCAAAACGCTGAGCTAATTATATTCTTAGTAACTATGCCCAAATACTGTCATTAGGGCATTTGTATTTATAAAAAAAAATTAAACATTTACCTGTGTGCACCGATCTTTCATGCACAAGTACAGATTTAGCACATTTATAAGTTTTGTTGCAAATTTTACATGTGTATACCTTCTTCGGTTTTAGATGCTTATTGTGAACACATTTGATATGTGTTGTCAATTCACCTTTGAAAGCAAATGATTTTGCACATGTTGGGCACTTAAATTTCTTCGCGTTTAGTTCATGGCTCCTCTTTAGATGTCTGCCTAAATAGTATTGAGAAACTAACACACGAGGGCAGTGCGGACACTTAATAGTTTTATTGTAGTGGACTTTCTTCTGATGCAAGTTTAATCTCTCCTGGTCTTTGAAAATCTCCCCACAAAGATCACACAGTCTGACAGGAGGAGGTTTCGGTGTTTTTGGTTCTTTGGGCATAAGTATCTTTAATTCCTTTTGTCTCTGTGGTTTGTGTTTCTTGACATTTTTTTCTTTTACATTTACTGGCTTTGTGGGTTTTATACTGTAAAAATAACTAATAATAATAATAACAACAAACTTAAATGCATCAATGATAAAGTACTGAGTATTATAATAATAATTTATTAATCTTTCAATATGTTACTAATGAGTAATAATGATGGTACATAAGGCATGTATAACTTTAAAAATAAGTTTTTTTTAATGTAAATAGCCAGCAAACAAGCTGATGAGACAATCCCCCTGAGGGTAAGTGGTTATCGTCACCCATGGACATCATTGATGCATTGCCGGACAAGAAAGCAAGAAAAAGAAAGAAAACACTGACTCTCAAATCACCAGCTGGAACACAATAAATTGTTTGGTAACTGACTAAAACAAGAGTGTGGCTGCTATCCAGGCGTACCCCAGGGTGAAATAATAATAGGAATAATCATTACTTTCTTTACAAAAACAAGAATTAAACATTCCCCAAAAACTAGCAACTATGGAACCTTGGGAGAATATTATTATCTAAATATATTACAGTGATTTGAGTAGCACTTATCAATAAATAACCAGCTTGCTAGAAGGGCTCTGCGTAAAGGTTATATATTATAAATTCATTAATATTATAACTGATTGTATAGTGTAGATGGAATTTACCAACACAAATGGGACATAATGAGCCCAGCTAAGATTTGAATCTGAGACCATTTGATTAGCGGCCAGGGTCAATATATTTTCTACTTACAACTAATTTCAATGTATCACTTTTTTGCTGCAATTCAAATTAGAATAAGAAGCAATATTACCACCATACATCTCCTATCCAAGCAAAATCACCTTCCAATATAGAAGATGCTATTTTGTTTATGTCATTTTTTGTACTCTTCGCCTTTATTCTTAACTTTTTAGGACCTTTGCTTTTGGCTTTGGCAGCTTTGGGGGAATGCTCGATTTTTATTTCACTTTTGATTTCATCCTTCAACTTCAATTGTTTTAAAGGCAGGGACTCGTCTGCATTGTCAGTATTATCATCACTTTGTTGCTCATATTTAATGTTATCTATAGATATTTCAAATTCCGATGGTCCATTGTCACTAAAATAATTTTCATCTTTCAATACTTCTATTCTGTTGGCAAGGATATTGCATGTTTCCTTATATTTAGTAATAAAACTGCAGATGATTTCTATGATTTCTTTGCAGTTTTTACATATACTTCTAGGATAGCCTTCAATGTCTTCAATCTGGAAAAAAAATGTACATTGTATACCAACAGTCAAACTTATATAAGTTTACAAAGTAATTTCGTTTCGTTGGGTGACTTTTTCTTGAAATATTAATTTTGAAGACAAATATAATAAATCATTAGTATCATTACCTTTTCATTCACACACAAACTAAGTCTAGATAGTATATTGCAGTCTTCAGATTCGGAATTTTCAAATAAAGGAAAGATAGCACCACTCTCTAAACAAATTCTACACAAATTATACATGACATTCATTTTTGTACAGGTATAGAGTAAAATATCATCGACATAAAAATATTTACATTGTCAAAAAATGCGATTAGTTAAGTTGACTTTCCGATCGTAGTGATCGTTTATTCGTAGTTTCCGTTAAATCTAAATATTTGGTTGAATTGAATTTATATTTATAAACATGATACATTATTTTACTTTAGAACAAGAAGGAAAAACAACACAACACTCAACACGACATAATTACAAAAGTCATATTTAACATTATAAGTCATTTAAATTGACATTTTCTCATGTTGACTTAAAAAATTTACGTTCAAAAACATCAAGTTTGGTTGAAAATTAAATAATAGACAAATAAAAATAAACTTTTTTACTGACAAAAAATTCCATTATATAGATTATTTCGTAAAATAAGCATCAATTAATATCTATTGTTTAGAGTCAAGTTCGGTCCTAATTTTATACCGGTATTCAAATAAAACTTAAAATGAGAACCAATTTTTATGAACGAGATCACAAGACCAATCATAGACAACATTTTATTATCCACTTGTCTTCTTCTGTCATCAGGTGATTGGAAGATCTGACTGGGGTGTAAAAATCCAGAACAGGAATAAAACGCCAATATATTTATAAATCAATAATTTATCATGTCTGGAAAAGATAGATTACCGATTTTCCCTTCTCGGGGGTAAGTAACAGCTATAATTTTTAGATTAGAATATAGTTACACCGTATAGCGACCATTACGGTAAGAAATATCTAATTCTAATAAACTTCTAAATACTTATTTTGGATTCCAGTGCTCAGATGTTGATTAAAGGCCGTTTGGCTGGAGCACAAAAAGGTCATGGTCTCCTCAAGAAAAAGGCTGATGCTTTGCAAATGAGATTCCGTATGATCCTGAGCAAAATTATTGAGGTAAGTTTTTCTGACTTTTGGCAATGAATTTTTAACTAGGTAAATTGTATTTTGTTTACTTTGTATTGTATTGATTATGTGTAGGTAATATATTTTGTGGTAATTCGACAGTTGTTTAAGTTATGTTAAATTTATATAATTTTTTTTGTATTTGGATACATCAATTTGCTTCTGTTGAAGTTATCATCCAGTTTAAATAAAATATTCAGTCATAAGTCATAAAAGCACTAATCAGACATTTTTTTTCTTTTTTCAGACAAAAACATTGATGGGAGAAGTGATGAAAGAGGCAGCTTTCTCTCTGGCAGAAGCTAAATTTACGACTGGTGACTTTAACCAAGTGGTTCTGCAGAACGTCACCAAGGCTCAGATCAAGATCCGCTCCAAGAAAGACAATGTTGCTGGTAATTATATTATAATAACTACAAAATATAAGCAGTATCACATTTACTAGGGATGTTACAAATGAATATATCCTACATATCCTATATAGTGCACTCGTGTAGATATCTGAGATTTAGTTAAAGCTGTCATGGAGAAGTACAGGAACCAACATTTTATTCATATAGCTGTTACAAATCTGTATATAAAGCAGAAGGGGTATTCTATGGTATTGGTTATTCAATAGTATTCCTTTTACTTTGCTCCATGATATATTTTCAGTTCTCCTAACATTCACATCAATATTCCAAAGTACTTCAATACTATGTGATCAATCATCATCTGTTTTACATTATTGACAATTTCTTTATCTAAATATTTCGTTTTTCTTCATAACATTTCTTAAATGATAGCCTCGGCATCGGACAAGCATTGTAGGATAATGAGATCCGTCCCTGGACCTTCACTGGAGATTCATGGCTTTGCCAACATATATTTATGATTTTTTTTTAATTAAATACTGTTGAATACAACATGTACATATTATGCTTCAATTTTGAATGCCGAGTGGGTGTCTATTTTATATAACCATCTACCAGTCTGCAATGTGCTTTTTCTGAGTATTCATTCAGATAATATTGAAGACTGCTACAAAAAATTTAAACTTTTCTCTAAAAACTAGTATATTGCAGTTCTGTTATGAAGTGTTGATAGACACAAATAATTGTAATTCTTCATGAGATGCATATGATTATTTCCTTATTTTATTCTTATTTTATGTGATTGCTTGTTGGCAAGATTCTAATACAATATTAAAATAATAAAGGTTTTATCTTAGATTTCTACTATATATTTTCAACTTGTTATTGTGGGCCAGATATTTTTCTAATCAATTTTTTATAGGTTCCTAGAGATGAACTTGGGATATATTTATTCACTTTTCTTTTTAATAAACTCAAAGTGGCCAGATCGTCTCTGTTTTAATTTTATTAATATGTTTATCCAAACCTGTCCTTTCTAATAATTGTATTAATATTAAAAACTGTTGTTGCCTACCAAGGACTGTAGTCCTCATAAAATGTTTTCAAATTAAAATCTTCCGGGCTTCTATGTCTTGTGAAAATTGTATGGATGTGTAAACAGTGGATTTACTCTATAACTCACATGTTTTACACTATTGTTCCAGTAGGTCAGTGATTGCCCTCTACTTCTTACCTGCAGTTACAACTATCACATTTCAATTAGCCATTTAATATACTAACTTAATCAACAACCCTATTTTCCCATTCTCAGGTGTGACCCTCCCAATCTTCGAGTCGTACCAAGACGGATCAGACACATACGAACTGGCTGGTTTGGCCCGTGGTGGTCAGCAACTCGCCAAGCTGAAGAAGAACTTCCAGAGTGCAGTCAAGCTGTTGGTGGAGCTCGCATCGCTGCAGACCTCGTTCGTGACCCTCGACGAGGTCATCAAGATCACCAACAGACGTGTCAATGCTATCGAGCATGGTAAGAGTTGTTGTTGGTTTTTGAATGGGATTCAAAATAGTTATTTTCTAATAATAAGTGTATGCGCCTATCTGCACCGCGAAGATATTGCTCCCGTAAATGTGCAGGCGCATGTAGTGCATTTGCTTACATTCATTTTTTAATTGTCACTCTCATCTATACCGCGACACGAACAACATTGTACCTGCAACTTTTCTGGAATAAACCGTTTGAGATCATCAAGTGTGATTTCCATTGGGCTCCCAAAGGCTCAAACAATAATCAAGTCATATTTTATAACGAATAAGCACTGATTCTTGAGATACAACTCAAATTATGACTTAGTTTATCCCGACATTAAATACCTACTGCCTTATTCATGAACGCTTAACAAACCTATTTTAACTTTTGCACCGTTATAATATGTTTTATCTTTGTCGTTTTTCATAAAAGTGAAAGAAACGAAACACTTAATTAGTTTGCTTGTTTTATGAATAAAAAAGTTAAAATTTAAGTTATATTACTAATACACACTGTATTCTACTCAGTAATCATCCCACGACTGGAGCGCACGTTGGCCTACATCATCTCGGAGTTGGACGAGTTGGAGCGAGAGGAGTTCTACCGCCTGAAGAAGATCCAGGACAAGAAGAAGATCATTAAGGACAAGGCCGAGGCGGTGAGTTCATTTAGAGCCAGGCATCATGGCGCGCTTGCATTACACCAAATGTCTTCTGTATGTGTTGTATATATACGCACACATGGGAGCTTTTGTATGTAAAGGCACACATATATAAAGGAATTATCGTCACGACACCAGTGGAAGCCTTGCTGGTATTGTTGTCGACGATAACAATATTATCGTGTCGTTGTTGTCCAATGAGACAGCGTGCAATTCGCGATAGCTTTCTTTACATATGATATTTGATAAAATTTTACTTGCTTATCGAGTCTCAGGATAACAAATATATTGTGTTTAAATGCGTTAATCAGCACTAACTCATGTTCACACTTGTTTCTCACGTACGAATTTGTGTAACAAAAAATGTTTTATTTCCAGAGAAAAGCTTTAATGAAAGCCGAAGGCAGGGACAGAGACGTTCGCGATAATATCGCCAACTTGCTTGACGAAGGCGATGAAGACTTGCTATTCTAAGCCTTTCCACCTCTATACCCAGTTAGTAGACCTAGGAATGCGGTCAGTCAAAGTTGAGACGTGATGTGGAGGCATTTGTTCGTTAGCCTGGTTCTTGTTATTTTGGTTCATGATCATGCTTCCATTTGATATTGTTATGAAAAGTATAATTCTTAAGAATTTAACACAAACTTCGATTGACCCCTCCGTTTATTGGGGTCTAATGTTTTAACGTATCCAATGTATTAGTCGGTCAACTTTGACTGCAAAGAATTTAATGATATTACAGTGTTGTTTCAAATTGTAAATACTGTATTCTTGTTGAGTAATCATTTAATCAAGCTTGAAGTAGATGATATCCTTTTAATCCTTAATTGAGGACTGTTGCAATGTATGTGTAATGTATGTAAGCATTCCAGCAATGTTAGTTTAAATATTCAGGTTTTATTTTTAAAACTATTCAGCACAAAAAAAAAATCATCGTGATTGAGCATTTGTGCATTTTTTCTTATTTTTATGTATTGATGCTGTGTTAAACACATTCTTCATTTATTTATTTTGCATAGTTTTTTAAGTGAAACCTGAAAGTAGGGCTCAAGGCCTCAGCGTCTAAGTGCTGAACGTAAGATCAGAAATAAGTACACCCAATGAAGTATTTATGGTTTTTGAATTGTTGTTTGATTATAGAGCATATTTAAAGTAAGCCATCATGTAAATACAAGTTTGTGGAGCGAAATAAAATAATTATATTATTGATTCAATCGTGTTTTTCTACGAGGCATATTGTTTTAGGGTATTAAATATGGTATTATAAATAACCCACGAAAGACTAAACTAGTCACCTAATAGTCAACTTCGATATAAGAAAGAAGGCGATAGCTGCTAATTATGTGGGTAAATATCCCTACTACCATGTCGTATAAACAGTGCCGGATTTATATTTTTTATGAGTGTAGACCAATTTATTTTCGCCGCCCCATGTACCTTTCTAAAATAATAATTTTCCATTCATAGTAAGGAATGCACTGAATTGGTCACTAAGAAAGTGCGTAAAAAACAAGAATTACAATTTTTTGCGACACTTTTTAATGGAAAAATCATCTATATCACCTTCTGAAATCTGCCACCCCTAGGTTGCGGCCTATTGACAAATCCAGGACTGCCTATAAGTATCGTCGGGATTAAAGAGGATGGTATAAAATCCACCAACATACGTTCGCGATAGCCTCGACAATTTTCAGCCGGGCTTAAGGGCCAATCCAACCTGAATTGGGCTCAAGGATAGATGGATGATCCTTACCTTGACAACAAAGGATTTTTGTAGAATTTGAACTTCCTGACCTTCGTATTTCACTGCGGAAAGTGTTAATAATATAGTCTTCTATGGTGCGGTCGGTAGTTGGATGGGTGACCGCTAGTGGCAAAAAATTCTTGAGCGTTTCCGTGCTTCGGAGGGCACGTAAAGCCGTCGGTCCCGGTTGTTATCATAAGATAACTGTCGTTAAGCCATGTCGGAGGCACTCCTTTTTCCTTCCGACATTCGGGTTGGCCACTAACCCTACTAACTCTATCAATCCGCACTGGAGCAGCGTGGTGTTATGTTCTAGGCCTCCTCAGGGGGAGAGACCCGTGCCCAGTAATGGGCCATTAATGGGTTGAAACCATAATGTAAAACATTACATTTAATATAAAATTTTAATTTTTATACTCCTATTTCAATGCTACCAACATTACGCCCAAGTGCTTTAGTTGAAGAGCACTTTAAAAGTTTGTACAAAACGAAAAAAATGGACGACAAAAGTTTAGTAATTGTAAGCAGACGATTTGTCGTGCTATTAGAAAATTTACGTATAGGCTACCAACCGGTAGATATTAGGTATAAGTATTATAACGCTTCACACTCATAGCCCCACACAAGGATTCCCTGTGTCGTGGGTGCCATGGACAACACACAAGACAAGGACACTCACACCCAGACCGAGAACAGAAATTCAAACTCATCATTCAAATTTCCGCCTCGCTGGGAATCGAACCCAGGACCATTGGCGCGGTGATCCGGTATGGTAACCATTGCGCCACGCGGGTAGTACACAGATTATATAGGTACCCAGCTTTTTTTAATTAAGACGCTTTTCACTATGTTACCTGATCATTTTCTCTGTGTATCTTTGGACACTAAAATACCTTTTTAAGAAACATACCTAATTAATTTCACAGTAAAACTTTAATGCAATGGTTTTGTTGCGAGCTCATAGAATTATAGAGCTGCTGGGGAGTTCAATGTCTTTATTATCTTTTATTCTTTTGATTTTCTTAACGTATGAACAAATCAAACTGGAGTATTATAAATTAATAAAACACAGGAACAATTTTGTACAAAATTTCAAACGGACACACGAAATTACTAACGATTTGTCGCCACGAGAAAATATCTGTTACCCTGTTTTTTTAATAAACCAAATTCTACTGCATTTCTTAACGCGTTTCCTATGGACTTCCCTGTGCGGCTTGGATCGTTGGATACTCTGAAATGTCTCTTCAGGAAGCCAATAATTCTACGGGAAGTCAAACCTTCACTCGAGGGGATTTCATGGAAGGCCCAGAGCACGATAGCTGCTGGATTCTTACTTCTCAGTCCACTCTTAATTGTTCTGTAGTTCACAATTCTTCTTTCCACACATTTTGTACAATAGGACGAGCACGTTTTAGAAGAGGATGATTTGGTATTTCGTAGTTTCATTGTCGAGTCTGGAGGTTTAAATTTTTAAATATTTTCCGATTTTTTTAGATACGCTGTGACAGATGACAGAGTTTGATTAAATAAAACGTAGTGTATAAGTACTCTGTGATTAAAAATTAGGTACCTACTCATAAATTGTCCAGAAATTGACAATTTAGATTATTTCTGCGGTATACCACAGACTACAGATAAATATAGGCAGACATCTTTATCGAGATATGCAGATCGTACTAGAATGATATTATACGTACAAAAGATCGTAATCTGTGTATGGTCGAGATCTAATTAAAGTTCCTAGCATGTTCCCTGCTTACGAGTCTACAACGCATCGCGCCATAGGCTTAGTCTGTAGGCTTTGTTGGTCGACACTTACCAAAATCCGTTCGCTCGTTTGGCGGCTATTTACTTACTTAGTTTAGAAGCAAAATATCAAAGTAAATATTGAACAACTGAACAACCAGTAGATCCCCGTACGCAGTATGAGAGCAATAAATCTTGACGGAGTTTTGTTTATATTGACTTCAGACGCTTCTGATATTACTTTCGTGGTTTTTATTAATAGAAAAACTCTTTATTGTTATAGAAAATAAATACTTTTCACAATTATACAATGTTTTTTTTTGAAACTTGATCAAATTAAATGTGCGGATATAAGACAAGAAATTATCGATAAAAATTCGAAAAAAATATGTTAGCATAAGTAGTTACTGAGTAATAGAAGGCGATAAACTTACTACTTTGGAACCCCTTATTGCGCGTGGCCTGACATGCACTTGCCCGGTTTTTTATTTTTATTTTTACCTGTAACTTTAAAACGGGTTCGTAGAGGTAAACTTTTTTGCATGTTTTATTAAATTTCATGATTTTCTCTACAAATTCTCCAAAGTAACTATGGATCCTTTCATGTTCAAACATCAACAGGAATTTAAACTAAATAACTTAATTTAACTTACTTAACTTAGAAAATTTATGAAATAAAAAATATTGAAATAGGTGACAAAAAATATATTTTGTTCGTATATTTATTGATAATTTCTTGTCTCATATGAGCACATTTCGTTTGATCAAGTTTCTACTAGTTTAAACTTGGTCATATCAGTAAATACCTAATCATACTCCCATTTCCCAAGGTGGCTTACTCCGTTCAGAACAGCTTATCTCAAGCTCGACCTATTTTTTTTTGTGCGGCACCTTGGTCTGTATCTCAAGAAAGCCGTTAACGAAATCTGCTAGTGTATTACTGATTATGAATTTTATTGATCTACAAGACACGAGAAACCAGCTCAACAATATTGTTTCAGGAATTTTGCCCTTATGTTAATCGATGTTCACCATTCAGTTTTATAGCAGTTGTCCCAAAAAACTGCGGCTATGTAAAATAATTACGTATCTATTATGAAGCAATCTAATTTTCCAGGGACGCTGAACTAGTCGCGCAACTAGTCGGCCGACAAATCGTCTCTCGTTGAACGGCACATATCCGGTAGCGGGGTGAATTATTGCAACTTCATTTAGCATGACGCGAGGCGTATTTTGTGCGATGAATGTAGAACAAGCTTTTGTGCTCTTTACGGCTGCGCTTAGAACGGAATTTTCTTGTTTTACCACTCTCTATGCTCGGAATTTTGGTTAAGAAACAAACTGGCATAAAAGAACTTTGAGGTTTTCCGGTATATTGCGTAATTAGGTAGGAGTTTATTTAGTAAGAAAATAAGTAAAACTAGTCAGTAGTTATTTAAGGATCAGAGCTAGGTAAATATGCTAGAGACAGTTCCTACCGGATTTATATTTTTCATGAGTCTGGGCCACTTTATTTCCGCTGCCCCATGTACCTTTCTAAAATAATAATTAAATAGTAATATAGATAAAATAGCTACTATAGCAGGTAGGATTGATAATTTTCGATAGGAATGAGTTTCTATAGGGATTTAACGTATTAATATAGAAAATTATGAGAAAATGAGTAAACTTGTTTGACTTTTATCCTCTGAAATCAAGTGAGCCTCCTCTGAAATCTGCTGCCCCTAAGACGCTGCCGCCCCTAGGCCGCGGCCTATACGGACGGCCTATTGACAAATCCAGGACTGGCTAGAAATGATGAATGGAAGAAGTGAAGGTTAATTTATGGTATATCAGAGCCCTTCGCTGTAACATGTCTCAGACATGTTCGAGCGACTGGGCTGGCCAACCCAAAACTCTAATATCGTGGTCTCGGAGAGCGGCCGAAACCAGCCGTGCTATATGTGAAGGTGCATTATCGTGCATGAGTAGAAATTCCTGGCCCATTTGTACCTATTCTGTGCGGGACAATAACAGATTCTACTACCTCCTCATGGTATTTTTGTGTAGTCATGCTGCCTTGTATCCAAACGAGCTGGGTTCGTCCGCCAAAACGAATTCCTGCCCACAACGTGATCGTTCCGCCTCTGTATGAATGGATTCCTGAGGATGCCGTAGACAGCTGATTCTGCTTGGAGTTCTCCAAACGCTTCTTTGTTACCTCAGAACTTTCGACTCGATGACAGTATTGAGTTTGTACTACCTAATGTTAAAAAAGTCAACAAAGATCTTAAATTAAATAATGAAACATTGAATATGGTGGAATCCACCGTTTTTTTAGGAGTGACCTTAGATAATAAACTTCAAAGGGGTCCACATATAACAAACTAGCGACTAAATTCGGTAGGGCTATTATGCATTTAGAAAAATAAGGCAGTATACAGACGTCGAAACTGCTAGGATGGTGGATTTTGCATATTTCCACAGTATTTTGTCTTATGCCATCTTGCTGTGGGGCAAAGCAGCCAGTATAGAACAAATGTTAAAACTACAAAAAAGAGCTATTAGGGCCATTTATAAACTTAGGTCTTGGGAAACTGCGTGAAAAGTTCAAAGAAATAGGTTTACTTACAGTAGCTTCACAGTTTATTTACAATAATGTAGTTAATATAAGCGCGTATAAATAAAATTGTGATATTCATAATCGCCAAACAAGAAGAATGCACCAATTAGGTCATCTTACCGTCTATGTAAAGTGCAGCGATCTTTTATGGGGCTTGGTGTCAGTCCTGGATTTCTCAATAGGCCGTATAGGCCGCGGCCTAGGGGCGGCAGCGTCCCAGGGGTCACACAACGCGCGCGTTTATGACATATCTGCCTCTTTTTAATTTAAACAGTGGAATCCGTTTATAATGACATCGAAGGGAATTGACAAACACGTCATACTAAGCGGACGTCATATAAAGCATTTTTGTGAAAAAAAACCAACCTTATTTTTTTTAGGTAAATATGTAAATACTTATTTTAATAATGAAACATAGCATATTAAATAAAAATTAAAATTGCACGTAATAAATGCACGTATTTTCATTTTTTGAGATTCAAAACAAATACAAGCCACGTGCCGAACGTCGTCGGGAATCAACGAACATTGCCGAAGGTGTAAAGAATCATGTCGGTCACTATAAACGGGCAAAATTTATTAAAAATGGGTCATAATAAGCGACATGTCACTGTAAGCGAAGTCATTATATCCGACTTTGTTAAAAGAATTTTATATGAAAACCAAACTTCGTTGTGTAATTACGTCATAATAAGCGGTTGGTCAATATAGGCGGAGTCATAATAAACGGATTCTACTGTAATATCATTGACCATAACTATCAAGTGTTTTGAATTTCATCACCATAATAATCCATAACTGTTCCACCACTGTACTCAGGTATCCTCTCGCAATATATATACATAATTATAATATTTTGTTTTTACCTTAATCATATCAGGTACCTTGGGTACCAGCATATCAGGTATCTTGGGGAAATGTATTTTAATAATTTATTATCACATTGTTGTTACGCTATACAGATCATGATAATATTATTATTTATGAGTTCTAACTTTGTGAAAATATGGTCCATAATGCCTTGCGAAGTTAATTCTTAGCTTCGTGTGACTGAGCGAGTGCGTTTTATTATTCCTTCTCACTCGCACTTCCCAAACTATGCGCATCCAGACTGCCAGCCACGCCCCCAAAGGCTTAAGTTTGTAATATGTGTACAAAATATTCGTCAGTACATTCAATCATCCCTGTGGCCTAAGGTGGAAAGGCCCGGTCTTCGGACCGGAGATGTGGGTTCAAATCCCACCAGGGCTCCAGCCGCGACCTAAACCTCATTTTTTTTTTGCATTTTGTTTAGACATTTTTTAACAAAAGCGACAAACTGTATCTCAGTTTAGCAGATATTGTATGATGTAAAGTTATGGAACTTAATTATTTGATTAAATAAATGAAAATAAAATTAAATTTGCTTAAGCACTGAGGCGAGAGGCAATGTAACAAATCTGTAATAAATCTATAATAATGAAAGGGTTGGCTATCTAAGGTACCTGATTTTGATATTGATGTGAGTTGAGAGATGTTATCAGGGTTTAGTGTGAACGTTTAAAACCATTTTTAAATCCAGGAGACGCGTTTTGAATTAATTAAGACAAAAATAAGTTCAACAGAAATTGCGTATTACAGAAGACAATTCTCGTCAATTTGGTCTAGAGTTAGAGAGTAGTACCTACTTGTCAAAAACGAGTGAAATGGCAGGTGGCACAAAACTTATTGCATTATCATGTTGTATTCAGACATTCCGTTGATCTTGTTATTATGTGAATGTGCTCTTTTGTGATTCTTTTGTTTTTAATTTCCATATGTAGGTCGAAATGGTTACAGAACCGACTTAGTCAACCCTGACCCCACGTGGTACTAGTCTGCCCTACTCCTGGAGTGAATGTAAACCCTGGAGGCATAGAGGGGCTGCACTTCCCGCAGTATTGGAGACGTTCGGAAGCCTGTTTGTGAATCAAAAACCCCTAAATTCTCCCTAAAAGTGCATATAATGTAACTTTGAAATTTTATTTTTTTTGTCATTATTTTTCTAAAATTGGTGAGTGTAGGTAGAGTGTTTCCCCATACGGAGGTCGAAATTTTACTTCTTCCACCACCTGTCATTAATTTAGACTAGTTTAACACAAATACCGAGCATTTTTCTCAGATTTAACCTCAAAATAAAAATAAAAAAACTCAAAATCTATGTGTAAGAATTTTTCCAAATATTATAATAATATGATTTTACAAAAAAATCATAACTCGGGAACTATACGTTTCCTGGACGTAAAAATTGTAGTTGGGGGCTTCCTCTTAACCCCATTCCACCCCCCTCCTTCCCAACCCCGAACGCGGGTAGGTACTATAGTTTTACCAAAAAAATATTGTATATTATGTTACCTAATAAAACAAAGTGTTACTTAATGGTTTGTTTGTTCCATTTATCCAGTTAATAAAGAAATAATAACTGTTTGTTAGAGTAGTCTTCCATGGTCCACCCACCTACATACTTCATTATATCGCACCCTCAGTGGAAAAAAGACATAAGATGAGAATTGCAATATTACAGGAAAGCAAAAAAACTGTTAAAATATCAGTAAGTAGTCAAAGGAATTTACATTACAATTTCTTGAATAAAACCGTCAAGATTAGTGATAAAATTTAGCATGTGCATCTTTCGTCCCTCTTTCCAATCATGCTAATAACAAAAATTTAAGTACAACGACTTATGTTTTTTTTCCATTGAGGGTGCGATATTATGATATTGAAAAGATATTTTCCACTAATCTACTGCATGTGCGGTAAAATAGGTCGGCCTGAGCACTATTGTGCTCTGTATTCAAGGGATAGTGCAAGAGGATAGAAGGACGAACCGCCTCATTATTCTCGTGAGAGGATTATGTAAACTACTTCTTCACGGGGAAATCTTTTTTGGATGAGGTGAAATGGAGAATCTGTTGGCTTGATACACTTTTGTAACATAATTATATTTAGTAGATGCTGTAGAACTATACAGCTTGTATTCGAACCTTCTATCACATTAATAACCTACCTAATATTATAACATTAATTCAATATGTTTAGAATGATTATGGTTCTCAAATAAATCTAGTAGAAATACAATTTCGAAAATTATAGGTGCGTGCAAGATTCTAAAATGGAGTCCTGTGCAGGAAACCGAAATTATTAGGCAATATATTTATTTATAGGCGTCAGATACAGTTTGTCTCTCGTTACGTACATATTTTTTTAAATATAGGTACCTAGTCTATTTCGATGGAGACTTGGTAATTCCTACTTCAATGCTACCAACATAATAGCGAAGTGCAGACTTGTGAAATAGACTATAGCCTGGGCATAGAGGATAGAGCCTGGGTTATAGATCCATCATAATCTATCATATTACGTAATTTGAAGGATGGAGGATGGAGAAATCACAATCTTTGATTGTACGTAGAACCTATGCCAGTGTTCCACAAACTTTTTGTGTTCAAGGTACACCTACGAAATCGGGAAATTTCAGAGGTACACCTTGAATAAAAATTCTAATTTTAATTAGGTATATAATTATTGTTTATTTATTTATTTATTTTTATTTTATTTAAAAATTTTATGTACACGAATAAACTTACATTAAAACGTTATATACATCTATAGTACATAGGCACTGCTTATTTCAAAATGAAATTTCTTCCAGCAGACCTGGTAGTTGAAATTTTTCTACTATTATGTCTCTAAATTTAAGTTTTTCTATTTAAAATTGTATGGTGTGCATAAATCATTAAATAAATAAATAAATAATACCTAGTCTTAAACTCACGCTTAATTTCAAAGTACAAAAGGTATTTATAGCGAAACATGAGCGTAACGATATGTTTTCGAAGTGAGAAGTTCGCAAAAAGTACTTTTTCCATCCGCCTTCCAAATTTTTAAGATATATTAAATTCCTCGGCACACCAATTAATGACCATGATATACCAGTGTGCCGTTTCACACTCTTTACGGAACACTGACCTACGCCATTGGAAAATGTATATAAAAGTCATCAATACTTTTAAAAAGTGTGCGCTTGAGAAATTTTCCTATGTAAGATATTTCTGTTTAAATAACTAAGTTACTTACTTGGAATACTCGGTGTTCGAAACCATACAAAACCGCTTTCTATTGCAAAAGGTACTTACTACGGATTTTCATTGGGTGAATTATATCGCTTGTACTATGTTGTGTACAACTACTTTTATGTTTCAATTGTTTTAATCTAGCTTTTCTGAATGCATAGCTCTTGCAATCAGTACTAACATAGAGAGAAACAGCGCGCTTTTACTTGGTAAAATCATTTTCAGTGGGCGCCAGGGCGTCGAGGGGGAGGGGGCGCAGGGAGGGTGTATAGAGTGTTGTTCCCTGTAAACGTCAGGGGTGATCATGGTTTGAAACGTAACTGGAGATAGATATGAAGCACAAGTACTGTAAAAAATAAGAACCGCTCGGCAAAGCGTGGCTAAGTGATGGATGCCTTGCATGGATTGCGACGCGATGTGTTTTTTTAAGTGATTTTTATTCCTTTGTGGTAAGAGTAGAAAATAATTTGGACACGGGTTTCTTGGCATTATAATTTTCTTTAATTCAAACAAATTGAGGGACAAGGAGTAGATTAAATCACTAGCTAACCTGGCAAACGTTTCGGGGGCTCTATACCATAGATTAATTTACTTATTCTCTCTATACCTACTTATTTCTAATACTTTGGCTGATTTCTTAGTAAATTTCGAAACAGAGCCATCTATCGGGTCTAAATCTAGGTCCATACATAGGTACAAACATGGTACAAAGTTTCATTGAAATCAGTAATCTCGGAGATTATCGTTTAAAACGAAATGACACGTGATTTTCATGTGATATTTCCTTTGTCCGTCTCTCTTAGATACATATAATCACGTTATTGGTAGCATATTACCATACCTACCCCGTTAACTTAGCCCTATTTAGTTTATAGATGATATATGTACACCTAGTGGCTTTGTGATCCGCTTCAATAAGTGAGGAATCTAGTTATAAGCCAGCCACTACCTGTGATTAGGTCGTGCTTGATTGATTCATCTCCCTCCCTAATACATAAATGGGATGGATACATTAGTGATTTAGTTTAGTAGTCCTTAGTTCTAATAGTGCAGTCACACCGCAGTTACTGTTTGTTGAACGGTATTTAGTAACAATAGATATTTAACTATTAAACCGGAACGAAAAGATTCCAATAACGTAACTAAAAATTGATTATTTACAAATGTTGAACAGTGTTTACAAATGTTGTACTTGACTCAGAAACAATTTTTAGGGTTCCGTAGTCAAAACGGGGGGTGGATCCCTGCCAGCTAAAAAAACACGGCATGCAGTAGCATGGGTATGATGAATTTAAATGGAAAACTATTATGGCTATTAATGATTAATAGTCGATAAACTTATATCTACGGAATCCTATTGCACGTGGCCTGACACGCACTTTACTGTTATTAACATTTTACAATCAGATATTTTTCGGACATTCTTGCTTGTTAAACAAACAGTAGCCCTTGTTTGGAAGCGCCATTCCTAAGAAGTTGGAGTGTACATAGGTAAGTAATACCTATACTTCAGTGCGAGTTAGTGGAATAATCAGTAAAGCAGTCGACGATGTTCTTAAAACGCTTGAAGGCTTTTCAGTAATGCTTAATTCTTACTAGGACCTAACCAGCGAGTAATCAATTTATCTCTTATTAATTAAAAACAACAATAGACTACAATAATTATTATAGACTCTTCCTGACATCTATTGGCGAGTAGCAACACTAAAGCTACTTCATTAGATGGCACCCGAGCAAAGCTCGATCATCCGGGTTCTAGTCGTTAAGTCATATCGGAGGCCTTCGGATGATATGAAAACTTCTTCATGAGTTGGCCGATAACCCCACCACCATTCTACACTGGAGCAGCATGTTGAAGTATGCTCTAGGGCCATTCTAGGGCCTAGGCCTTCTCAGAAGAGACCCGTGCTCAGTTCCATAGTGTAGTAGTGTCTCTATGTTTGTACACGCTTGCGATATCCGATCCGATAGGTGGTGATGTTCTTAAGATTCACCAATGATTCAGCCAACCTATTAAGAGGTATTGAAATGTCGCAAAATAACGGCTATTCTTTTTATATTTTGAATTTATTTACATATGTCTATTACAATCATATACATATAACTTATCACAGGCAGGATGCAATGTTTGTTTTGAATAGTCTGCCCAATGGATTATTAGATTAGTTGTTTACACCTATAACTGAGGTGGCACTTATGTTTCATTTAAGTACTTGTGTCTGGTGTGTATCTCGTTGGTGTAACATATAAAATAAATAAAAAATAAAATAAATGTTTTTTTATTGTATAAAGTAATAATTTTGTTCACAAGGACAGGCTAGTTAGCTACGCCCATACTAATAAAATAAACAACACAAATCGTTTTAACGTTTGATTGATTTTCCGGTGAGTACAAAGAGATTTTATTCATTCATCATGTCTTTTCACGCCGCCTGGACAGTTTTTCACCTCAAAGAAAAACTCTGATATAAAAACCTATTCAACTTGTTCAAGCTATATAGAACTTTGTGCGGTTGAAATAAGGGTAAGTTTTTGCGAGAATACCTACATATTATTTCAGTGAAATCGTGTCTGGAGTTTCATAGCCGAAGGTCGCTTGGGTGGTTTGTTCATCGATGCCCTATACATACATACATAGTATTACATAGGTACCTTGTGCATAGATAGCATTGTATCAGAACATTTATTGGGATCGTGATTTCACGATAGGTCATAGGTAGGTACAATTCAGGTCAATTTCAGGTATAAGATGAAAGTTATAAACACTAGAATAGATAAAATATATTCATAATCTAGCCTAGAACTTGTAAGATTAGGTACCTATAAAATTTTATCGCACCCTTCCATTTCTTAGAAATTAATTTCTAAAAGTAAAACATGAAAGATAAAAATCAGAAATTTTCAGATGAAGGAGAAATTGAAAAATGAAGAAGATATTTAATTTTAAAAGCTACAACGTTTACCTGTAAGAAGAAGAAAGAAAGAAAGAAAGAAACACTTTATTTTACACTAAAATACGCTGCAGTGCAGGCATAGGGCATACATAGTGGTAGGTACATAATACGAGTATGTTTCTTACATAAATTACACAATTGTACAACCGGTAGGTATATTTCGAGGATTATTGCTACGCCTAATTGCCTGCGCTGCAGGGACTGTAAAAAGGGACTTCACTCAGCTTGTGCGGCAGTTTCTATAATAGAAGGCCTGCAGCGCTGGTTTTCTGTGAAACCCCAAGAGCTGTAGTACGGGCAGCAAAATTCCATTGATATACAAGGTGTGAATAGGTAAGGATGTACCAGACCTGCAGGGTCGGGACGGGAGATTATCAGCTAATGGATAGAGGATATATGATCCCTTCATCGTTCGTCACTTGATAATGCTTACGATGAACAGTTGGCAAATAGTCGACCTTCCTTTTGGTATTCCTTCCATTTAAGAATTGATTTTTTTATATCTACAATTGGATTTACTGGGCAAAATCACGAATCGAAATCTAGGCAATCTTCTGTTGAAATGCAAACCGCATTTCCGTTATTCATAATGGCTAATGATAATGTTTATTTCTCTGCGAAAAAAACATATGTTTTAGAAATCAAAAATAATTATTTTTGCCGCGATTAGACGATTTACAATTCTACTACCTATGCGATAGTTTCTTGCCTTTTATTACCATAAAACTTAACTGTTATCCTCGCGATCTCTGATTTAAATTAAGTAGGTCAATTATAAAAATGAAAACGTAAATCACCTTTAAAAAATTACCCTGTATAAATCTTGTTCCTGAAAATTTTATTTCCGCATAAGTACTAGCTTTCTGGCTTCAGAAAAACCTCTATTACTGCAAAACTCTTTAGACGGTACGACGGCTGGGCCGTGGATTATTTTTTCATCAGAAATTGGGGATTAGATCGCGCAACTTTCTGAAATACTACTGGCATTACTTTTTAATACCCCATTGTTTAGACTGAATTTCCTTTGAGGTTACATTCATACATTTTTATGATGTTACGACATTTTTACGAACCTGAACATATTTTCTTATTATATTGCAAAAATATTTCATGAACTGATTAGTAGAAGTTATATCGAAAAAAGCTAATTTCATTCCATTGTTTGGGATTAAATTATAAATTAGTTAGTAGACAAGACAAGTACATTTTTCAAACAAATATTTTAATGCAAAAAATAACAATTACAGCGCTTATAATATAACAACAAGTCACTTGAAAGCTCTTTCGTAAAACAAGCAGCACTCGTTGATTGTCGAGAGCTCTAGAGAAATTCTTTATAGGCAGAGTGAATACCTACTATATCATACAGTTTGTACCAGCTTTTAATTATCAGATTTTAAAAATTAAAGAGTTCTTTTACGTTAACTGTATGTTCAGTTTTAAGTTTTATCTTTCGCCCTCTTCTGCGCTAAGTTTATCTGAGATTATCAGGTTATAAACGTTTTTTATGCTGTATTAGAAAAAACATTACTTCTAAAAATTATCTGGATGAGATCACTTGATAATAATACAAAAGCACATTTCAGAGATCTCTTCGAGAAAAGATTATGGTCGATGGATACAGAAGATTACACCTAAATAAAATTAAATTTGGGGACGTCTATCGGAAAGAAAAGCCATACCTATTTCGTTTATTAATGTACTAATATACTCACAGATATACTCCTACATTTGGAAGCAAAGAGGTATTATAAACCGTGTTAAAATTAATATGAAGAACACAAAAAACCTCGCGCAGAATGTGTTTGCAGACTCATTAATTTCTGTAGGAATTTTCTCATTGCAAAACGCAACTTTTGGAAAAATACGCGGCCACATGCAGAACGTAGTCACTGCTACTAGATGCAACAAGATCAAAGTTACCTAATGTTTGAAGCCTCATTTTAACTATTAAAATTTATAGCCCTAGGGAAATTTCAAGCGAATGTATTGAGCAAAAATTAATAATTTCATATCTATGACCTTTTAAGCTGCTGTCTGAGATCCTGAGATTGAATTTTATTTTATTATAGTAACAAAGGTAACAAACAAGATGAAGCCTCTAGAAATGATAAGTTCTCTGCCAAAAATCAATAAAAATTCTTATCATTAATACATGTGGTAACATGGAAAGTCTCCTTGTTGTTTTGAGACCAACCAAACAAAAGTTGGTTCAAACTTCATTTCTGGACGTTGGGCCACTTATTGGCGTAACTTTTTTATTTTATTTATTTCTACCAGCTTATGTATTTACAATATTTTATAGTCTGCTAAACTGAGACCCAGTTTGTCGGCAGTAGTTCTCGAGGATTAACTACTTCAAATTCCACCAAATTCGAAATGGTTGGAATCGCTTTCAAGATATTGGAAGTGTTGCGAGGAGACTTGGCTCCGGTAGAATTCGTACTATCACATCTCGTGAGGATCACTACATCCAATTAAATGCCCGTCGAGAACGTACAGTGACAGCTGCAAGTTATATTATAAAATCGACTGCTGCTGACGACGGGCAACGTGTCAGTAACCAAAACGATCCGGAATCAACTGCATGAGGATCAGCAAACCTCAAAACGAAGAGTGGTGCAGATTCCTTCGACCAGAGATCACCGTGCAAACCGTTTAAAGTTTTCGCGACAGTATTTGGACGGGGGTATAAGTCAATGGAGAATGGTGCTCTTCACAGACGAATGCAAAACAAAAATTTTAAGTGATGATCGTCGTACTAGGGTCTGAAGATGACGTGGAGAGCAATTTGCGGAAGGTTACATACAAGAAATTGACCGTTTTGGTGGTCCGATTGTAATGATTTGTGGTGGGATCACCTTAGTTGGAAAAACAGAGATTGTTGTTTTTAATGAGGATACCGTAACTGCACAGCGTTACATAGGAGAAGTCATCAACCCTAATGTGATCTCATTTGCACAGCGGGTGGGTCCTGAATTTCTGTTAATGCAGGACAATGTCCGTGCACACTCCGCTCGAGCGACCCAACAAGCACTGAACGACGCTCACATTCGAGTATTACCGTGGACAGCGAACAGTCCCAATTTAAACCCGATCGAGCATCTGTGGGACCAACTAAACGACGCGTTAGAGATGACGAACAGACGGTCAGACAACCAACCAGCAGCAGTTGATTGACGCTGTGAAAAGAGTCTGGGAAGAAATTCCAAAGAGCATGCATTCCAGGCTTTAGGAGTGCGTAGCTAAGAGCAATAATTGATACTAAAACGAGTAAAAAACCTAGTTCAGTTTATTTTTTTGGTGACTGACTGCTTCTGATCTGCTTCTGACTATTTTAATTTAAAATAACTTCTTTTTTAATAATTAATTTACAATTAAATTAACATTAGAACATTGTTTTACCATTACATACTCCAATCATTGATTAGTTATGTTATTTTTACTGTAATTTTCATGGTACACCAAAAATACCAAATGGATCTTATTTTGTTTTGAGTAGTATAAATAAGTAACGCAATCAGGAAGATACTCGTATCTTGAAGTTGAAACAAAGTGCTAATTAATTTCATGCTAAAATTTATATGAGTAAGAAATAAGTATTACAAGTAGAAACTGTCGAAATATTACGTTGTAAGTGTTGTAACTCGCAAGCAAGTCCAAAATTACACTTTTAAAATTTACTCATCAAGCCATCAGGAAACAAAAGCTTAATCGGGTAAGAGGCTCGAGAGGAGGCGCGCTGCAGTGCTGAAATTTTACATCCCTGGGAGGGGTGCAAGGGGTGCATGAATAACGTTTTCCATGTCTGCATCTGCCTGTGAAATGTGGCTTCACTAGGTATGAGCGAAATGTGCAAGTTGCAACGACTACTTGTAAAATTATGTAGTTTGGTGAAATGAGATGTGATGTGAATCAACAGTCGAGAATAGATTTGTCCTACTGCTTGTGTAGTATTTGTATTATTTATAATTATGGTCAACAGATATCAGATTAATTAATTCTTATAATATAATAAATTAAGTAAGCGTTAATGGATATTATGTGATAATGTTATAACATAAGAAAATTGATTTAGGTAATTATTGCACTTTTGTACTTACCTATATGGTTTTCAATATGATATAGTGACTTTGAGAGTGCCTCGTGTCTTTAGAGTGACATTTCTCATCGTCTGAATTTCAATAATCATGTTTTATTGTTACTATTATATTATGATTTATTTTAAGTTTGTTATACGGGCTATACCGAATTTAATTTCTAGTTTATCAGTAGATCATCACTAGGCAACATATTATTATCCCTCAAGTCACTTTCTCATAACTGTCGTGGGCTGTTGAATTTATATGTGCTTTCCCTATATCAACTTATTGCATCGCCGATGAATGAAAGAATCAGCCAATCCGGTGACATTTATAACATTTTACAACACCCATATAAGTGACACATGTAAGTTTGACTGTTTGTACCACCTTTCTCTGTACATGATTGCAATTTGATTTAATATGATTTTATTTGTCTTTTTTTGACATGTCTGTAAGTCAGGGGAAGTCTTTGTGTAATAAATAGATCTAAATAAACATATCTAAGTTTATTACAATACACTTGTAAACGTATTTGTCCCGACCCGACAAAGTCTAAACAACAAGTTTATCAACAACTAAGCATAGCAGAATATACATATGTCGACATTCTTCACTTTACGATGACATTAATTCTAAGGCTTCCGAATTCGATATGGCTCTCCTGGGAGCACAGCTCGCCTTACAAAACGTAAGTTGAGTCCTTCATGACTACTGATGTCGCGATAACTAATGAATAAATAAATAACTAATGAATGAATTAACTCAACTTACTAATTACATTTCCGTACGTAATACCTACTTACTCAAAGTCAAAGGTCCTTGTTATACCAAAACGTAGTTTATTTTTTTGTTACAATGAACATATTAGTGAGTAAGTAATATTTTAGATGGCATGATACACAATAGATTGAAAATCACAAGAGCAATTTGTTTACATTTACAAAACGTAATCAATTAATTTAAAATCACATCACCGCAACAAAATTGTAGTTCGCTACCAAATTGAGCGAGCGAGTTTAACTATTTTAAACTGGCCTCAATACGAGGACTCGACGCATGAACGCAAATAATAAAGTCGAACTGAATATTAATGCCATATCGTCCACTATTCTTATATAAAGTATCTAATCATCATTACAGTAATTATGTCACTGATAGGCCCAAAGCTATAACTGAAGCTGAATGTATACAACGCTCTACAACGCTAGTAAGTTAGGATCAGTTATATTAGTTCTTTGGTTAGGATTAACATTATGGTAAATCAACTTACCTTACTTTTAAGACTACTTTTTATACTAATGGGTAGCTGGTACAGCCACGTGATGGAAAGTGGTAAGTGGTAACTGTAACGTATACAATACAATAAAATGTCATTTTCAGTTGACTGGCTTGTTAATAATTAAAGAATTTTCATCCTTGTGACGAAAAAAATCATTTCATTTAATTTCTGTAAAGATGTATTGGTATCTACCTACTTCAAGTCTCCACCAAGCATGAGTATCCAATTGAATCCCAGCATAATACATTACACCTAAAAGGATATTCAAGAATGAACAATATAGGTACCTAATAATATTACCCACGCAATAGGAATGTGTAACATTGCGTATAGAGCGTAGGTATCATATAACGTCTTGATTCAAGGATTCACAGCGGTTGTGATTTGAATAATTAATTATAACATTATTACAATTTTTTAGCATCAATTTATACAATGTAGAGAAATAACACTGCACATCGTCCTACTTTCTTTGTTACGTTTGTAAGTTACAACTATTCTCCAACAGATGGCGTTACTAGGGACTTCAGAGCCTAGCTCAGTAAAACTAGGTAATATAACTGGAGCTGGTCTAGACATCTATCTGGTTTTAACGTTTATTTTAGTATTTTTATGTAACTGCCTAATATTTGAGGAAAAAGTGTAAATTCACGTTGTTATTTATTATAATTATTGATTTATCCGAATGAATTAAGTACAAAAATCTAAAGTAGCTAATTACTAGGCAAGTAATTCGTTCTTACTTAATTAGAAATCTAATAGTTATGAAATTCGTGCCAACTGAGGATCAATACACATCGTGAGAGGATCTGTATCTATCTACCTCATATAGAAGAGATCCAAACTTTTCGTTTTCAAGTCAAGATCAGTTCACTCTCTAAGTTGTGTAATAAGGTGAAGGTGAAAGGCGCAAGCGACACTTGTCTCGGTGGGCTACCGGGGTAATGAGCGGTTTAAATAATCTTTATCTACATTTTAATATTAAATCTTCCACCTGCTTTGGGAAAATTAAGTACAGTGAAGAAAACTTTAAGGAGTCTGCCCAGTACAGCATACCATACCATGACCGTGCTTTGAATATATTAGAGCCTCTACAGAAAGTTGTGCAGAGGCTCTTAGGCACTGAAAGCACATGGCATGATACCCTCTAATCTCTCTACCATGTAACTGCATCCTATGTCCGTATCCCGGATTTATAAGTAGGTAAATTTCGTCGACAATTTTTGGCGACTTTTGAATAAAAACATTATTTTTTTGGGCTGACATGTTCCTATTCCTAGCACGGTCGGGGTAAGGTAAGCTGTTGTGGGCAGACTCCTTTGAAATACATAACAAGTATATTTACCTTTTCTGTCATGAGTATCAAATGATAGTGATGTACATATGTATCAACATATACGCTAGTTAGTCACTCTGTCACTGTCAAACCATGACCTTAATAATCCACTAACTGACCGTAGAAATACCAAGTACGACACTGTAACATGTAAGATTATTTACTTCGTAGTCTATCTATGATCTAGCGGCCTAGCCTATAGGCTATAGTGTTGTCAAAAGATAAATACTAGAGATGCGCCGAATAGTGGTTTCACCGAATAGCCGAATACCGAATACTATTCGGTTGAACCTTTACCGAACCGGATATTCGGCCGAATTATTCGGTTTACCATTTACCATTACCATTTACCAAAAATATTGTTTTGAGGTTTAAAAATAATTGCTCATTTAAGGTTTAAAATAAATGTTGACTATACTATGTAACAATAGGTTAAGAAATAAATATGTTGACTTGAGGTTTCAAAATACTTATATGTGATATGAAGTTTAATTCCTTTATTTTGTTAGCTTTATTCAACAAATTCCTCATATGATTTCTTTGACTTATAATATAACATAGATCTTACATAAGAGGTTTTGTCTTTTAGGTCTAATACCGTGTAGTGTAGTCAAGAAAATAAAAATACTCGAACCGAATATATTCGGCACCAAAACCGAATAATTCGGCCGAATACAAATAGTGAAAAAGATGCCGAATACGCCGAATACCGAATATCAAACGAATATTCGGCGCATCTCTAATAAATACCCACAAATACAATAAAATAGATTTCACACTGCACGCACGAAATTCAAATGCCCTCCAAGCTTCAAGAAAACCGTCACCATATTTCACGATCGCTATACTCTATGTTCCGTAGTACTTCTAAATTATAAACCTCACACTGAAAAACGAACCTTAAGCGAAACGCAGAAGCTTCAAAATAGAAATGTATACACAAAGGTCCCTTTCAACTCAGGTAATAATAAAATAAGAGATTACATCTTTGCGTAAGCAACAATAGGGCTCCCACTTATTTTATTAGGGTTGGCTCTTTATGGGAAAATAATTTATATCGCCAAGTACGAGGGTATAGTTTGGCGTAACAATTTGTGAGATTTGATTATAACAAAGTCGAGTTGTGATAGGTAATCGGTTGTTTAAAACGTTTAGCGTGAACTGTGATGTTAACCGTGTCATGACAGTGTCCAGTAGTTCATCCGATGTAATAATATGCGTCCTATTGTTTTAATCTTCCCTTTTATTTGATAAATAGATAAAGGTTTGTTAGTAAACCGTGTCGCCTTTCCCGTTCGATTATAATGTGGGTGTCTTCAAGTAAGAGTGAATAGGCTTTTACTAGGTTATTCCGCTTTACCATCCACGACTTCATTTATAAGATACTTACTATAGATTTATAAATATATCGGTGAGGCCATGAATCTCCAGTGAAGGTCCAGGGACGGACCTCTTTATTCTACAGCGCTTGCCTGATGCAGAGGCTTGCATATAAGAAATGTCATGTCATATTTAGATTAGGGAATTGTCAAGAATGTAGAACAGATTATTATTGATCACGTAGTGTTGAAGTACTTGGAAATATTGATGTGAATGTTAGGAGAACTGGAAATATATCATGGTGCAAAGTAAAAGGAATATCATTTCATAACCAATACCATAGAATACCTCCTTCTGCTACATCAGAAGTGATGGACGAAACATGCCCACAAATCGGAAAATAAATGAGGAATGACACTAGTTCGGATGACATTTGAAGAAAATTTTGCAATGAGAAATGAAACAATACAAAACGCGATGAAATGAGAATGTGGAAGTTCATAATATAATCGACGTGGACAATGCAAAACGTAGTGATGCGACTCAGTGGAGCTAGAGTTCATATAAACCAAGCCATCCAATGTGTCATGATGACCGAAGGAGTATGGATCGCAGATAAGTAGCCTTAGGCTAGCATCAAATGTGTTATCATACGAGTAACCTGATATCATACTAGTCAAATTAACCTTATTTATTTTTCAGTTGCGGAAAATCGATAAGACATGAAATAATGATCTACCACGTGAAACCAAGAGACCCAGGAGCTAACACTGAAACCGATGGTTTGCTTGGAGACACGTCTGCTGCAGGTGTAAGTCACGTAGAGAAACTATGGTCAGTCTGGTAGTATAGTAAATGAAGGTTTAATGATGATGATATCGATTTAATGTGTCGCAACAATGGCTATTGTAAAAAAAAAGTGAGAAAAAATAAAGAGGAAAGTAAAAACAGAGGTAAAAAAAATAGTACCTACTAAAAAAAGTGTAAAAAAAGTGAAAAAAGAGAAAAGTGAAAATGAAAGGTAAAAAAAAGAGTACCTAGTAACAAAATGGAATTACAAAAAAAAAATTGAGTAAAAAAAGGATGTAAAAAAGGTGTCAAAAAAAAAGAAAAAAAAAGGAAAGAAGTGTGAATAGAGTCCGGGCCAGCATAGAACTGAAGGGGCGATGTACCTGAAGAGTCTTAGAGAGACTGGGCCAGGAGTCTGCAGGGTTTGAACCGGACCAGACGACAATGACATAATTGCGACGTTTCGCAGAGTTTTATGAACCAGATTGGTAACCAAATGGCCAGATCATAGTTCTCTCCACTATGTTTTAAGTGTCCACATTTAAAAAATATCAGACTTAATGAGCGAATTATTCTTGACTATAAATTAATAATGATGAATGATAAAAATGAATATGAGTGAGGTTAATGTAGTCAGAATAGCCGAGCAAGATACTGTTGAGACTATTTTTACAGAATTCTTATTATCCACACGAGGCCGTGCGGGACGTCAGCGATGGCCGCGTGAGTGAACACAAAAACAACGTGTTTTGGACCCAGCAGTTAGAGCAGACCACATGCTTTGATCCAGTGATGACGTACCAAGATAAATTAATCCGCGCACGAGGACGAGCGCACGTCAGGATAGCCGTATCGGTGAGGCCATGAATCTCCAGTGAAGGTCCAGGGACGGACCTCTTTATTCTACAGCGCTTGCCTGATGCAGAGGCTGGCATATAAGAAATGTCATGTCATATTTAGATTAGGGAATTGTCAAGAATGTAGAACAGATTATTATTGATCACGTAGTGTTGAAGTACTTGGAAATATTGATGTGAATGTTAGGAGAACTGGAAATATATCATGGTGCAAAGTAAAAGGAATATCATTTCATAACCAATACCATAGAATACCTCCTTCTGCTACAAATACATAAATAAATAAATAAAAGTATTCTTTAATTCGTATTATGTCCATTGTACGCATATCTGATAATAAATAAGGATTAAACGCGTCTTTTTTTATACATATAATAGTAGCTTCATTGTTCACACTTTCACGGAGTGAGATATAGACAAGCCCTCCATGTAACTAAATCACAAGCCATAATACTTAACACCCCAGTATTTAAGAAGAATTGATTAAGGAAAGCGCAAAATGCTCTTTCAAATTGAAAGGCATGGAAAATAGTGAAAAAATGATTTTGCAATTTGAACAAACGTAGTTTAAAATAATGGTTTAAGGGGTGTTCAGAGAGGGCAAATCAAGAACGCAACATGCGTATAAACCAGCAAGTGCTCTAGCGAACCGGTGTCCTGTGCAAATTGTATTTCAAAATCTACAGTCGTTCTATAGAAAAATATGCAAAAAGAAGAAAGAAAAAATGTTCATTTATTGCAGCAAAAAACAACATACATACTTAATGCAAAAATGAACGAACTGTAATGAACTTAAACTATGCGTAGCTTGTAGTTTCGATTTACCGTTCAAGGAACTAGGTTTGAATATTGCACAATAATTTTTTGTTTAAATTTAACTTTAATTAACATAACTTGTTTTGGCGAAAAATAAGAGAGCAGCGGTAAATTATGGCCTTTTAAAATATTTTGAGGCTGACAGCTATTTTCTTATTTCTCACTTCACTCTTCTTTCTTGGTACATTTGCAGGTTCCTTGTCCATGGGTGATGATGATGACCTTCAAGTAGCTTATGTCGCATCCTCAGTGGAAAAAAAGCATAAGTCGTCTTACGTTGAATTTTAGTTATTAATATGATTGGAAAGAGGGACAAAAGATGCATATGATCAATTTTTTTAAATTTTTATCATTAATCTTGACGGTTTTATGCAAGAAATCTTAACGTTAATTCCTTTGACTGCTTACTGATATTTTAAGTTCTTTTGCTCTCCTGTAAAATTAAAATTTTCACCTTATGCCCTTTTTCCACTGAAGGTGCGATGTGTCCTTTTTAAAGCTAGTTAAAAGTTAGATGATATTGAATTTAACTCGTCGAGGATAAGGCACATCTTGCAATGCACTCATGATGTTATCCTACGTGAAAGTTTGTAATGCAATAACTACTTAACTAATTTTTTTGTTTAGCACACGAGCAAAGATAAAGGGTCATTTATTGTCCCGGGAAACGCGAGTAAAACCGCGGGCAGAGCGCTAGTAATACCAATAAGCCGATATTCCCACCTAGACCCAGATCGAGGTCACGGCTAAATTGGCTGGCAACGCGTTGGTGACGTCCCCGGTGTTGCTAATGTCCATGGGCGGTGATCACTTAACATCAGGTGACCCGTCTGCTCGTTTGCCTGCTCAAAGCATAAAAAAGGCAACGGTAAACTAAAATGAATCTATCACCACAAACCTAAAAGATGTTGTTAATAAAATAAATGGTAACATAACGAGACAGTTACATTTCAATTCCGCTGGAATCTGGATACAGAATGCCAGTGAACCGCTGCGATAGAGAATTCAATTGGTCTCGTACCACCGCACTGTCCTCATTTATTAAAAATCTATTATATCTATTCTGTTTGGTTCTAAATTGTTGAGATACATGCACGGATCTGAGTATCCTACTAATCCGATTAATATTATAAATGTGAAAATTTGTGAAGATGTTTGGATGTTTGGTTTGTTCCTCAATCACGCCCCGATTTGGCTGTTTAGAATGGAGATAGCCTATAACCTGGATTAACACATAGGCTACGTTTTCTCCCGGAAAAATTCAAGGTAAGAAGTACCTAAAGTACCTTATATGTTATTCTACATCATGGTCTACCAGTGTATTAAATTTCATGAAAATAAAGTATTGGGATTCATTTAATAACTTTTAAATGGTGAGCATTTATTTAATATTTTTCGCACAAGCGCAAGGCAAGGCAAGAAAGGAAAGGGGATTTGTCGGGCAACTAGTCAACCGACTTGTCGTTGAAACATTAAACAAGTAGGCGGGCGCACTTGCCTAGGAATTGTCTTTAGTTTAATCAACAAATGAAATGAAACCACAAGTTATTTGTTAAGATATTGCATACTAAAATTATACTGGTGCTAATGATGTTAATTATTAAAATAATATATTTGCGTAAGGATAGTATTGGGTATCTTGGGATAAGGATATCTCATCTAGCTAACTGCCGTTTTCAATGAGCTATCTGTCGATTGATAATATCTAGATTAAGTAGTTCACCACTTGTAACAACAAATTGCGATATGGTGTTGTTAAGCTAATCGAAAATTGCCTACGAAGGAAATATACATAGGAACAAAGAAATACCCCTATAGAAGTTATAATATTATTAAAGTTATTCGTATTTCTAACCCGTATCTAACAGCTGTGCTAGACAATACTTTTATTTCAGTGCATGATTGTATTTTTAATTATTTCGACACTTGAAAGGAAAAATTGACTAAGCGACATTGATCTAACTTTACAGGAGAACAGTTTAAAGTAGGAGTTTTTAGAAAAAAATCATATTTTTTTGTAATCCTCCTACCGACGTTATTCTTACTGCTTTGGAATCCTTATTTTATCATCTATATTATGGCATGTACAACAACTTTTCTAAAAATTGAACTTTAAACTGCTCTCCTGTAAAGTTAGTTCAATGTCGCTTAGTCAATTTTTCCTTTTAAGCGTCGATTTATATCTAACAAAACGGTGTACATATTCTACATTTCCATTTTGCCAAACTGCAAGCCAGTATGCCGGCAATAGAGAGACTCAATCAGAGAAATCCAGTCTAGAATTTAGGGGTTGGAGAAGATTTAATTAAAGTCAATATTGTAAATTATTATTCGAACTTTGATGAATTTTATAATCATGTATTTGATTCATCAGACAGCTCAATACTGATTCTAGATGAAAAACTCCTCAGCGGTCAACAGAGCATTATAATTACTAGAGACACGTTCTGCGATCAATATACAACTGTAAGTGTGGAAGGGTTAAAAATAGTGATGTGTAGAATTCCGTAAGTAAATTTAAAAAGTATCTTTTTAATATTGTAAAGGATATTAAAATTTTACTACTCGATCCATTTATATGCGAGTACTTTGTGTTTTAGCATGCCTGAGATGCGAACTCGAAGTTTTTTTGTCTGCAGACACGTAGTTATACAATATTTTTGTTATAGAAAATATTAAGATTAAAGAATTCTTGATTACGAAAAGCAATGAAATTCTGATCTAGATAGTGCCTGCGTTATTAAAGTTTTATTACTCGGTCCATCGGGTCGACGTTTCATTTTGCAATTCCGATAGCTACAGGACAATGCCTTTTTGTGTGACCCATAGATTCAGAAGAAGTACTTACTACTCTGAGAATAGTAAAGACGACACAGGAATTAGGAACATAGACAAAAAGATAATAATGTTCCATTGAAGTATAATGTCTTAGAACAGACATCTCGAACAAAATGTGTGTCGCGCCCGGGAGTTCAAATTTCAAAATTGAGCCCCCGTTCTCCTTTCAAAATCAAACGAATCCATTGAAGATTGAAGTCATGTGGCGCCAATGCATTGGGACATACATGGTGTTCAAGGTGTCGGTTCTATGACATTATACTTCAATATAATGTTCCCATTTATTAAATTTATGTGTATCTATACAGATAATATATTAAAATTGTAACTGATCAAAGTTATCAATGTCTATATTATGGAGGGTGTTTGAGAAAAAATATTGCTAGGGACTACCTACCTAGTCATTATATAATCGATTTTTAGATATTTTCTGTTTGAAGATTTGTCTACAAGGTTATTTGCATGGAACCTTTGTCTGTGATCCGTGCTTATTTGTAAACTTGACCAAGGTATTCCAAGGTATTACCGATTGAATTTTAACTCGATTTCTGTGCATCTAATAAAAAACCCATAAGATCACGTAAAACGCAGTGTTTTTTAAGTACTCTGTGTACATTGAACTATTATTACTATTATAGAACCGACACCGTGAACATGATGTATGTCCCAATGAATTGGCGCCGATCGGCTTCAATTTTCAATGGATTCGTTCGATTTTGAAAGGAAAACGGGCGCTCAATTTTGAAAATAGAACCTCCCGGCGTGACACGCATTTTGTTCTAGATGTCTGTTATATGACATTATACTTCAATATCTGTGTAGAAGATAATACTCGTATTTGCGTATCTCTGACGTCTCTCCTCTATGATATTACAGAACATTTTTTAACGGACAGAAAATGGTCTTTGGTCTACGAGAGTTAGGTGGTTCGTTAAAATTACAATTCACGGAACGTCACACCAATTTACAAAGAGAAAGGATTATTCAAAGTTAAGAAATGCATGTTGCTTTACATGGTACAGTTAAACAGTACCATTACTTAACGTACTACCATTTAACCAGTTGTTTTTCCTAGTAGGTACTTGCCCACATGCTCATCCTGTAAAAATAACACCAACGTTGTCGTTTTGAATAATTCCAGACTAATGTATTTTATAAAATAAATGTAGTTTTAGCCTTTCATATATTTTCTAAATGCTGTCGTGAATAAATTACGAGACCTTGTTATAATTTTCAAAAAAAAGGGGGCAAGGGAGTGGTGCAGAAGGGCAAAGCCTCCCGCCACGAAAAGGTACGCAACTCAAGTCTAAAGTACGTTAGTATATGTATTAGACCAGTGCCGATACCTTTGAAAACGGTAAAAAAATGAAAAAAATAATAGTAGGATGAAACCTATTGCAAAAGGAAGAGAATATAATAAAAATGAAATGAAATATAATTTACGGGCGATCTGAGGTCAGGAAGTGGGGGAGGGGGGGTTTAAGGGTAAAAAACGGTTTATCTCCACTTCCAGCAAAACTACAAGTCTTATGGAAAATAGTTAAATGACAAAGTTGTAGGTAATAAAAAGATCTACAACTTTTGTATTTACACTTTTTTACATAACCTCAAATTCAAATAACCAAGTTTTTGGTTTTTTATTTTTATCTTTTACAAAAATATTTCTTTTTTCACGAAATTTGGTAAAAACTTACCTTTCTATGACCCAAATATACTGTTATTTTTTTGATTTAAAATATTTATTTTTTCACCTTATTTTGACTTAATATCGAAAAAGCACCCTTAATTTGAATCGAAATTTCACCCGTCAAAATATCTGTTAATTTTTTAAAAAGTCGGTAGGCTTTTTGTTTGTTGAAATCTCTACTTTCTGATGGTATACAATAAAAAAAATATACACTACCATGTTAAATGTTCTCAGAAAATGCAATGAAATGACAACTATTTTTGCATGTTCAATTTAAATAAAATATTTTGAAAATTATTTACATTGATTTATTACTCATTAAACTCATTTACACTTTACGGTATGAAAGGGAGACAATTCAACGAAAAAAAATGAAGGAATCGATTATTATAGAAGTAAGATTCAATGTAAATCGACTTGGTCCAGATACGACCAGTTATTTTGCAAGTCTGATGTTCGGGCAACGGAAGGTCAATGTTTTTTGATATGACATACATTTGTTTTTGTAAATAGTTTCGGAGAAATTTCGATTACTGATTTAATTCTATTGTTTTTTATTAACTGATTAGGAAACCCGTTAAACCGCGTTATTGTGCTTGTAATTAATGCCATTTAAATTGTATATTAGGGATGCGCCGTATTTTCGGTTCAATATTCATATTCGGCATATTCGGCGTATTTTTTGTGTTTGATATTCGGCCGAAAGTTCGATTAATTGGCCGAATAATTTCGTTCCGAAATAAGTTCGATGAATTGGCTAAATATTGAAATACTTAGTAGTTATAGTTATTTTAATTAATATATTATGTACACTGGATTTGGCTCGTGACTTCGTAGGTACGTGCGTGGATTATTGAAATTCCTATTATTTTAATATTTGCTTATAAGCGACGTATCAAGATGCACCAATTTTTAAGTGACCTCCAGCAATGGCAGCAATACAATTAAATCTACTGCAAAAGAATTTTATCCAATAGATTTTACGTGACACAAAAATACGCACAGACAGACCAGACTCCTGTAAATACCCTTTAAAGGAGACGGTATGTAGGATTGAAAGGACTAACCGACTAACGTCATAATTCGAACATACCTATTCAACAGTAAAGGTCGTAGCTGACTTATACGACACCGCTCCCATCCAACCGAAGTATGAGAATTCAAATATAAACTTAAAATCGTGCTCTGTAGGTGCACTTTACAGTAACAACAAAAATTAGCAGCCCGCGCACGGGAAGCAAGCTAACCGCAACCTTGCCACTCAATAGTTGTACCTACAGAGCACGATTTTAAGTTTATATTTGAATTCTCATACTTCGGTTGGATCGGAGCGGTGTCGTATAAGTCAGCTACGACCTTAAGCGTGGGCAACAGGAGGTCAATGTCTTTCTTTACTCGTTTGACATACAATCCCGTTCACATGACGTAGAGTAGTGCTATAGGAACGTTTGGGCCCGAACACAGAGTACCTAAATACTGGCCCAAATGCGCGGGATCGAACGGTGCATCGGCTCCCGACATTCTTTTTTTAATCCAGTTTTTTTTTGCAGCAACACTAGGGCAATATTTTCTGCCAGTTGGTCAATAACGTTTGAATCGATTAAATGTGTGATTGTGTTATTATCGGATTATTACTTTTTTATCGTTTTTAATCGTTCATGCTCCAGTACTGTGGAGCATCGGGGTAACCAGTAGGTAGTCCTTGTAGTGGCGGATTAAAAAACGACGTGTATAAGGGTATTGGTGACACCTATATAAATAAACGATGTTGATTTGATTTGATTCGGACAGTACCTAATAAGTTGACACTTAGGTAAACAATATTGTATTTAACGATTAGGGGAGCAGGGGGCAGGTTGTTACAATTTTTAGATAATTGTCAATACAACAAAAGCTATTAAATAATTTATACATTTAATTGCATTTATCGTTAGTATGTCTATTCAGCTATTAAAATCTGATTGAAAAGTTATTAAAATTTATGTATTTTTTTCACAATGGACAATTTAACCAAAAAAGTCGATTGCAACAACTTACCCCCCCTTCGGGGCTAGTTGTTGCATCTTCGGGGCATGATGTTACGGTAGATAAATAAACAAAATCATCAATGATAAATCATTTTTTAATGTTTCAAAACGCTATACGCAAAAGAGAACACTTTAAACAGTCGTTTAACATTTAAGAGTAATTATAATATCTATATTGTATTTTTAAAGATTTTTTTTGTAGAAAAATAACATAACACTCATAACTTTCTCAACGACGCGACGTGAAAATTTACTTTTAGCTTAGTAGGCTATTCAGTGGAAGGCTTGACATGTCGAATGAAATGTTCCATCAATTTTAAAAATTGTACTTCCGTCATCCATCCCGAAGAATTGTCCGCTCCAATCGCATCTGATGGTCCAGCACGAAGAAAAAGATCCGTATATCTTATTCTGGGAAACAAGAACATCGGCGGAACTGAATGGATTTCCAGCAGCATTTATAGCCATGCAAGTGTTATAAGTGTTCCTCCTTCGGTAGATGTGATCGCACCGATCTGTTTTTGACCACGGGCAGCAACTATTTTTTAGGCATCTGTACCGTCGCGCCGTGACACTTGTTTCGTCAATGTTCTATATGCGTGAAGCAGTGAATTTATATTTTTAGAGTAAGCCTTGCAGTTTGTCAAAAAAAATCTTGAAAGATGTAAGTTGTTACATGTAACAACTTACCCCAAAAAATTGTAACTACCTGCCCCATGGCACGTTTTTTAATATAAATTGAAGTCACCAATAATGGATATAGACAGTAGAAAAAAACGATATTGCAAATTAAAGGTAGATATATTATGAACGTTCAAGGTTAAAAATTTTGAGAATATAAAAAATATAGACATCAGGAATCAAAAATTTCGTAAAGGATTTTTTTACGTACTTGGTCGAAATCGAGACGCATGCACACAACCTAGCAGCTTGGCCCTTGGCGGGTCACTGATCATTTTTATGTAATGCACGATGTTATAAGAAAACAAATGAGTCCAATTACGTCCACCAAATAGTTTAAAATCCCGGTAAAAAATGCGTGTAACTTCTTACCTCTGTAACAACTAGCCCCCCGCTCCCCTAATTGCGCCATAAGTGGGACATTAATAAGTTAATTATAAAATAATAAATAAATGGGAGGTTTTATGAGAAATACATTATTTTTCAATAATTTTCAAATATGTACTTTGGCCCATTTTTGACCGTAGACCTAAAAACCCACTGTAAATAATACTAGACTAGACAGTTAGTCTCTTGTAAAATAAAAACTTATAGATAAATAGGTACTAATTAATTAAAGAAAATAGGTAGTTAGTAAGATTTTAAATAAATATAGGAACCAGATATTTTAGGACAGCGAAAATATTTCAACTCATTTCTACTGTGAAATAAACGCGGAAACCAAAGCTTTTAGTATTGTTTGTTTCACCTGCATTTTTGCTAACAAATTACTGTTCTAGCGTGGAAATATTGATCTAAGAGCTCCACTGACCGTAATCTCTTCATACACCTACTGGTAGTATGTTTATGTCACGTCACACGCTTCGCTTCGTCTGAGAGCAAGGTTTCGTTTCAAGTCAGTCTTCAAGCATACTATATTCATTCATTCGCGTCCGATGAAGGCTTAAAGGTCGTAGGACCAAAGCCATTTCAGGCAGTGTTTAGTGGGTATTATCCTCGGATCGAGTCACACATAACCAGCACAGACCAGCTGTGCTGGTATGCGTAAATGCATTCATTGCCTCCCTTCCATGAGAGGAAACAAAAAAATTCATTCATTTATTCATTAATTACGAGTATAATATATGTAATTTCATGGGATTTTTTTATCGACTGGCTAGCTACAACCCTATAAAATCGACAGGAAATTATTTTTTACGTGTTTCAGTCATAGTTTCAAAATATATTTTTTAACGAGCCATGTGGCGTAAGGGTTACCACGGCCGCGGCGCCGTGCGAAGAGTCTCAGATTCGATTCCCAGTGAGGCTGTTATACTGTATTTTTGTAATTCATGTTTCTAAAAATTGTTGGTGTACAATGAAGAGGATTTGTATTGTATTGTATGTAACTCTATGCACAAATAATAACATACATCACAGACAACCAAACAACCAAAACAAAACCTAAAACTACTTCAGTCGGCAATTTTTCTTAGCAAGTAAATAGCAAATGAACATCTTAAAGACCCGAAAAATTTAAATAAAATAAATAAATAATTTATGAAGTCGTTAAAATATTTTACAATAAATATTATATTTCATGATTATTTTTAAATATTATATTTCATGATGATTAAAATTAAAGACCTTTATAAATATGAAAGTCGTGCAAATTGTTTATCGTATTATAAAAGTATTAACGCTAACAAAGTTAAGTAAATTGCCAAATTATTTTTACTGCTGATAATGTACAGACTATTTTTATTCTGTTAAATCATAAATTAAATGAATGTCAAAATATTTGAATACTCTTAATTTTATTATTATGTAAATAACCAAATCAATATTATTAAAAAGTATTGGATGAAGTATTAAAAATTGTTCATAGGTTGTTCACTTTATGAATGGTATTATATGTATAAGGTAATAAGTAATATTATTATACCTAATTATTCATGTTCGCGTATAAAATAATTATAGTAGAAAGTTAGTAAAACAAATATTTATTATTTTCTACTAAATGATCGAAGTGATCGAAGTGCCGTATGAATAAAAAAGGCAATATAAAACATAATTTATGAATGAGTGTTTATGAATAAGTGGGAGTGCCGAAGGTGAGGGGATGCGGCCCGGCGGGGTGCGGGGGGATGGGGGGGGGTACGCGCGGAATAATCGATACCCCATAGAAGCATAGTAGGGTGGACATACAAGCTGGGTTATGGCTTTTTTGCGCAAACTAAGAAGGATAACTGTTTTTATTATTTACTTAGAAAGTTTCCGGTGAATATTGACAAAGAGTAAATATTGTAAGTATCGATAAATAAAAAAATAATGTTCTTTATATTATAGTTAGTCATAAAGTAGTCAGTTTATGGGTTAATTTGCTAATAAAATTAATACGATTGTAATAAAATATTTTTAGACTTATTTATTTTCAGAGGTTAGGAACCATTTAGGAATGTAGGTCTTAATTATGTTAAAATTATTATAGAAAGAACAGCATAAATTTATACAGTTTTAGGAACTAATATTAGTATTTTATTACAAATCAAGTTCGTAAAAATTAATGATATTCAGGACAGAAGTTAGCGAACTGAAATAAAGCCAGATAACATCTCAGACAGACAATGATTGCTAAACTGGTTTCATTGAAAGATCTACAAGCATCTTTTGTATTTTTTACACTTCTTCATTACTTTCTGTTCTTTTTCTCCATCTCATTTTTAATAATGGATGGATTTTTGGATTTAAATAATAAAATAAATAAATAATCACTAAGTTTTGTTAGGTTTACAAGTATTAATTTTTTTGCATAGGTATTTTAGGTACTATAATAATTTAACTTACAATCAAACAAATTGGATGCTAAAAGATAATAAAGAATGAATTTAATATACCTTAATATAACCCAAGTAAAGTGGTTTTATACCTTTTTTTAAGCACATTTTATTGAGATTTAATATTTAAACAAAAATAAAATAGGTATTTTTAACAACAGTTAGGTAAGTAAATAATTTTTAATTAAAAATATCTGTATAATAAAAATAAAATTATTACTTCACATTTAAGTCTAAAAAAATGCCAAGAAAATTCTTCCAAACAAATGCCAGTCGGTATAACGAAGATAGGAATATTTTAGTTTATTTTATATGTATATCGACGCTTGAAAGGAAAAATTGACTAAGCGACATTGAGATAACTTTACAGGAGAGCAGTTTAAAGTTGGAATTTTTAGAAAAAAATCATATATTTTTTATAATCCTCCTACCGACGTTATTCTTACTGTTTTGGAATTCTTACTTTATCGTCTATATTGTGACATATACAACAACTTTTCTAAAAATTGAACTTTAAATACTCTCCTGTAAAATTAGCTCAATGTCGCTTAGTCAATTCTTCCTTTCAAGCGTCGATTTATCTATTTCTAACAAAACGGTGTACATGTTCTACATTTCAAATATTTCAAACTGCAAGCCAGTATGTTGGCAATAGAGAGACTCAAATGCAGAGACGTCTTGTCTAGAATTTATGTGTTGGAGCAGATTAAATTAAAGTCAATATTGTAAATTATGTGTATAAATCGAACGATAGTATTATCGTACGTTATTTGTGTCCATTTCCCCTTTGTTAATGATACTGTTACTGATAGTGAGTATAAGATAACTATAAGATCAGTGAGTGAAGTCCCCCATCGCGATGCGCTATGCTGCGATGCCGGGTGCATTCCGGGTTCACTGAACCTCGTTTGACATCCAGCGTCGCGGTATTGTTACATCCTAAATGAGAACGCCTTGTGACTATTTTTCTTAATTAAATGCTTGGGATAAGTATCTACCTAATACCTGCTAACTGCTTGAACAGAATGGTAGCATTAGAATAGTGAAAACACTAGAAAAGATGCAATCTACGACCAGTAGAGGCGTTGCCGTTGGTAGGGCGCGGTTGGGCGACCGCCCAGGGCGCTAGGTTTGAAGGGGCACTGCAGGTAGTTATAACGGAACCCTTATGGTTTCGTCATGTCTGTCCATCATGCCCATCCGCACCATAGCGAGATCCTTAATGCTGGAAAGCTGTGACTTTGCATGGATTTACAATTATGTATTATTTTTAGATAGGGGCGCCGTAGAAATCTCGCCCAGGGCGCTGGTAGTATTAAAGCCGGCACTGTCTACGACAATCTACAGCTGGTTCTATAATCGATTAAAGAATATGTTTTAGGAATGACAATTTAATAATCGGACGTCCCGTTGACTTTATCCGATTATGCTAGGATAGAATAGATAGGATGTTATTTATTTTTGATCTACTATTATTAACTACTTATTTAATTTTGGTCTACTATTTACTTTTACTTAATTAAATCATAAGCTTCTACGTACCTGTTTGTAAACAACTAAAAAAATTATAATGAAAATAAATAAACAATTTTTAATTTTTTTACAGCTTTTTTCCTGTCCTATTTTTATAGTTATGTATATATCGGTGAGGCCATGAATCTCCAGTGAAGGTCCAGGGACGGACCTCTTTATTCTACAGCGCTTGTCTGATGCAGAGACTGGCATATAAGAAATGTCATGTCATATTTAGATTAGGGAATTGTCAATAATGTAGGACAGATTATTATTGATCACGTAGTGTTGAAGTACTTTGGAATATTGATGTGAATGTTAGGAGAACTGGAAATATATCATGGTGCAAAGTAAAAGGAATATCATTTCATAACCAATACCATAGAATACCTCCTTCTGCTTTATATATAATTATTATTAAGATGATAACAACAAAATGTAGTCGAAAGTTGTATAATTTTATATTTTAGATGACATCCAATAAAAACTTTTTTTCTCTTTGTGATGTGCCTACGTGACTGCAGTAACAAGTCGGACATCTGTGATCAACCTCAAATAGAATTTGTGCTCTATTTGAATATTGTTCCTTATTTATAAGTGTCCCTGGATCCAATTTACCTTAAATCAAAAGAAAACAGTGTGAGTGGCTTCCGATGAATTAGTCACAAAAATTGTTAAATCAAATAAAATTCCGCTCTTTTGGGGCAATTTTTAGTTTAATATAACTTTTATCGAACAGTTTCTGTAATATTTTTCCAAATATTTATCTCTTAGATCAAATAGGTAAATTTTATACTTTTTTGTATGACCTATTTAGCACTTTTGAATTTCTGTTGATTTTTTTATAATTAGCCTAAGATTTTTTTTATTTCTTCAACTGAGTTTAATGAAACTGTTGGTTGTTTTAATTCAAATTCTAAACTTATAATTAAATACAGACCTTTTAAGACACAAAGCCAATGTAAAGTAAACAATAGGAGATTGAACTTTTGAGGGGTTGGTAACAATTTGAATAATTTGCTTTTTCAATTAAATTATGCAATGTTTAAAGGTTGAGCTTCCTGAATGTAGAGCTTTTTACGAATTGATTTATAAACTAAGATGTTGTACATCGAAAATATAATAATTAAAAAAATATTAGGGGTATTTATTATATGTAATAATATCTTAATAGATCCCATTAAATTTTTGTCCAGTGTTTCTGTTTGTATGCGTTTGTTCCGCTAATCTCAGAAACCACTTAACCGACTCGGATGTGGTTTTCACCGATGTAGTGCTATACCTAAGCTTGGGTAACTATTAAGTATTTATTTTATATCAAAGTTACCGAGGGCTTTCCATGTAAATTGTACAAGGTACGTATCCCTAAGCGAACCAAGGGCAATTACTAGTTTTGTAAATAAAACTAGAGAGAAATTTACGAAGACGTGAGCCAGTGTTTTCTACGAGATTTAGTAGGGGAAAGAGGAGTAAAGCCAGACATTATTACGTCACAAAGTCACAATTTCTAAATTATGTCGGTAGAGATCGTCTCATTTAAAAATTAACGCCCCACAACTCAACATTATTGATACAACGTGTAAGTGGAAATACATATTTGTTTTAATTTATATAATTTAATACAGAATTTAAATGAAGATAATTATTTCAGTAAGATATTCCCTAAATTAGACGGTTTCTAATAGCATTTAAACAATTGCATTTTTCCTAAAGATATCAATAATGTTTTTTTCTGAGCAAAGAAATCAAAGGCAAAACTTCAGTGACTTTCTACGGTACTACTTTTATTTAAAACTTTATAATTAAACATAGCAAGCATAGTATTAATGCGAAAGTAGCATGAAGATATATAATACTTAGTTATTACTTAATACTTAGTTACAGATAGTTATTACTTTATGTCGTAATAGTGGTAGAAAATAATATTTAAAATATCGATTACATTAAATAATTACTTACAGATTATGGCGATTATGTGCGAAGACGTTCAATTAAGTACTCCGACATTCAAAAACAGCAAAATGAATCTTCAAGCATAATATAATATTATAATTAAAAATCTTCCTGCTACACGAGTCCTTGGTATATTTCGTTTAGCTCGGGAAGTCTTTACACTCTTTCGGACTTGTCGTTGATCAGTTTAATTCGCCATAACACACATGAAGATTATGACACCCTTTAGAGAGATTTTCACCTATTACTAGTTGAGATTGAAACTAAGTATCAGTCTAACTACTTCCTAAATCAATAGAAGACATCTGACTGTGTGAAATATGCTTTTATTACATCAATCAAAGGATTAAACGCTAAGCGAAATCAAGTTGGCTTGATTTGAGCTTGATCTGGGTTTGTTTTTTCTTTTTAATTTATTTTACGCAGTCGGGTTTTTTATTTTTTTTATTATTAATTTCATTTGATATTTATATCGAATAATGATCCTAGCAGTGATGGTACTAATGCTACGTGGAAAAGCGTGAAACTACTTTGCTAGGACATGTGTCGTTTGATTGCGGTGTTACATGTAGAGTACTGCTGCTAAAATATGTTTTTTTTTGTTATCTTTAAGTGAAAAGCGTATAGTATAAGCAGGCTTTTCCTAAATTAGTTCAGATTACTCTATGACTACATAGTCATTTACCATCAGATAAGAGTGTAAATTGTAATCAACCATTTAATTACTTACAGTTTTATACAATTTTATCTATACTAATATTATAAAGAGGGAAGATTTGATTGTTTGTTTGCATTGAATAGGCTCCGAAACTACCGAACCGATTTGAAAAATTCTTTCACTGTTGGGAAGCTACACTATCCCCGGATGACATAGGCTATATATTGTATTTTTTTACTATTTTTGCCGAAGAGAAGCGAGGGCGATTTCCTAGTTTGTATTTAAAATTATTTATATTGTTCGGTCAGTTTCCTGCGATCACAGGTAGCCAGGTATGGAGAGTCCCACTCTACAGCAGCCGCGATGTAGGTCAACGAAGCTCGATGCGGGATCCTGCACAGGCACACTGCACAGATAAATAATATAGCTTAGATCAGAATATAGAAGATAGGATTAATGTGCTTTCGGCTTATAAAGTTATGTAATCTATGGTACATATGGTATTAATGTTTGTAATTATATGTTATACTCAGACATAGAAGTATTATTACTAGCGTATAGAACAGATACCGCAACACCATGTATGTCCCAATGCATTGGCGACACGTGGCTTCAATCTTCAATGGATTCGTTCGATTTTGAAAGGAGAACCGGGGCTCAATTTTGAAAATCGAACCGCCCGGGCGGGACACACATTTTGTTCGTTGTCTGTTCTGACTACTACTTACTTAATATACTTCAATGTACCCAGAGGGTATTTTAAGTAACTGCCAAGTGCTAACACATCCACTAACACATTGTTAATGATACAATGTACATATCATGTTATAAATAACTTAGATATATTGTACAATGTTATATCAGCCTTAGCGTGTTTCGATAATTATAATTTCTTATTTATTCGTGGTCCAACAGCTTTTAGTACAATACAGCAATTGTAATTGTGATTGTAATTGTATTTAAGCTGAATTATTTATGAGAATTATGAAAGAAGCTTAGGAACGTGGCGTTAGTTCTTTTATAATTTTTTGCGTTTTAAGTAAGTATTTATACTTGATGTAATAAAGCTAAAGAGATTTATATGTTTCTTTGAACGCGCTAATCTCTTGAACTGGCAGACGAATTTGAAAAAAATTTTTGTGTATGATGACCATAAAGGTTATAAGGCATAAAGAAATTGCTCCAGAGCAGAGAGTCGGAAGCGAAGCGATGGCAAGTAACTTGTCATAATTAAATAAATGTAAGCAACATTTTCATAAGGACTATTTTGTGTATGAAGGCTATAAAGGTTATAAGGCATAAAGAAATTGCTTCAAAGCTACGAGTTGTCGGAAGCGAAGCGATGGCAAGTAACTAGTCATAATTTTTACAGCAACATTTTCATAAGCACTACTGTAGATGGCGCTGTAAGCAGATCATTTAATGCTCAGTTTCAATAATCTACCAACAGTTAAACTCTGGTAGTTACCTGAAATGAACAAGAAAGTTTGATCTATCTGTAACTGCCGTCTCAGATTGTTCTCTGTAATATTAATACACTGGATAATCAACATGTGCTCTACAATTATATGACATGACGTTAATGTGATCATTCGATAATAGTACGATGTTTTGGAATCCCGGAGGAATACATTTATTATCGATCGACTAATAAAATTATTATGATGCTTATTTATTCTCGAACTTACTTATTCTTAGTTCTCTCTCACATTTATATTAACGAATAGTCTGGTCTTGCCGGTAGTAGTATTATTAAACCTTACCCATAACATTTCTAACATTCAATAAATTTCATCAAAAATGCCTTTGTCCCTTGTAAGACGGTAACAATAATTTCGAACAAGGTTTTATCCTCACACGCAACAATGACCCATTAGATGCGTCGACACAGAAGTTCATATTATGTGTCTAAAAACAAAATAAAACCCTGTAAACGGATACGAGGCGAGTGGAGAATGAAGAATGCACGCCGATACTGATGTGACTCATCTCATCCCATCATTGGCCACCACGAAGCTTGCTCACCAGGTAAAAAAGGACTTCTTGCCATGCAAATCTAACCTCTACCCTATTAGAATAAAGTTCAGCACTTGTATAATTATGTACTGGTAATTAAGTTTGGACGCGGGATGATTGCGGTTGCAAAGCACAGTATTAGGCCATGCTACACGATTTTAACTCCTAAACTGCTGGTATAAGAGCTATTGTAAGCTCGCGTTGATCATTTACGTGTTAAAATTGTGTTTTGTAACAGTTTAGACTACATTCCGTCGTGATTGCAACCGTTGCTCTATTGTTTAGTGATTTTTGAACGTTGTTATATCGTTTGGCTGGAATAGGGTCTCTCGTAATATCGCAAGGTTGTTATTTCGACCTTGTGCTAATATGAAGACTGGTTAAATATGACCTTACAGAGGGCTAACTAAACTTGCTTTGTTTTGTACTGATAGTATTGAAAGGAAAATATATTTTAAGTTTTATATTAAAAAATAATGTGGTTAACTGTTTCATTTAGATAAAAATTGTTTTGTATGTACTTACTACGTAAATAGGTACACCATTGAAGTATAATGTCATAGAACAGACATCTCAAACAAAATGTGTGTCCCGCCCGGGAGGTTCCATTTTCAAAATTGAGCCCCGGTTTCCTTTCAAAATCGAACGAATCCATTGAAGATTGCAGCCACGTGGCGCCAATGCATTGGGACATACATGGTGTTCGCGATGTCGGTTCTATACGCTAGTAATAATACTTCAATGAGGTATACACATTAACTAACACATCACACACAAACAACGTTACGTTTAAGTGAAATAAATATTTAACCCGGTCAATAATGAAAACCGCGACCCTTTGAGCTAAATTATAGGGTCATCCATACCTACTGATATAACGTGATTTCAATTACTAATTTAGAAACTAAAGTAATGAATAAAATGGCATGAGTTACAACATTTAGATAATAATCTACAATTTACAATTCGAAAAGTATCGGAACAAAAATCAGTAAGTAAGATTCCCGAATTATTTCAGTATTTCAGTCACGGAATCTTATTTATTGCATCGAGCGCCAATAGCGAAAGGAATTGAACATAAAGAAAATAGAAGTACCTAATATTGACGATTTTTTTATCAATACTATAATTGACAGAATGTTAGTAACAGTTTGATGGTAGGCACTTCCATGTAAGTGCCATTGAGAGTACGCCCATGATTCCACCCATTGTAGGTACGTAATTCTTTATAATAATATGAATTTCTAATAGAAGTGAATTATGTCATGAAAATAATATAAATATGTCACTGTGGAAGTCTGAAATGCCACCAATCTTAAGATTCTTCGGATTGGTCTTAACATTCAAGTTTTCTGGTGAAGGTTTGTTTCTAGTTCTTATGATGATTTTGGTCATTCCCCGGCGAATGTTAAAACCATCACCAAAAGAGGGCTTGATTAATCTCCGTAATTAAAAAGACTAACATGATAGGTTAGATTAGCGAGGGCAGAAGGTTAAGGAGAACAAGAGGGGGAGAAATTGCCAACTGAGTAACAGAAAATTCACTTCCCATTTTTTCATTTAATCTAACCTAACTATAAATGGACTCCACCAATCTGCATTACAGCAACGTAGTGGAGTATTCTATAGGCCTCCTCAAGGGGAGACACCAGTTACTTACTGGTGGGGTATTAATGGCTTGAAGTAATTTTTTTTTTTTTTTTATAGCCTGAAGGGCAGACGAAAAAGCAGACGGGCCACCTGATGGTAAGTGGTTACCGTCGCCTATGGACATGAGCAATACCAGAGGAATCGCCTATGCAACGCCGGCCCTGAAGGAGAACTCTTTTTACACCTTTTTTGAAGAGCCCCATGTCATAGCGCTCCGGGAATACCTCGGAAGGAAGCTCATTCCACAGTTTGCACGTACCTACGTGGCAAAAAAAATAATAACCATAAATGGACTGTTTATTTCTCGTGGCAGAATAGGGGGGAACAGGCTTGTAAGTTTTGGTGTCGTTGGCATTTAAAGGCCGTTTAAGAAAGCGATAATCTTGTAGTGGACACGTGGACAGCAAACCGTGTAAGTATATTGTTCAGGCAACCGTAGCTTGGTAGTCGTGGGACGTCCGTGTGGGAGGCTAGAACTGCCTACACAACGGCCTAGCATTTCGCTCGGAAAAGGTTACAGGAGTAACATTTTATAATGGAAATTTAATTAAATTTATTAATTGAAGTTTTTCTACTGTGTCTGTAATGTGAATAACCTGTTTGAATATTTATAACGGAGAAGTTTCATGATGTTGTTAATACTATACTTAACATAATGGAATTACAAAACATAGATCTAAACATTCAAAACTCATGTGTCCCATTTTTTTAAATTCATCTAAAGACGACTGAGATCCGGCCTAATCACACAGAAGACACAATTAAGTTGTGACGTATAGATAGATTTTACTCTCACGTTGTAGTGTTTACATAGATAGTTACTTAGATCCGTTGATAGTGAGCTGTGAGTCCCATCTCGTACGCCCCTTCGCTAAGATAATCGTAAACAGCTTTTGAACGCGTCCCCTGCGAAGTGCAGCGTGGTCGTTGACCTTCTGTCATCCACCTTGTATAGGTTCGGGAACTTTAGGATATTTTTTCTGCATTATTTATTTTATTTATAATAGTTGCAGTTTATTTAAAATCAAATCAAATCATTTCAAAGTAATTTATTCATGTAGTCATCACTGATACAAATATGCATGTATGTTTTAATCTACCACCATTTCGAAAGGTGCTTTGTCATGGAGAAGCAATGCCGTATTTAGACACGTGAATAGTTAACGAAAGGGCAAACGAGCCTGATGGCAAATTGTCGTCGTCGCCCATACTATACAATCAGAGGATGCTAGGCGGTTGTGATCACTTGCCTCAGGTTGGTCCTCTGGCTATCATTTTACTGCACAAGAAGTCCTCAAGAATCTCGTTAATATCTAAACCTTTGAACTATCGTAAGGCTTTTGGCTTCAGAGCCAGTTCTTTCTTTTTTTTTCTTCTCGCTTTCTTAGCCGACAACACATCAGTGATGCCTTTGGTGTGGCTGATGTCTATAGGTGACGATAGCCACTTACCATCAGGTAGATTAGATAAAAGAAATTTCAGTATTAATACAACAAATCTTTGATTCTTAGAGGTAATAAAAGCAACGGGGATTTTTAGAGCTGTAGTAACCTAATCTGAAATTGGACACCGTCCGTGACAGCTGGCAGAGTACAGTCCTTCCTGCCTTCCTTGCCTTAGTGCCTTCTGTTTGGTTGCCATGCAACGGGTGTGTGAGTGCCACTAAACGAGTTGGCCAACCACTGACCAACAGATCAGTGATTGGCCATCTTATTGGTTTGTTCCACCATGCAAAAGTGTCTCAACTCTGAAGCCTAATGCAGCAGTTATGACAATAGTTATGAAAGAATAATATTTAAATAAAAATAATAATTATAATCTGGCGTACCTACGTGATTGGACAGTTATAATACTGAGTACGAGTATCATTGTAATCATTTCGTGTCTAATACCACCTACCTGATATAAGGTGGAATTGATAAAGTGACACTGATCGAGTAGTGTCACTGTTAAAGTGAACGAACGGTATTCGAATCCCGATATCGCTTACCTATTCATTAAGATGCTGTGGGAAAAATCGAACAACTTCACTACCTGTACATCAAACACACCTACATAATTATGTATTGTTGTAAGTTACTGTTACAACTTGTAACAGTAATTGACCGATATATGAATATGGAAAATAAATTAAAACGAATAATTCACTATCCCATTAAAACTCGTTTTATGAGTAGCACAACTATACGTGATAACAAAATGTTTAGTCAGTATCAAAATTCTTGTGAGTCTCTTCTCTTACAATGGTATATAAATAATATGTAGCAATTTAAAACTTGGTACAAACTATCGAATACAAAATGCAAATCGATTTCGAATCGCAAATGTGGGATAAAACAACCGGTCTTTAAAATTCGGCGAAATTGGCGAGCGGTCGGTTAAGAAAAAATACGAATCAAACATAGAACTTTCCTCTTTTTGTGACGTTTTATTAATCTAAAATTATTTTAAGAACAGTAAACTATACCAACTGCACTATCAGACGAAGCAATTGTAATATTACTTTGTACCCCTTTTCACGACAATTTCGAAAACGGAGGAGTATGTTTGGCACTGTTAAAGTTTACATAGAGAAGAAGCGCAGAAAGCTAATATTGTTTTATATTATAATATGCATTAGAAGACACACGCATACTACCATAACCTTTTGACCCTTAAGCTAAGGTTACACTAGTTTACATGACTTTTGTTCATGAAATGGAATACATACGGTTAAGTTACTTTAGGTATCTACATCTCGGAAAAAATATTTTAAAAAATCCAGCACGTCAGTTTTTTGAAATATTTACTAACAAGATTTTTACAAAAACTACATTTAAATAAACAACAGAAAGTTAAAAATGGGTAATTTTTGCTCTTTTTTTATAAATATTTCCATCTGTATCTCTCACAACAGACCAACAATAGTCACCTAGCATATTTTGGTCCCAAAAACCTTGATAATTTTGCTCAAATGATTTAAAATCTTGGTGAAATCGCTCACCGTATTCATCACTCACACTACCAAGATTTTCTGGAAAAAATCTAGATGTGAATGTAAAAAATGAATTTTTATTGACATATTTACACCCATACGCTCATAATTTTGCAATAGATTTTCAACAATCTCTTTGTAATTATGACTTTTTTTATTGCCTAAAAAATTTTAACGACACTTTTGAAAGAGTTCCAGGCTGCTTTTTCTACCTCGGTTAAAAGGCTCTCGAATTTTGTATCGTCCAATATTCTCCTGATTTGAGGACCCACAAATATTTTTTCACTGTCACTATGCTCCATTTTATACTATCTTTATTTTTTGAGTTAAAACCAAAAGTTTTTGTTAAACAGTCACTTACGTGGTTAGTATAGTTGACTCTCTCCATATCATTGGTTTACCAAATTTCAGTGATCTATTTTTACCTGAATACCAGGAGCTAAAGACCAATTTGCAATTAGTGCAAACCCAATTTTTATCTTGATTTGACACCGAAAATCCAAAATAATGTAAATAGGCTTCTTGCAATGGTTTTGTTATATGGAAACCACGATTGTACTGAACAATTTTCCCACAAACGTAACAAAATCGATTTGGATGTAGTTTGCACACTTTAGATGACATTTTGATATAAAAATAAGATTTTTCAGTCACACAGTTGTTTACAAAATCGAACGATAAACGTATTTAAACGATTGCGGGTAGATAAAAACAAAGACCTCTATATCTCAGAATTGTGACGTGCTACGAAAAATAAAAAAATATTTTTTTAATTACCGTCCATAGCCTGCATAAATAGTATATGTTTCATTTAATGAACAAAAAAAGTTTTGTTTTTTGTAAACTAGTGTTATTAGTTAGGTTATTTAAGTAAAATACAGTATAATAAAATCTTTGTATATGATGGTAAGCCTAACTCCAGCTACGGTCTTTGAAAAAACAACCGTGATATATTTTAAAATGTCTGCCGTTAGTCAGGCACCCAGATAACAAGAGGGATCCATGCTTCATTGTTGCCTGCAACGCTTCGATTACCGACTTCGTTGTATGTCTATGGTTAGTATGACTATCACATTGACCACCTTGTTACAATCCATTTTCTACACCCAACGTAAAAGGGGCATACTATAAGTTAAATTGTGACTGTTTGTATTTCTTTATCCAGAGTTTGACTGACATCGTACCTCCCAACGGATGAAACGTATGAACGAATGATTTAATTTCTTTTGTTTGAAAGGTGATTATATCGAAAGGTGATTATAAAGCGATATCGTTCTTAGCTATGGTGGAAGAAAATCTGGCGGTCTATTATGAACTCTTAATTCCAGCCAAGTTCCAGTGTAAACGTCAAATTCGTGTTACGAAAGCGGGCACGTGACCACTTTTCAGCCAATCATACGTCGTTTAAAGCCCGAGAAATGAATTGCCTGGAACATGAATGGTTTTATAAAAGTTCATAATAGGCCCGCTGTTCAGCTGTTTGAAAATCATCAGCCCTTTACTAGTTGAAGGGATAACATCTACTGTCTGATCGCCATTGTTTAGGCTCGTATTCTCACGATTCCAGAGATGTATCAAGATATGTACTTAATCCTTATCATTGAATGCCTGGTGGTAGGTACAAGGGATGGTAGAGGACGGGTTCTTAAATTTGAAATTAGTCTTAAAAATCTCCTTGTAAATACTAGGAGGCCAACGATACTATTAACTTTAAAATCACAAAAAGTGAACTAGGTATCCGATAATAGGGATATTTCCACAAGGTTACCATTGCCTGCGCTCCAATTATCGGAAATCAGGTAAGGAAGAGCAAAAACGCTGCTAAAGGCGCGCCGATCCTGCGAATGATTGATTAATCCAACCCATTGAGTGCCGCTTCGATATATTACGTATGGTCCAATGATGTTTAAATAAATATAGATACGTTATGCCCTTACAAATCAACCGAAAAATCTGTTTCGATGTTCGCAAGACACGCTTTATTGCTTTATCGCACGTCTTTATCTCTCTCGCGTCAAAACTACATCGCTATCTCTTTCTTCACCTGAATAAGAGTTCCCAATTGGGAACTTTTTGAGTCACACAACGCGCGCCCTTATGACATATCTGTCTCTTTTTAATATATAATATCATTGGTATGGTCCCACAGACTGTTATCCTATTAATATTATAAATGTGAAAGTTTGTGAAGATGTTTGGATGTTTGGAAGTTTGTTCCTCAATCACGCCACAACTATTATACATAACCAATTTGGCTGTTTGGAATAGGAACTCTTCTGAATTAACACAAAGTTGAGGGTTCTCATTTGTAAAAAAATCGATCTCTATCGAGGGCGAAGCTGCGGGTAAAAGCTAGTGAGTAATAAATATAACAAATATTATATCGACACCCGCAACGCATAAGGTTGTAACTTGAAATCCGTCTTTTTCAGAATAAGCAAAAAAGTAAAAGTTAGGTATTTGAATGCATTTTACGAAAAAAGTATTGGGTTTGCTGAAAAATTAATATGTGCATCAATTCTATAGGGGTAAATATTATAGTTTGATACGTATATATCACAAAAAATACTGTTAGAAGCTGAGATAGCATTAGTTACAACCCAAGGTTTTGGATAACTTCAGCAGCGATAAGGTTGTATCTAGCTAGTTACAACCGTCTTAGTGATGAAAGGTAGCCTACTTATAATGGAAGTAAGTTATATTCTTGAATTTTAATATTAATTATAAAGCTTATATTATAAAATAAATTATCAACATCAAATAAGTTTAATTTCTCATTGTACCAATGACGACTTCGGCACCTGGCAACATAATTATACCTCCAGGACACAGGACCAATGGAAAGATAAAAGAGCAGGAATGAATAATTCGGGAACTTGTTCTATTACCGACAGGGTAAACCAAATGACCAAAGACCAACCAAGGATGCAAAGTGGTGTCGGGTTTCTCATCTACAAGCCCCTCGTCAACAATATTGTGCAAGTTGGGGCGTGTCAGCCAGGGAATCGCAGGTACCTAACACTAAAAATATTCAAAGTTATTTGTTGAAGGTTGTACAGGCATATGCGCCGACACCACGACGATGAGACTGAGGTTATGTGTTAGGACAATAGTAGATCCAGAGGTATCCTCTAAAGCTTATTTCACAGTTGTGATGGGGGACTGGCAAAATGGCGCCGAGATAAAAGTGGGTCCCTTCCCTTTGGAATTAGATGGCTGAATCGTCGAGGACACTTGTTGGATAACTTTTTAGAGAGGAAAGATCTGTTTATGATGAACTCCTTCTTCAGAAAGAAGCCTCAACGCAAGTGGACATGGATAAGTCCCGATGGTTCCACAAATAGTGAGATGGACTTCATTCTGGCAGACAAACGGCAGCTTAAAAACCAGAAGCCATAGCCGTCTTGTAAGAGGACCATTTAATATCGTCGTGAAGCTGGAACGGTTACGCCTTATGAAGTCTGCGCTTCGCCCAACACCTGTCACCCCAGTGGATGAGTTTAATACCAGCATTTTAACCACCGTCCACGAGGTAGGATCGAATTATTGAAAGATCCAGTGGTAAATCTCTTATTGTGTCAGCATAAACTCTCGGTCTTATTATTACAAAGTGCAGGCGATGCGATTTGTGAGAACAACACAAATCATGTAAAAAACACAATCGAGTGAAACCAGGGCTCCAAAGTATTCGCCAGGGATCTGTCTATTTAGCAAAGTCACCTTACGAGGTTGAAAACCAAGTCTAGCACCATGTTTTCTTCAGACGGTTCTATCTCCTCTCAAGCTCCAGCTCCCTGCGAGAAGAACAACAAACAAGCTAAACTGACCGAACACAGAAGATAGTGAAGATAGTGAATCCAACAACATCATTTAGCTGGTACGGGACTGCTGGTACGGGTAAATAACAGCTTTCTAGCACTAAAGGTCTCTGCGCTATGCTGCGAACGGACGGACGGACGGACGTACGAACATGACGAAACCACAAGGCTTCCGTTTTGACTATAAAACCCTAATAACCACAAATTTTAATTAAAACACGGAGCTCAGATGTAAATTTGTAGGACAAATACACACAAATCGTATAAACATTAGCCGGTCGCTCAGTACAGCTAAGCCGTGACAAAGCAGTATCTTAAGTTACGGTTCCGATACGTGTATTATGATGCCCGTCAAAAAGTTGTAAGAGATGTTACTTCCACGCTCAACAACGAACATAAGAGACGTAATTCGCTTTACGTCTAAAATATTGCTGGAACTTTTCTTCATATGGCAATTACTACCTTCTTCAACTGGCTATCTTCGAAACTACGAATGCTAGAGATATGTCGATACTACTGTCGTGTAGCTCTTTTCACGGACTATACGCCTGTGGTATAGACGAATAAGGTTGTAACTTGAGTTACAACCTTATGCGTTGCGGGTGTCGATATGATATATTCGGTCTAATCTGTACTACACTGATATCATATTGTTATTGTCATCTCCTCGAAGCGAAGGTATCTCGTGACATGTAACACGAAAAACAAAGAAAATACGTAATTACCTTACATGACATTTCGAAGTGAATTCTATCTACCGTCAAGAATCGATTTTCCTCGTACATTACAATGTACAACAAACAAATCTCCTATATCACGATGTGGTCTACTAAAATCCGCAATGCAGGCATGATAGTTTGTTGGCTCCTATGATTATCGAACCAAAACTATGGCATCATCGATGTCAAAAAATTACGAAAAACGAGGGCATAGAAACGTAATTTCTCTATTAAATGACCCCCGTAATATGATTAACCTGTGTCGCGGGTGACACGGACTACATAGACAACACAAACATCACTATAACACCCATGACTGGGAGAACAAAACATTTACCTGTCACATTTATGTGTTAAATATTTGGCAGATATTTATATCGGCCAGATATCGGCCGGGAATCAAACCCTTCGCTTCGCAGGTAGGGTCACTACCACTAGACTTCAGGGTCGTCAGTCATTCACAAAAAACATTTCTGTTTCATATTTATTCTGTGATTCAAACATAATGACGTAGCTAGCTCCGTATACATACAAACGGCGCATATCATAAAAGTGTAGGCAATTCATGTAATGCATGCATTCGTGCCTACAGAGTAGTCGTTTAGTAATGGACTAGGACAAATGAGTTTTTCAAAAGTCACACACACATGACACTAAGTGTGACATTAATTTATGAATCAGGGTTAGATAAATGTAAGCATCTTTTTGCTTGAATGCAGAACATTTTGTGTCAAACATTTCGTCTGGCCTAAATCCTTTTGCAATCATTGAAATAGTTACTTAAACTCCAATTTCTTTATGATAGCAACTGATGGTTGGATTTCATTCTATGTCTAATTGAAATTGAGATCGATTTGTATACTTAGGGTAAAGTAATAGAACTATTACTCTAGGCTAGACCCTCGAAATACCGCAAACGATTGAAAGGGATAGCCTCTAAGCTAGTTCGTCTGTGGCATTTAGTAACCTCGCACGGAGCTACGTTGACGGGGACTAAATGAATATTGTCTGACCTAAATATACTTAAGATATGCAGATGGAACTGGAATTTATAGCTTGTTGATATCATCATTATTGTTACACAAATATATTTGTGTATGATATTGTAGTGATGTGTATGAGATGTGTATATGTATGAGATGGTGTTGTAGTGTGTATGTGTGATTACACATACATTATATCTGACTTGAGTAGATAAGTATTATTCATTTGTATGTCAGAAATAATTAAATATCATACTAAGTCTCACAGTTTTTGGGTGACCGCTATAAAATAACTTGAGCTCGTCCACATTGACACATTGAATTACGGTTGAAATTCGACTGAAACACAGGACTCTACTAGTAATTCATTAATAATAATAATAAAATAATAAAATTTGTATAACACTAGCTTCTACCCGCGATTAGTCCTTAGAGGAATGAAGAATGTGATTAATAAAAAAATACATGCAAAAATTCTATGCTAGCATATATAAACCTGTAAATAAAATTACCACACTTTATTATATCACTTATCTTGAGGGAACAGATCCATCACCGATATAAAATCACCCTATCCTTCAATGCAGGATATTAAATATCTGCGAGCCAAACAACTAAATCCGTTTAGCAGTTTAAGTGTTAGTGAATAAGAAAAATAATATCATTTTTAAAATGGTTTAAAAGATAACTACAAATATCTTTGAAAACATGTGACCAGCCCATTGCCACTTCAGCCGGCTAATTCTTTGAGCTATGTCGGTTACCCTTGTTCGTCTACGGCTTTCCTTGTATGCGAGCACGTAGAGAAATACCGAGCAGAGCCCTCTCTTTTGCGTGATATTAGTAGGATTGTAATTAGGAAATGCAAATCTCGCGAGATTGGGGCTCAAGCGAGATCTCGCGAGTTTATGAATAACAAAACTGAGAGATCTCGCCAATTTCGAGATCTCGCGAGATTGGCAGTTTTGTGTGTTTTCTTTGTAAATAATCACAATATTTGAATAAATTAGGAAAAAAATAATAAAAATTGTAAGTATTACAAGATGAACATTTATTTTCATGAATTTTTTCAATAAACTTTTATGTACCAAACATTGTTTGACGTATCTGTCTATAATTTTTTAATAAACTTCTTAATAGTAAACTTTGACGTACGTAGCTATCAAATAACAAATAAAATAAACAACCAGTCTTCTCTTCTAATATCAATCAAAAATCTTTTAGTAATAAAACAGTTTTTTATAACAAACAAAATAACGAGAAGTAAAAAAAATAAACTAATTATCTAAGTTGAGTTAACTTACTATCGATTAAATAAAACTATATCTACTCAGTAGATCCATTAGATATTAGAGATTAATTAACAAAATATAGCAATCAAATGAAAGATTTGTTCCGCCTCCCGCGCACCGAACGAAGTCGACAAATCGCAGCTCCGTCCGTGTCAGTCCGCGCTTCGAATAAGACGATTTTATGTTCGAGTGCAATCTCGTTAAACTCGCGAGATCCCTGCCTGTTTTTCGTCCGAGATCAATCTCGCTAAAAAGGGCCGAGATCTCGCGAGATCTCGTTCTCGAGATCTCTCTCGTTAACGAGATTGCATTCCCTAATTGTAATCTATTGAACTGCATGAAAAAATAATATGTTAATTGCTTAATTGAGTATAATGTATCCACGCCTATACGCAGGATGTAGAGGAGTTTAAATGTAATTAACTGTAACACATTATTTCGTGCTTATTCAGCAAATTAATACATATAATTATTAGAACAGATCGGCATATCATATATATTTATGTGTATTGTATTATCTGGGATACGCAAATAGATAGGTACGTTTTATCCGAGAAATGTATCTATTCCCACGAGATGAGAGATTAATGTTTTAGCTGCTTTTTTGTAACTACTGCGATAAATGTTTTTCTAAATACAACAATAAAAATCTCTGAAACAGTAAAAAAGATAGCAAATTCAAATGTTACATAATTTTTGGGAAACTAGATAATAAAATATGCAAGTATGACCTAGCTTTACAAATTAATAATATATTATTTAATTAGTATTTGCTTACAGGCACAGTAAAGAGGCGAATACATAATATTTTATGATACAACCAGTGCCGGATTTATATTTTTTATGAGTGTAGGCCAATTTATTTCCGCCGCCCCATGTACCTTTCTAAAATAAAAATTTTCCATTCATAGTAAGGAAGGCACTAAATTAGTCACTAAGAAAGTGCGTAAAAAAACAAGAATTAGGTACAATTTTTTACGGCACTTTTTAATAGCAAAATCATCTATAATATCATCTTCTGAAATCTGCCGCCCCTAGGACGCTGCCGCCCCTAGGCCGCGGCCTATACGGCCTATTGACAAATCCAGGACTGGATACAACCGACCTAGCATGATAGTAAGGAACAAATAATTTTGTTAACTGCATGTTCACACGAAAGTAGACTTGGTCACGCCTGTACGTCCCTTGCCTTATACACGAAATAATTACTATACACACAGACATATAAACGATATTCACAAATACATAGCAAAAAATTAAGGGTTCATTCACACGCAAGTAGGGAGAGATTGAATAGAGTTTGCAAGCAGACTTGAAATAATGATATTTTGCTCTTTGTTTTTTGTCAGTCTGTGTGCTTTTGCACTCCTATTGCACAGCTCAGGCAACACGGTATATGGGTAGTTATATGTCGGCCGTTTCAATATTAAATTCGCCTGTAATCCTCAAGTCAGTTGTCTAGCAGCTGTCAAAGGATACAATATTATCTATTACCTAAAATTATATTACCCACAAACCTATCCAGAGATGGACAGATAGATTATTGAAAATGACTGTAACTTGTCCGATCGACACGAACAATGCCCTCGTAGGGCTTGCCGATTCGATAGCGTTGATTATTTCATTGAAATCGATTAGTATGCGATACGGATACGCGCTTCGGCGACGAGCCACTGAGATTTCTTTTACGCGAGCGACTCGATGCGAAGCAATCAGGATCAAAAGATATATTATACATACAATATTGTTGTCCCAATTACTAAGTGATTTATGACAAGATACATTAAATCTATGACAATAATACAGTAATCTCGGTAACTTATAAAATTTCTTCGTAAATTAATCGCATTGTACTCGTATATAATTTACCTATGATAGAAATTACGTGTACACACATTTTTATTTTATTTACAGCTTTATTATTTGTAATCTATACTAATATTATAAAGAGGAAAGATTTGATTGTTTGCATTGAATAGGCTCCGAAACTACCGAACCGATTTGAAAAATTCTTTCACTGTTGGAAAGTTACACTATCCCCGGGTGACATAGGCTATGTTATATTTTTTTTACTATTTTTCCCGAAGCGAATTGAGGGCGATTTCCTAGTGTGTTATAAATTGTTTACAACACATACTTTTTATTTTTAAACTATACCTACATTAACAAGTAGTGTACATAACAATACGGTGCGTAAAGTGGTCTATTATTGCTCGAGGCTGAAGTTGTATTCAAGTTAAATTCAACTCTTAAGTTGTGTATTATTGCACGGCGTGAAGTTAAACGCCGTACTAAATGCTGTGAATTAACAGAGAAACTCAGTCACTGCGTTTTCGTCGTATGACCAAAGCCATTCCCCTAGGCGGTGTTTAGTGGGTAAAAATAATAAATAAATAAATAAATTAAATTAAATTAAATAAATAAATAAAATTAACGGGGATAAATAAATAAATTAAATTAAATTAAATTAATAAAAAGTCCCAAATAACCAGCACAGCCGGCTGTTCTGGTGCATGATGCATTCACCACCTCCCTCCCAAGCATCTCCGTAGGGTAGTCGATTTCATTTGTCTGAACTCAAAAAAAGAACCTTACCACATTGAGCTTAGTACAACCTAATCGAATCTTAACATCGTACAACAATACAGACGTAACTTAACATAAATACTTTTTCCCGGCCGGAAATCGTCCGGAATCGTCCGGAACTTTACCGCTGTACCACTCTACCGCGAGGTAGGTACTCGCTTACTGCCCCATGTCGGGTATTACCTGTTTTATTTTTTAATGCCTTAAGTTGGTAATGTGTCTGTGTAAAGAACAGTGCTATAAAGTAAAATAATGTAGGTATTATGTAAATAGTATACTATACAAAACTATACAAACTAACTTTTTTATGTATTCTATCTTTTTTCTCTTACCCAAAGGTTGCCTGGAAGCGATCGCTACCTTAATCGATAAGGCCACCCCTTTATTTTATTTTTTACTAGCTGTTGCCCGCAGCTTCGCATACGGAAATTATGTTTTACCTTATTTGTACCTCTTGCAGAAGAAAATTTAAAAAACGGCGAACTTATATTGAAGTAATAAAATTATATTTAGTAATTTATTTACTGAAAACTGAAACCCACGATACAATCACAAAGGATTCCTCCAGGAGCAGGTTTTGAAAAATAATCAATATTCACATTAATTTGTATTTTTATTTATTCTTATTTTATTGTATTCTTAAACTTAGATTAAGTAATAAAATTAAAAAATAAAAATGAAACCTCAAAATCTTGCCACGTATATTATATTGGTACTTAATCCTGCCGTAGTAAATTTTATGTTTTGTTCTGAAATATATGGCGGTGGCGACACAGAGTAATGCGGTAGTGCAGTATGCGGCACCTTCTAGTCCTCAGTCCTCAGGAGAGTTCCAGCTAATGCATCAGATACATTCTTTTTGCATCGAAATAGTGCACTAAAACGGTCACGTCTTGTATGCAACGATTACAACTGTTAAAATAAATATATGTTATAAATATATGTTGCTGTTGATATAAGTATAAACAATATAATATGTGTCAAAGTCAAAGTCAAAATATTTTATTCATAATAATATAGGTATCACTGATACACTTATGCACGTCATTTTTTGGCTTTTCGGAAGGTGCTTTGTCGTGGAGGAGAAGAAAAGCCTAAAGAAACTCCTCAGCACATCTTTTAAAAAAATATTACAAAAAAAGATAATAATACAAAAGTATTTACTATTCTGAGCGGAACTGGTTGCAGAGCTAGTCATTTCCATGCGTCTTTGTCATTTAAATACTCGTCTACACTATAATATCCCTTGCCTAACAATTGTGTCTTTACACGTTTTTTGAAAGTTTCTATTGGCACGTCACGTATTAATTTTGGGATTTTATAGAAATGTATACCAAGCCCTATGAAAGATCGCTGCACTTAACTTAGGCGGAACGAAGGCGTAACTAATTGATGCATTCTTTTCGTATGGCGATTATTAATATCAAAAATTTGTTTATACGCGTTTAAATTCTTCTATATAAAAACTACATTGTTAAAGATATACTGGGAAGCTACTGTAAGTATACCTATTTCCTTGAACTTTTCATGCAAAGATTCCCGAGACCTAAGTTTATAAATAGCCTTAACAGCCCTTTTCTGGAGTATGAAAATTTGTTTTATATTGGCTGCATTGCCCCACAGCAAGATGGCATAAGACATAACACTGTGGAAATAAGCAAAATAGACTATCCTAGCAGTTTCGACGTCAGTATACCTACTGCCTTATTTTCCTAACAGCAAAAGCAGCCCTACCGACCCATAAATTACGGAAGATTTGAATTAATTAGAATACACAGTTTTGAAAATATTGTGATTTCATTATTGGGATTTAAATACAGCACATAGAATGGGGTTAAATATGTCACAGCAAAAAAGTCTTAGATAATGGTGTCCACAATGGTCACTTCTTTCAAAGAAGTATCGTCCAATCAATATCCCTGCATTATTTTCGAAACAAAATAACTGTAGCCACAAAATTTTCGTTATTTTTTAAATATCGTTCATTAATAGAAGGGATCCTAACATCTGCATTTTTATTAACCCTGAATTATGTTTTTTTCTTTTTATCTGCAACACTTTACCATACAAATGGCAGCGAATTCAAATATTATTAATTTTTGCGACACTCTATAAATACAAAAATTAATTTCACTTCCTTTCACTATACCTGAATTCTCTTTGTTATTGGAGGGTGTTGTTGCCTAACAGATTAATAAGGGAATAAAAATACATATGGGCATTATGCTCCATACATCAACTTGTCATCGGTGGGCACTTACAACAGAGCGGAACCGAACCGGAAATCGAACCCGGGACAGCAGGTCGCGTGGCTAACATCCGACCGCGGTCACTAACCCCACCGAGACGCGGTGAGTATAGGACCACCAAGAAATATTCTATGAAACCGGGATACCGCAGTCAGTACTTAGAATTTAGTTGTAATGTAATAACATACATTTATAGGGATAATAACGATTGATTTATATTACAGGTATTATAAATACCCACTATAGGTTGACTGGGAGTCTGGGAAAAAATGCTTTTAACATTAAGTCCCCCTTTTGTTCCTATACATATTGTAAGGTACAAAAATATTATGTCAGTGAGTCAGTCACCAAAATGCAGTTTTTTAAACGTTAATATATCAATAACTGTTTGAGCTTTTTTGAAATTTTGAATTCTAAATAAGCTAAGAGGCTTTAATAAATGTGCCAAATTTCAAGTACATATGTAAGTTAAATATGTCTCGGGTTGTGAAGGAGTCAAAAGTATCTCGAAATAGTTCGTATAATATTGCACACGTCGCGTCACTGCGTTACCAATTCTTTTGCTTTGAACTTGGCTGAACACGCTGCCTTGTGTATAGATAAATAACTTGATAGTTTTGAGATTTTTGAGATGTAAGGTTTAGTTTAAGATGCTTCCCTAAAATATAATACTATAATAAACACCGCTCTTGCAACCACGCTACTAGACGCTTCACGTCTCGTAGACGGGACGAATCCGCCCTGTACGCTACAGCATGGTAACGGTACAAGAGCCCAGCTTGTCGGCGAGGGGCCGCATCAAACTGGGGTTCGGTTTTTTCTCTCGCCGAAGCATCCGCCCGCAGCCAACCTTTATCCCATAGTTTTCGCGCTCACCCCCATTATCGATGATGTTTGATTATATTGATTACGGCGTAATGTTGTTAAAGGCCAAGTGTACTGTTATTGTTAACTTAGGAAGTAGGAGATTGTTATTATTATCTATTACTTATTGCTTTACTTAAGTCGCTTTTTAAGTTAGAGCTCTAAAATATTGAATACATATACCTAATGTGTAAAGTGTAAATCTTGACCATTTTAACAGAAGTAACTCAGATATTCGGGCTTTATTTTTGTGTGATAATTTCAACAGTTTCGTCTTGTATGTATGTTATGGAATGTTTGTATCAATTTCAATCAATCGTAATCATTTGTAATAATAATATGAATAATCCATATCTTGATGATATTGCACACGTATTAAGATTATAATTTTTTTTTAATAACCTACTTACAATCAATAGCACAATAGATAAGTTTATCCGCCGCAGAGAGAATAATATGCTCTCTGTTTCAAAGATTTCATTGAATTATATTATTTAGTTAAGTATATTAGCTCATAAGCATATTTCATACAATATTTTAAACAGGATAAAAATGTTTTAATTATAAGTTTAACCTAGATTTTACCCTTTAGTTGTGATGCAGTATTGCAAGTATTTGTGAGTGCGGTCGACTCTACACCCAGATAAAAGTTACGGGCTAAAAGTTATTGCTTTACTGTTGATATTAACTTTATGTATGAATGTGTATATATATAAAAATATGGGTTAATGTAATACTATTATTTCATTTACACCCATTTCATGGGAATCATAGTCATAGAAAATAATTATTTTACAAAATAACTTTTCACTAACAATTTATATTGTAACAAGAAATATTTTCACTGGCAGATTTTTTTAAATACATAGGTTAACATAAATTCATCTATTTTTTTTAGATATTACGGATTTAGGATATTATAAAGGTTGTACTAATGTTAAGTTTCTCTCTTATTGGGATGAATTGTGAATCATGGAGTTTAATTGTACTTAAGTGTTGCAGTTTATTTTCATTCTGACTAAGACAATGAGTTAATATTGCGTCTCAAGACTGCCTTCTTAAAGTATCGATTTAACCCTAAAAGTTCGGATTGCACTGTAACGTTTGCGGGACAACGAAACCTGGTAAATATTTGCCGTTGGTCTGCGTTTGTGTCCGCATGTAAATTTGTTTGTTTCGATAGCCGATACACAGCATAAATTCAAGAAGCTTGTACGTGGTTGGAGAACAATACAATATAACCATAATCATAGATGTAGAATAAGTATTGTATAGATAATACTAATAATATTGTAGACCACTACTTATTTCATATTTTGTCGCAAACATGACGGTCCCTACGTATAAAGTGTCATGTCAAAAACCAAGGTTTTCTTTACAGGAGAGCGTTTTTAATGTTCAAACCGCTCTAGAAATATTATAAAAGACTGTAAAATTATAAGTATTTATAATAAATATTTTTTTCTGTAATGTTTTATTAGGTTTAGAGAGTTTATAGTAGCATTTAAACATTTTTTTATACCTAAAAAAAACTGATAGATGACTGTTTCTACGTTAAACTTAAAAGCGTGCCAGACAAATCTAAGATATCTCATTATACCGTGAATGTTTTTTAAAACCTAAATGTTTCATTGGCTTCATTGATATAACTAATAAAGTCTTTTACTTTAGAAGTGCATAAACCATTATTAGCTTAGAGTGAAAGTACAATACAATACAATAAAATACAATTGAAAAACTTAAATAGACCGCGTTCGCAGTTTCGCACCGAGAAGCGCGCATTTTTAAACGCCGTACAAAGCGATATTGTATTACATATCCGCATCTACAGCACCTATTCTTTGTAAATAATTTACTTGTTCTCATATACGATGTGTAAATTTTATTATTTTAATTTTCTATGGAAAATATGACGTCAAGCCTGCTCTTTAGACGAAATTAGACCGTAATTCAACCTGTTTGAGGTTACTTCACAATGATATTTTTAATGCAATTTTTTTAATAAATGTAAATATGTATATATTGTACTTACATAAAATTTTTGCATATCTTCTCCATATATATATGAGCTATAATATAATATGAGCTTAAGCTATACCAAATCTCAGACTCCTGCGTATATTATTATTCCTAAAAACGGGTAGAAAGATTACCGATATACTCGAAGATTTAAAGTCCAATACAGTTTCACTTAGAAATAAGGAACAATAATTGATAGTTACATTAAATAATAATTATTAATATTAATATGGAAATGTTACTTTAGTTCTCACGCCTGGCGAAGAGATGGCGCCACCTGTTTGAATGTTTCATGTTTTCGGCCAGCATTAATTTTCATCAATTACTTTTTAAAATTAATTTCAATATTCCAATAAAAAGCAGTGCCAAGATTGTTTAATAATATTTATCCAAATAATACTTATCTAAAAAATGGAATAGTTATACAATGAATACAGCCTTATATAGAGTCTTTACCAATACCAAGCACCTGATCAAGAATTATGGTGTGGGGCTTCTCACCAGGTGGCATTCTCTGTCCTGGAAAGTTAAGTCTACTTAATATTAATTTCTTAAACTCCGGGAAGGGCAAGTCGTAACAAAATTTTCGAACGGGAGAAATTAATATAAGTATAATCAATAAAACCGAAGGTGAAAACGAAATCATTTCGACAGTTTTTAAATTGCAGAGTTTTGCCAAACCGTTTTAAATGAAACTCAATTATTTTGCGTGGTGCTCAGGTGAAATCTCAAATGAAACGATAAAGTAAGAGGTTAATCCTCTAGAGACTCCAGAGTTTAGACCTATACCCCTACTTCCTATTATCCTCAGGAGTTGTTTATAATATTGATTCAGTTTTGATGACAAATTGACAATAAATCTATACTATAATGAAACTCAATTGTCTGTTTGTCTTTTCTGTCTGGGCATCACATGAAAACCCTTGATCAGATTTTGATGAAAATTGGTAAAGTTGTTACTAATACGCCGGGTCATGTTTTAGGAAACTTTTTATCCTAGAAAAGTAAAAGGTTTCTCTGGGAAATGGGATGAAAATTTGTATGGAATATTTTTAAAACATCAACCGATTTGCTTCAAATTTGCAACTAAGGTAAAACATAATTTCCGTATGCGAAGCTGCGGGCAATAACTAGTTTTTTTTATAAGCGTAGACCTGATACTACCCTAAGGTTGGGCTCTAGACGAGGAAACTCCGTAACGGTTCGCAGCACAGTAACACATTTTTATATTAGAACCTAGATAAAACTGTAAAACCGTCTATTTAGTTATTATATTATTAACATTTTTTTTTATTATTTTTTTATGGAAATAGCCGGCAAACGAGCTGACGATCCACCTGATGGTAAATGGCTATTGCCGGCCAAGAAAGAAAGAAGAAAAAGAAAGAAAGAACTGGCTCTCAAGCCCCCAGCCGGAACACGACGAGTCGTTTGGCGGTTGACTCATGCTCGAGGGTGGTTGCTATCCAGGCGGACCCCTGGAGAAATAATAATAGTAATAATGGTATTAATTAACAATTAAAATCAATACTACCAATATAATCCTCTGAGGGCCCTACTACCAGCGGGCCGGATTTAGTCTAGGCCGGACTTGTTAAATTTTTAACCATCTTTAATACCCACAGATCTTCAATATTATTTTATCCGTACCCAGCTACCCAGTGTAAATAATAAACGTCGTAACAACTTTTAATTCAATAACTGCGCTGCCGTTCGCATGAATTGTGTGTAAATGAATAAAGGTGACACGTTCTACATTACAAGAATTACATCAATATGGACAGAGCTCTGACACATACAATACGCGTTGTCAATAGACCTACAGACTGACACATATTAATTACATCAGGATCATGAGCTTGAATGAGTCAGAATAAGTAAACTCGAATAACACATTAGTTTTAAAATTAGTAGCATACTTTGAAATTAGGTCACACAGGGTTACCAAAAGACAGAAATGTTCTTGATAACATTTTTTAGGATTTAAATAGAAAAATATTTTTTTCAATATTTGTCAGACTGTTAAAAAAATTGGAAATGTGTGCTGGGACAGATAGTAGAAGTGAAACTTTATAAAAATATTTCAAAATAAAGTCGACGATGGAAAGGCAAAATGTATTATCCGCCATTTAGCAAAATGACCAGGAGAGACGATTAAAGTTTTAGAAAATTCATAACTTTTAAAGTATTGAAGATATCTCTATGAAATTTAAGTGAATAGTAATAAAATTTATTACAAATGCATACATGTAATAAAAAATAACGTATGTCTAATATTTGTATTAATTTATGGAGTTTATACAAAATACCAAAAAATCTCAGACAGGTAAAATCAGTTTATATCCAAATATAATATTCAAAAAATTTCAAGCAAAGTGTTTTATATCCAAAATATAATATAAATATTTTCCAGTAAATTGTTTTATATCCAAATAAATGTGATATTGCTATCGAGTAAAATGACTTAAAAACACATCCAATCATGACCAGAGAGAGGTAAACGCTTTTATGTAACTTCTTCATATCTATGCAAACTTGGAAAAACCGGTCTACCGACATCATTGTATTCGAACAAAGAGGGCCAAGTGGTTTAACCATACACTTAAATATAATTTAGGCCACAAACTAAACTTTCCATAACTTAATAAAATCCTGAAAATTGTAAAAAAATTAAAATCATCCATCCAATCCATCCATCAGCCTTTGAAGGTCCACTGCTGGACAAAGGCCTCCCCTAACTTGCACCACTCTGACCGGTCCTGAGCCTTCTGAATCCAGCAGATTCCAGCTGTCTTCTTCAGGTCGTCAGTCCACCTGGTCGGGGAGCGTCCTATGCTCCTTTTTCCGAGACGTGGGTGCCAATGGCACCGAATGGCACCGTGCCATTCGAGGACCTTTCATCCCCTACTGTTATCGGTCCTTCGCACTATGTGGCCAGCCCATTGCCACTTCAGCCGGCTAATTCTTTGAGCTATGTCGGTTACCCTTGTTCGTCTACGGATCTTCTCATTTCTGATGCGATCACGTAGTGAAATACCGAGCATAGCCCTCTCCATAGCCCGCTGCGCTACTCTTGACCTTGTGGATTAGGCCAATAGTAAAGCACCACGTCCCGGATCCGTATGTCATCACTGGCAACACACACTGCTCGAACGCCTTCGACTTCAGGTACTGAGGTAGTGTTTTGGACGACAAGACATGACGCAGTTTCCCGAACGCAGCCCATCCGAGTTGGATTCTACGAGTGACTTCTTTCTCGAAGTTGGACTTACCCATCTGAATCACTTGTCCCAGGTAATTGTATTCGTCTACAACTTCGAGAGCAGCGCCATCAACAACAACCGGTATGGGTGTGACATGGACATTAGACATGATTTTCGTCTTGTCCATGTTCATCTTAAGACCCATCCGTTGTGAGGCGCTGTTCATGTCCCCGAGCATTGTATCAAGTTCTTCCAAGGAACCCGCCAGGATTACTATATCATCGGCATATCGCAGGTGTGTGATGTATTCGCCATTGATGTTACTGCCCCGTCGTTTCCACTCCATCTGCTTGAACACGTCTTCCAACGCAGCGGTGAACAGTTTTGGGGATATGACATCCCCTTGTCACTAAGAGACAAAAAATATTAAAAATGAAGGTAAATGTTTTACTAAAATTATATTTATCAAAAAGTTACTGATTATAAGGTTATAATGGTAAGGACGGAAAATCAAAGCAATTAATTCAACAATAAACAACACGTAACTAAACAATCCATCCATCAGCCCTTGGAGGTCCACTGCTGGACATAGGCGTCCCCTAACTTGCACCACTCTGACCGGTCCTGAGCCTTCTGAATCCAGCGGATGCCCGATGTCTTCATCAGGTCGTCAGTCCACCTGGCCGGGGGGCGTCCTATGCTCCTTTTTCCGAGATGTGGGCACCATTCGAAGACCTTTCTTCCCCAACGATTATCGGTCCTTAGCACTATGTGGCCAGCCCATTGCCACTTCAGCCGGCTTATTCTTTGAGCTATGTCGGTTACTCTTGTTCGTCTACGGATCTTATTTCTGATGCGGTCACCTAGAGAAATACCGAGCATAGCCCTATCCATAGCCCGCTGCGCTACTCTGAGTTGTGGATTAGGCCAATAGTAAAGCACCACGTCTCGGATCCGTATATCATCACTGGCAACACACACTGCTCGAACACCTTCGACTTCAGGCACTGAGGTAGTGTTTTGGACGATAAGATATGACGCAGTTTCCCGAACGCAGCCCGGGTTGGATTCTACGAGTGACTTCTTTCTCAAAGTTGGACTTACCCATCTGGATCACTTGTCCCAGGTAATTGTATTCGTCTACAACTTCGAGAGCAGCGCCGTCAATAACAACCAGTACGGCTGTGACATGGACATTCGACATAACCTTCGTCTTGTCCATGTTCATCTTAAGACCCATCCGTTGTGAGGCGCTGTTCAAGTTCCCGAGCATTATACCAAGTTCTTCCAGGGAGCCCGCCTGGATGACTATATCATCGGCATATCGCAGGTGTGTGATGTATTCGCCATTGATAAAATAAATAAATAAAACATGAGAGGTGTCAAGGGACACCCGGATGGAACGAAGTTCCTTTCGATTTAAATATTGTTTTGTTGTACAGCGCCATCTCTGTAAAACTCTCTGAATCACTTCAAAAAAAGTGTCGTCATTCGTAAGAATCAAAAAGTGTCGTAATTTTCCGTCTAGCCCCCTTTCACAACGCGCGATAAGGAACTTCGTTCCAATAACGCGTTGAGGAGGTTGAGTTGAGGAGAGATGTAGGTTCTCTCTGCGTATTCTACCGTCTGTCTGTATAATGGGGAATGTTCTGAAGAACTGTTTGGCTTACTACCTGCAGTTCATTTTCGTCACCGCACACAGCGTACCAGGTTCTGTCAACACTATCTGGATACCTGGCGTTCGTCCACAGTCCGGTTCTCACGTCATTTTCTACCTCGCACGTGTAAACTGTGGAACAAACTACCTGCATCGGTGTTCCCTCTAAGCTATGACATAGGGTCCTTCAAGAAGCGGGTCTATCGTCATCTTCTTGGCCGGCAACGCGTTGGTGACGCCCCTGGTGTTGCTAATGTCCATGGGCGGCGGTGATCACTTACCATCAGGTGACCCGTCTGCTCGTTTGCCTGCTCAAAGCATAAAAAAAAAAATAACGCTTCACACTCATAGCCCCACACTAGGATTCCCTGTGTCGTGGGTGCCATGGAAAACACACAAGACAAGGACATTCACACCCAGAACGAGAACAGAAATTCAAACTCATCATTCAAATTTCCGCCTCGCTGGGAATCGAACACAGAACCCTTGCCGCGGCGATCCGGCATGGTGACCATTGCACCACACGGGTCGTCAAACACCCACGGGACTTCAATACTTCTATATACCGGTACTCGATCCGGCACCGCTGGGGAGAATTTAGTACTGTCCAGGTCTCGATAGAATCAAAGGCTTTCTCATAGTCCACATAGGCAACACATAGCGGCTGATTACCTCGGTCTTCTGTATAATCTGCCGCAGTGTGTGTATGTGGTCTATAGTACTGTAGCCTTTTCGGAATCCTGCTTGTTCGGGAGGCTGAAAGTCATCAAGCCTGCGGGCAATGCGATTTGTGAGCAGCCTCGGAAACAGCTTATAAACGTGGCTCAGAAGTGCAATGGGCCTGTAGTTCTTCAAAAGGGCTTTATCGCCCTTCTTGAAGAACAGCGTCACCACACTTCTGCCCCACGCTTCCGGGGTAGTTCCAGTGTTGATGACGGAATCGAATAGTTTTTGGAGCGCCACTAGAAGGGGGTTTCCTTCAGCTCTTAGAAGCTCGGTTGTGATTCCGTCATCTCCCGGTGTCTTATTGTTCTTAAGTTATTTGAGAGCCTCTCTAAACTCATACAGGCTAACGTCCGGGATATCCTCTGTGTAGTGTTGGGTCAGTTTAGCTCGCTTGTCGCTCTCCTCGCGAGGAGATGGAGCTTGAGAGGAGGCATACAACCGTCCGTAGTATCTCTCAGTTTCGTACTTCAGTGCCGAACTCGGTCTTCAACCTCGTAAGCTGACCTTGCCCAGTAGATAGATCCTTGGCGAACACTTTGGAGCCCTGGCGCTAAACAATAACTTATCGAAAATACTTAAATAATGGTGAATCGCGAGGTTTGACAACGGCACGAAGTGCGCGTAACCATCCTCTCCGACACAAGAAGGGTGATTGAAGCGCCTGCGCATCAGCCCGTACTTAAATATTACCATCTGACTTACTCGCAATTTGCTTTAATTTGTATGGTTTAACCATAAATTTTTGTATGCAATAAAAATTGTAAAGTAGTTTAATGCCAAAAATGAAACTAGTACAGTCAGTTTAAATCCACATGTTATTTGTGAAAAAAAACAAGTAAATTTGTTTTATTGTATCAAAATAGGTTCTAGAAAGAACAGTAAAACGACTCAACGCATAATGTTACCTTATTTTGGATAGGTAAAATGTATTATCTTGGAAACAATAGCATTTTAGAATACAGTAAAATGTATTAACTTACAATAATTAACATTTAAAATCGGAGTAAAATGTTTTAATTCTATTGATGAAGAAAAATCAAGTTGGGTATAATGTATCAATTACAAAAATGATAATATTATAATTTGGTAAATTGTTTTAACATTTAAATTTAGTTAAAGTCAAGCAAGGCAAAGTAACATAAGGTAATTTTTTTAGTTGAGATGTGTTTTAATGACAAAATCCACTATTTACTGTGGAGTTAAAACACAAAAAAATATGAAAAACTTCAAAAACACTGGTGTATTAACGACCATAAAAGTCTTCAGATCGAGCTGAAACTAGGACCATTCGAAAGAGAAAATTCTCCCGATTCCAACGATGTATATAACTCGATATCGCCTAAAATGGCGGTTAATACATTATGCCTTTCCACCGTCGAAGTATTTAAAAAAAATATATTTCAAAATAAAATACATATTTAAAAAAAGTTATTAACTTATTACTTAAATTTATTATTATTATTTATTTTAATACGTAATATAATATTATAAATATATCGTCTACCCCCTCCACGCAGCCGTAACGCTTTTTCGTGACAGAAAAATCCTCTAATACCCCGTCTCTATAGAAGTTTCACTACAAAAATCTTATCTTTCACAAGACATGATTTATTGATGGAGATTGCTTTCAACATTAATACATAATTGATTTTTTAAATAAATAATGACAGTAAATACAGGTTGACTGTCCTACAAATTTCAACAACGAAGTCTTGAATGGCAAGCGCACTAACTTAGTAAAAGTATTAAGTTCATTGGATCGGTTTAAAAGTCTAAAGTTATCCGGCTTATCTAGCTTAAGTACCTAATCTAGCATCACCCGGTTTGCGTGAGATATTTAGAAACCGTCGCAGAAACCCGGTGCAAGGGGAGTTCTAAGATCAAATGAACCGGTTTCTCCCTTGTGTACCATGGGCTCTTCTCAAGGGACTCCTGAATTCCCTTTGAATTGCGAAAGTAATTTGCCATGATGGGATCTAACGTCCTTGCTATGTTACATTAACAGTATCTTCTATCAGTCTCCATATTTATTATATACTTATATATTTATTTATTAACTAACTGACCCGGCAGACGTTGTTCTGCAACATATAAACTTTTATGCTCTATTTGGTGAAATAGGGGTTAAATTTTGAAAAATCTTTCCTTTGTGGATGTTTACGTCATAAGAGGAATACGTGTGCGAATTTGTGCGAATGAAAGCTTTGAAGTACCTGCCTAATAGAGTATAATTTTGAATAATTCTGAAAAAAATGAGAAAAATGAATTAGGTTCAACGCTTTTATCAACCTAATCACTTTTATCGTTTAAACTCTATGTCTGTTCGAAATTATTCGAAATAAATCTGCAGGCAATTTGTTTTGGACATCTTTTACGTTGTTCCATTCATACTTAGTTTACATTTCTAGTACTTAATCGTTAGTAAAAAATACATTTTTTTATATCTTATACTTAAGTTAATACTTGACTACAATCCCACCTGATGGTAAGGGGCGATGTAGTCATTGCCGTCATTGGTGGTAAAACGCATTAACTTAGTACCTAATAGCCCATTCATTCTTGGCTTGAAGACACTTACATATTCTTTAATACCTACTTCCACAGATTACATAAATTCAAGGCACATTATTTATAGGTAGGTATTTATACCTTTTTGCCTACATTAATTAATTAACGTTGCCAATCCATACATGAAAGGATAGATTTATTTTAATAAGCGTTGATGGTGGATATGTACTTAACGCGTAGTACATCCTCCTATTAATTGAAGTAATGAGCAAATCAACTGCATAGCGGTTGATAGTACCTACATCGCTATAACATTCAATTTATTGTATGGAGCAGATGTATCAAAATTAGCGCGAAATGCAAAATAATGAATCGGCGTTCAAAAAACATAATCATGGATAAAAGTGGTTTGAATATCAACGCGATACGAAATTGTAAAGCGAATAACAGCCTTACGACCACTGCATATAATTCTACGTTGATTTTCCATAGCAGCATATCCATTGCGGGTTTTAAAACAAGGTTACAATTAATGACACTTAGAACAAGCAATACTTTACGATGGCTGAATTACCCTCGGTTATTGTACGCATGCGGGGCGGTTGTCTCGAGGGCGTACGGTAACTTTTAAATGAATAGTCGTAAAATTCATCCTTACGTCACAACAATTTCAAATCTTTGGTATTGACATAGAGTTGAAAATAGAGCGTGTTGTACACAATATACGACTTTACTGCGCTGTGTACGTCAGCTTCGGCAGTTGAGGGTATGTTGTTTAAAAATCTCAAGTGGTACTTTTTGTTTATTGAAAACTTAGCTTTGATTCATGGAAATAAGATTCAAAATTCAATGGAGAATTCAGTGACATAAGGTTTATTAATAGTATATAATAGGACGTCGCCCTACAATCGTCAGCATTCGGGCGCCCCGTCGCTGGAAGCGCACGTGCCCCCAACAATCGGATGAGGTCCAATTTTCTTAGCGTGCTCTCTCGTTTCGTTCGTACCGAGATCGAAACTACTCTTAACTTTCGAAGCTAAAGCTTTGAAATACTTATCGCGCACTAACTTTTATTGGGCTGGCAGTTAACACTAGGCAATTTTTTTACTCCTCCATTTTCGATCTATCAACATACCTAATAGATAAGAAATTGTCACAATAGAAAACAAAAACTAGTCTGAAATATAACATTTTGATATGAAAAAAAATGACTGAAAATTTTACTGATATGTTAATATTATGTGTGTACAAAGAAACTTAACAATAATAACAAAAAAAAACGACTTCAAATGAAGTACATCCTTTCCAATAAAAAAGAATCATCGAAATCGGTTGGCGTGATCCTGGCGTGATCAATTTCACGTGTTTAGTAACTCAATAGTTACACGTCCATTTGTCGCGCAAATACTTCATGCAAAAAGACTTATATGGTTTTCTCATGAATGCCATTATCAGATCTCGCTCAAATTTAAGTGGGACTACATGATAAGCACCAGCTTTCGATTAAAAAAAGAATAATTAAAATCGGTTCACCCAGTCGAAAGTTCTGAGGTAACAAACATAAAAAAATACAGTTGAATTGAGAACCAGTGCCGGATTTATATTTTTTATGAGTGTAGGCCAATTAATTTTCGCCGCCCCCTGTACCTTTCTATAATAATAATTTTCCATTCATAGTAAGGAAGTCACTGAATTAGTCACTAAGAAAGAGCGTAAAAAAACAGGAATTACAATTTTTTGCGACATTATTTAGTAGCAAAATCATGTGTAATATTATTATCTGTGAAATCTGCCGCCCCTAGGACGCTGCCGCCCCTAGGCCGCGGCCTATATGGCCTATTGACAAATCCAGGACTGTTGAGAACCCCTCCTTTTTTTGAAGTCGGTGAAAAATAAGCTACCTACTAGCTATATTTAAAAGTTCTTATGAACATGAGACCAGGTGGTCTGTTGACTGTTCAAAGAAAATAAAATGAAAGGAATAAGTTCGGTGGTAGGTTTATTTACCTGTTTGGTTACAGTGGCTGGTGGCTACCACCCTACCCAGTCAACCGTGAAAAGGTTTTGACGCGTTTCGCTAACAGTTCTTTCTTCCTTTTTCTTCTCTTCCTTGGCCGGCAACGCATCAGCGATACCTTTGATATTGCTGATGTCCATGGACGACGATAGCCATTTACAATCAGGTGGATCGTAAGCTCGTTTTCCGGCTATTTCCATAAAAAAAGTTTCTTAGAGCCAGCGTCTTCTTCGACCTCTCCCTTCTTGGTCGCAACGCGTTGCTGATGCTTTGGGGTTATGTATTTTACGTTTGTTTGTTACTTACCACCTTCTAGATTAATAGCATTAATTAGATATACATTTGTTTATTTTTATTTTGTATTAGTTCAGTCACCCATAATCTTATTGGAAATAAGTAAGATATAGGCATTGAAGTATAATGTCATAAAACAGACATCTCGAACAAAATGTACATCCCGCCGGGAGGTTCTACTCGTATATTCAAAATTGAGACCCTGTTCTCCTTTCAAAATCGAACGAATCCATTGAAAATTGAAGCCCATTGGCGCCAATTCATTGGGACAAACGTGTTCGCGGTGACTGTTCTATACGCTAGTAATAATACTTCAATGGATATATACCAATTATTGTGTCTGGTAATACTAGAGAGGATTAAATAAAATTAGTAAAAGATAAAACTTATACTATGAAGGATTCGATTAGTGATGACATGTTGGATGGAAAAACGCTAGTCAAAACCTCACAAGAGTTACCGTGCTTCAGTGCACACGCTTCTATCGGATTCGATTATCATTAAATCAATGAACGATCTTCAACCACATTAAATTGATTTATATAAGTTTTTTAAATGACTTCATTTAAATTATTTGATATAGAAAAAACATGGAGTTGGAATGTTATGGCTACGACGGTTGATACTATAACATAATGCTATAATCCGAAAGTGAACATGTCTTTAGTAATATCACTTCACCATTGTTCAATAGAGGATAATTAGTGTTACTCTATCCCCATATTCGGAAACGACACTTACCTTAGTAATGTTGGGGCCACACTACAGGAAACGTTAATGCCTATCATCGCGATAAATATTGCGTTAATTATTACCGCGATAAAGTGAGTGGCTACACTTGAACGGTCAACGTGAATGCCCATTCTTGGCGATAAAATTGGCGATAATGTTCCATAAATAAATTTCATAAAATTCATAAATTTCAACCAAGATGGACGTTGACGGTGCGAATCTGTATTTGATGAGTGTAAATTATTATTATATGAATATATTTTATCATTACCGAACGAAGAAAAAAAGGATACAAAGAAAAAGAAGATGGTTTGGATTACTCCACTCAGCCATAGTAGGTAATTAAATGACAAATACGTGCGATCCCAACGCGCTCACGATTCACACTGACATACGTAGTGTGGCCGCTTCAACGCATTCATTCTCGCGATAATCTCTTTGATGTACCGCCATTTGAGCTATCGCCTACTGTCGAATGGCAGTGTGAATGCCGTTGTCAAATTATCGCGATAAGTCGTGGCTACACCTACGTTAAACGTCCATCATCGCGATAATTAATGGCATTTCCCGTTAGTGTGGCCCCAGCATAAAGAAAGCAAAACTATTTCTCACTGCGTTCTTTACATCGAGCCTCCTATTTTACAGTCATTACTTAAGTAAGTATTACTTGGTTAAGTGGACGCATAGTGCTGTATACAGCTCTGTAATTGGTCCACTTAATGCGGCAAACTTCTCTCTAGTTAACTGACAAAGGCAAAGACATAGATGGTAATACAAACAAGTATCCTTTCGATCTATTTTGATAAAATAACTCAAATTTTGTCTTAGAATTCAAATTGTTAAGGAATGAAGGAAATTATCTACGAGTATAAAGTACTTGTTCACCTTTCCGAAACGGCAGTGAAATAAAAACGTACGTACATAAGTGTATTAATTCAATAGCCACATTAAAAATATTTATTTTAAGTATAAATATTTATTTTGAATTTTTATTTAAGACCCTATTAGAAAAGTAACTTTTAACTCATTATAAAAATATAACCCCTAATTAGTGCTTACGTCCTTAAGTTTTTAGAGACTGCTCAAGATGTTTCACTTTAGTTATTAGACCTTTGTTAATGAAGGCTCGTCCTCATTTATGAAAGGAAGTAGAGTACTCAAGATGAATAAACTAAAAAGTTCTAAGTTTTCAACTTTCCAAGACATTATTGTCTTAGTTTCTAAGCAAAAAAATGAAGAAAGAAAAAGCGGAAAAACGAAAGGAGATTTATAAGTTTAGGAATGCCAAAAAATATGAGATTATTTCCAAATACGTTGGAAGTATCACTGTCGTGTATCTCCCCAAACCTATCTCTGATCGTGTACCCTGCAGCTCTTTCTTTTGTTATTCTTCGCTCTTTCACCATTTCTTCTCCATGAAAAACCTTTCCGAAGCCGATTATAGGTAGGTATACCTGTTTTTATTCTACAGTGTTATATCTTTTTCTTTTCTTATAATATGTTCATTGGATTGTAACCATTTTTGAGCGAACGGTATAATTTAATTGTTAATTTGTAATTAGTGGATAGTTGTTATTGACCTAAAATGTGGCTTAATTTTAAGTTTTCATTGTATTATAGTGGCTGTTACTATCCCGAATAAATAAAAATAAATAAAAAAAATAAAAAAATTGACGCGTATCAGTGATACCTGTATGAATTTTTGATTTTGATTTGTTTGCAGCAATAGACACGACAATATCACTAGGATTCTCAGGGTTTTAGGTTTACGGTTTAGGTTTGCTGGGCTCCATTTCCTCTGTGGGCCCAAACTGCCACCATTCAGGGTTACTAGCATAGCAAAAAGAGTTCTATCTACTTGTTCCAGTGTCAGAAAGTCATTGAATGACTTGGTTTACCGAGTTCACCATCTTATAGTCAGTTACGTCTAAGACAATGACGATTATCATCTAATCGCCAGATTGCTCCTCTGTCGGTTGTTTATACACAAACAAAGATCTTCTATGAACTTTTATAAAGAAAAAAGTGATTGTTTATAAGCTTAAGTACAATATACAACACAAACGAATTCACCACTACATATACAACTTAGTATATACATATATCGATTCCCAAGCCCCTTATAAGAATACGTAGAGAGACAAAGTACGAAGCCCCTCTCACACATTAGCGACCCCACATATCCTGAGGGCCGTTTTATAGCCTACTAATGTTTGGACAGAATTGGTCTTCACACTAAATCTCTTCTCATAGTGCTGTACAATCGACAATAATACAATCAATTCAGTTAATTGACGTCGCGTCGTCATTATAAAAATAACTCGATTTTTAATTTTTTCATCTATTAAAGAACTGTCGTAAAAATGTAATGTATATAAATTCTGTAGAGCTTGATATAAAAATAATGTGTAGGTTTTACAATAACGTCATATGATGTGATATTAGAAATTTCATTAACCATTTTGAAGTCCTAAATATTTTTTCTTTTCCTTATAATGACCACCTAACGGTTTATAGATCTCACTCACAGTGTTTATTTTAGACTAGGAAATCGCCCTCGCTTCGCTCCGGAAAAAATAGTAAAAAAAATATAATATAGCCTATGTCACCCGGGGATAGTGCAGCTTCCCAATGGTGAAAGAATTTTTCAAATCGGTTCGGTAGTTTCGGAGCCTATTCAATGCAAACAAACAATCAAATCTTTCCTCTTTATAATATTAGCATAGATTATTGAAAACGGCTGTAAGTATCAGATGCAAGCAATGGCTTCAATACTTTGTCGTATGTTGTCAATTTTCTTAATTCGTTACCTCTCTCTTTCTCTCTCTAGAAACTTTTGCAGCAACTCCGTTAACAATTGGGCTTTATTTCTAACCTAACCTCAAATCAAACTTTGATGTTTTTCTTTCTGTCTCCGCGAACGTTCCATTATTCTTTAAAGCCGTATGCAGGTAAACATGCAATTGTAGAGGGCTATTGTCTTCGCTCATAATTGGCTTTAGCCCGGGGCGAGGCGCGTGCTTACTACTCACGCTTAGCAAGTTCATAATACATGCCAGATGTTGACTCTTGTAGAGAAATCGCGTTAGAAGCTAAACTGTTTTAAATTAAAACATAAACATAAAGAATTTATTTATTTAACTCTTTATTCTACGCCAATAAAATAATACAACAACAATTTAGAAGTAAACAAGTGAAACATACACATGAGGTACAAAAGGCGGTCTTATCCCTACACAGCGATTTCTTCCAGACAACCTTAAGATATGGAGAGCTGATTAGAGTAAGGTTAAATGAGGTAAGGTGAAATTACAAATAATATGTAAAATAATAATATCACAATATTTGGGCTGCTTTTGCTGTTAGGAAAATAAGGCAGTATACTGACGTCGAAACTGCTAGGATAGTCTATTTTGCTTATTTCCACAGTGTTATGTCTTATGCCATCTTGCTGTGGGGCAAAGCAGCCAATATAGAACAAATTTTCATACTCCAAAAAAGGGCTGTTAGGGCTATTTATAAACTTAGATCTCGGGAATCTTTGCGTGAAAAGTTCAAGGAAATAGGTATACTTACAGTAGCTTCCCAGTATATCTTTAACAATGTAGTTTTTATACGGAAGAATATAAACGCATATAAACAAAATTTTGATATTAATAATCGCCAAACGAAAAGAATGCATCAATTAGTTACGCCTTCGTTCCGCCTAAGTAAAGTGCAGCGATCTTTCATAGGGCTTGGTATACATTTCTATAATAAAATCCCAAAATTAATACGTGACTTGCCAATAGAAACTTTCAAAAAACGTGTAAAGACACAATTGTTAGGCAAGGGATATTATAGTGTAGACGAGTATTTAAATGACAAAGACGCATGGAAATGACTAGCTCTGTAACCAGTTCCGCTCAGAATAGTAAATACTTTTGTATTGTTATCTTTTTTTGTAATATTTTTTTAAAAGATGTGCTGAGGAGTTTCTTTAGGCTTTTCTTCTCCTCCATGACAAAGCACCTTCCGAAAAGCCAAAAAATGACGTGCATAAGTGTATCAGTGACACCTGTATGAATAAAATATTTTGACTTTGACTTTGACAAATATGGGTGACAAGAATAATAAGAAGAGAGAGGGAAGGAAGGAGAGAAACTGATTGGTTAGAGAGGTGATGGACTTTTACCTGGTTTTTAAAAGAATTTAAACTACTTGTTATTCAAAGAAGAGTTGTAGTTTATTTAAAGAATTTGTTAATTTATATTATAATATCATCTTCGCCTTACAGGTTCAACTAGCATTCTGTCCGCGGTTTTGCCCACTTTTTCGGCGTAATTGGTACCTATATGTTATTCCAGATCAGGGTCTATTTGTGTGCAAAATTTCATGAAAATCCGTTCAGTAGTTTTTGCGTGAAATAGAAACAAACATCCAAACGTTATAAGGTTATTAACGTTCATATTTATTACTAGGAAATCGCCCTCGCTTCGCTTCGGAAAAAATTGTGAAAAAATATAATATAGCGTCACCCGGGAATAGTATAGCTTCCCAACAGTGAAAGAATTTTTCAAATCGGTTCGGTTCGGTAGTTTCGGTGCAAACAATCAAATCTTTCCTCTTTATAATATTAGTATAGATTAGTAGGTTACGGTTTAGGTGCAGACGTCCCATTTGCAAGTGACTTCTCTCTAGCAAAATATCCCATTCAATACAATATCTCATGCATACCTACCATACTGTTGCATGCATACATATCTAGCAATGATAGCCTAGCGGTTAGAACGTTGGTCTCCCGAACGCGGGGGTACGAGTTAAAATCCTGGCACGCACCTTTAATTTTTAAACATTATGTGCGTATTACAAGTTAATTATCACTTGCTTCGGTGAAGAAAAACATCGTGGGGAAACCTGCACATCGGAGAGTTCTCCATAACGTTAAAGGTGTGTGAAGTCTACCAATCTGCACTTGGCCAGCGTGGTAGACTATGGTCTGTACCCCTCACATTGTGAGAGGAGACCCCAAACCCAGCAGTGGAGCAATTATGGGTTGTTGCTTTGCTTTATTTATACATACTGTTTATTTATATAATTTACCTTCATACTATTTAGTGGTTATCCGGAAAAATCACTACGCAGCTTTAGTTCAGAGCTCGATCATGTTATGGTACGGTAATGGGCAGACGCCTTAATGGTCCACTTCTACTGATCTCTCCTCTTGAGGAGGCCCAGAACATACTCCACCATACTGCTCCAGTGCAGATTGGTGGAGAGATAAGTGGCCAATCCAAGTGTCGGAAGTTTTCATGTCGCTAACAACTGGAACCGACTGCTTTCGTGGCCTCCGAAGTACGGAAGTGCTCAAGAAATTTTTGCCTAGTCATCCATCCACAGTACATCCACATACTCGTACATAGTAATAACATTAGTTAGTAATGTTAGTAAGCTATGAATATGTTTATATTAAACAAACATTTACGTAGCTATTGATATTTTATTGAAA